>OX451391.1:16271835-16598835 GCA_949629135.1 Eremobia ochroleuca
TAATTTGTATGTAACGTAACGTCCTCCATGTCAATCTGCCACGCTACCAGTGATGCGGTATCGTATCCAAAATCGACTTTTAACACTCTCCGTAGTGCCCAGAACGATTGCCATAGTACGTTGCCGTCGATGACAACTTCTCTCCATAATAACGGTTTTTTTTAAGGTTCCGTAGTCAACAAGGAACCCTTATAGTTTCGCCATGTCCGTCTGTCCGTCCGTTCATCCGCAGCTTGGCTTAGACTCTTATAACTAGAAAACTTGGAGATACATATTAATCACGCCGACAAAGTGGTAAAAACAATCATGAAAAAAAAAAATGTTTTAGGTTACCTCCTCTACACGTAAAGAGAGAAGTTCTTTTTTTTCTCGTGTAGCCCATAGAGTGGAGTACCGTTGGATAGGACTCGAAAATATTGCGGGTTTGTGAAAACAATTTTTCGATTCATTACACAAAAAGATCCCCCTTTTGTGTAATATTAAGCTTTAAAGTGCTCATTTTCGTTAGGGTCAAGTGTTCCCCTAGCCAGATAAATGGTTGTTTTTAGATATGTGAAAAAATTAACGGTAGTAATAACGAAGTTAAAAGGAAAACTATCACAGCTAAGTAGACTTTACAAGTTTTTATGAGTAATAGTCGATCAACTCATGTACATTTGCAATTGCAATGTATGGGAGAACATGATTTTCTTGGGATAAATTCATTCCACCTACGGAACCCTTCATTGTACGTGGTCTGACATACACTTGGCTGGGTTTTTTTTTGTATTGATTCCACTCAGAAGTAGGGCAAAAAAATGACTGATTTTGCCTCAAACCCGTTGCAGGATTATATAGAAATACGACTTGACAGAACGTTGTCATCTTTTGACCGAAATTCAAAAACAATTCCCTTTTCAAAAGACGAAACTTTCTAAAAAGTATCCATAGAAGTTATAAAAAATATAATTAAAAAACCTGGTTTTTTTTAGGGAACTAGTAATGATGTGTGTATGTAAGTATGTACCGCAGGGAGTGAAGTTGGTGTACTAAGAAACTCTTTGAGGTTGAGGGTTGAGGGCAAAGGGTGGTGTAAAGTTAGTACGTATACAAAGTTTAGATAGGACTTATCCTATCTATCTAGATTATATAACCCACTCCAGGGTCAAGGCCTCCCTCTGCCTCTTTCACACACTTATGTTCACCGTTTCGTATTAATAGTCTTTGCGGTATGAGTCGAGTTAATCCCGCCATCTTTGCCTTGGTCAGCCACGGCGTCGTGTCACCTAGCGATCAATGGGATGCATTCGTTGGTTATTTCAGACCACTGCAGCTCATTTGACATGTCAGGCCCAATCCCACTTACAAGGAAACCTCGCGAGGTGTCCCTCACCGATTTAGTTGCGGCTTTACTATAATAATCTACATGAAAAATGATGAGATACGTATTTTTTATTTTTTGCTAAAAAACGTTTTAAAGGGGTGAAAATCACCCTCAAAGTTCGTACCCGAAAATGATCGTTTGCAGTTTTCACGTATTTCTAATAATTTTTTTACAAAATGACTTTCACCATTAAAAAGAGCATAAAAAATTATGAAAAATACCTTTATTCACATATTTATAAGAATTGTGGATATACAATTTTTTTTAATTAAAAATTACAAAAAATTCATAACCTGTAAACTGTTTATTATTTTTTAATGGGACCAATTTTAAGTCTTATAAATTTAATATGTGAATAAAGGTATTTTTCATATTTTTTTATGCTCTTTTTAGTGGTGAAAGTAATTTAGGAAAAAAATTATTAGAAATATGTGAAAACTGCAAACCATAATTTTGGGGTACGAACTTTGAGGGTGACTTTCACCCCTTTAGAACGTTTGTTAGCAAAAAATAAAAAATACGTATCTCATCATTTTTCATGTAGATTATTATAGTAAAGCCGCAACTAAATCGGTGAGGGACACCTCGCGAGGTTTCCTTGTTAGTGTACTTACAAACGATCGGCAAGCTTGACAACGTGCCGCTCGTGTATTTGAGCACCGTAATCAAATACATGAGTGGCACGCTTCAACGGCAGACGCACCTTACGGGTATCGATGGCTGCAGTTGCCCCTACCGTCAACACGTGTTGTGCCGTTAACACGTATGTATGTACACTCAAGCTTAACAGTTTTCTGGGTAACTTCTACTTATGTATAAACATAGTATAAAACAAAGTCGCTTCCCTGTCTGTCTGTCCCTATATGTGCTTAGATCTTTAAAACTCCGCAACCGATTTTGATGCGGTTTTTTTTAATAGATAGAGTGATTCAAGAGGAAGGTTTATATGTATAATACATGCATAACATAGTAGAGAAACACTGATAATTTTAGAGGTTTCTAATGTGATGTCGTAAATAAACACATTTTTTTGCGCTTACATTGTAAACGCTGGCTGAACCATTCGAGATAGATCAAAATAATGTACTACAGTATTGTACACCTTAAAAAGTTCTACAAAAAAGTCCGCAATGGTATATGTCTATCTCTTAGGGATAACCCACAATAACCATTTTTTATCCTTAACTTTTTACGAGAAATAGTGGTTTTAAAATTATCAGTGTTTCTCTACTATATTATGCATGTATTATACATATAAACCTTCCTCTTGAATCATTCTTATCTATAAAAAAAAACCGCATCAAAATCCGTAGCGTAGTTTTCAAGATCTAAGCATACATAGAGACAGACAGACAGCGGGAAGCGATTTTGTTTTATACTATGTAGTGATCAGCATTGCACCCGTGCGAAGCCGGGGCGGGTCGCTAGTGTATAAATAAACCAAAACACAAAAACATATCACACACGCACCACAAACAATGATATTTGATTCAATGCCCTTATTGCTCTCACTAGGGACTCACCCTCCACAAGACACAACCCAATCAAGTTCATTTACCAAAACTAGTACAGGGGCAAAGCATCTTCTGACAAAAGCAAATTAATGAAACAACCCGTGGTTTTACCAAAACTTCATTGTTCTGTACTGGCATAGGCGTATGATTAATATCTTGGACTGCCACAGGGAGCTAAATAAGTAAATAGATGTTGCTCGCTGTGGAAAATATGACGTCAAATATCGTAACTGAAATTCTAATATGTATATTAACAAGTACTTCTATTAAAAGCCTTTGCTCTCGTGCTTTTCATTGAATCCCGCGAATGGCATCGTAACTTCGCTGTTTGACTAGCTTATGATAACCACACCCTCGGTACGTCTTACACACGAAGTGCAGCCCAGCAGGGTAGTTGCGTAACACACTATCAGTAGCAATGGGTTTCATTTTGACAGTTCAACAACATTCATTGCGTTATTTACGTTGTTGAGCAGACACATTTTTCGAACATATAGAGCAATGGATTAGCAATATGCTTCAAAATGATTCAAATTGAGAGTAACAGTGTGTTACGCAATTAGGGTGCAGTTGCCTAACTCACTCAATAACCAATCTATTTTTTGCATCTTGAAAGCGATACACATTATACACAATCCGTAACAAAAAAAAAACATGTTTTCCCGAAGGCTTTGGCAGAGGCGTACATAGTATATCCACATTTCCATTTTTTATGTTTGGGGGGAGACTATTGCCATCATAACATAAACATAAATTCACACCTTCTTCCCATGGAAGTAGGCAGAAACTACAGAACGGCACCTGCTACGATCCTTGCATGCTTCTCCTGCCTCGTTTACGTTCATGTCCTACATCTGGTCATACACGCACCCCGGTTGCGAGCACAACGTACCTGACTTTTCTGAAGAACATCGGCAATCACTATACTGGGTGTCCGGAAAGTCATGGATTACCTTTTACCTGCTGATGGGCCACATTGGAAGCTACCGATAAAAAAAATTACAGATGGTAAAAGTCTTATGGTTTCCGAGTTTTTTGATGTTTAATAAAATTTTGGAAAATCTCTACCTTTGATCAGTTTTTTTCCATGCCATTTCTACGAATGAAAACTTTTTCGAGTACAGGTTTTTTTATTTTCATCTTGAATCATCCTACTATCGATTGAATACAAGAAAGTTACAGATATCATCTTTTAAATACCTAAAATTTATGTTCAAACTTAAAATTTTCACCAAAAAAAATTTTACCTTATTTTTGAACGGCCCCGGTGAAAAAAAAAATTGGTAGGTCATTTTTTTTTTATTGGTAGAACTCAATGTGGCCCATCAGCAGGTAAAAGGTAATCCACGACTTTTCGGACACCCCGTATAACCTCCTAGGGCGTCCACTCCCGGCGTTATCAACCGGGCACAAATCCAGACACCGGATTGCTACTGTGTAATACGCACAACCCTGCATTGTTAAGAAAGAACGCGATGAATATTGTTAAACAGTCAAAATGACATACAATGTCATTGTGCGTGTGTTACACGATTACGCTGCTGATTTAAATTCCTAGCACTAGGTACTACCGAAGCACTGACTCGTATACGTTTTGTGTATGCAGGTGGGCTGAGCTAAGCGAATCACGCCACGACAATTAAAAACTGATATGTATACGGCCACGTTACGTGCGACGATAAATTATAGGCGGGGGAGATTAAATGTCGCTTCTTTTCGTCGTAATAGTAATTATTCCAATCATAATCATCAATTTTCCCACTGCTGGGACACAGGCCTCCTCTTTTCGAGACGGAGCGGGCTGTAATCTACCACGCGGGCCTAGTGCGGGCTGGTAGATGTCATATGTCTTCGAATTTTTGGTCCTAAAACCTCAAGATGTTCCTTCACCATTTTGAGAACAGTGGTGATCAAATTATTTAACCCTCGACCTAAACTCGCAAGCCGGGGCCGTTACCACTGGGCCACCACCGCTCATTAGTCTGATATTCACGATCAATTGCGCGCTAGTCTAGCAATCAAGACTTAGTGTTTATAAGGCTATCCTTATAAACCCACTTCACATAAAATAAAGAAAACTCAAATGATATTCCAGGAATAAATTCTCTCAGTGCCACTTCTATTCCCTTATTTAGATTCCTGTGGTCTAAACAGACGAACAGCCTTGTGTAACCGACCAAGCAAACCCCCTTTGTTACATCGGACCGGAGTCGCTTTGATAAGATGCTCGGAATTACATGGATTACTTCCAAGGCCCGATTGATTGAGGGAGTCATTCGCGCCGTAATTGGAATTACTTGTGTCAGAGAACGTATCGAAGAGAATAAAGACGATTGTTTCATGATTTTACTCAGAACTAGCTGTGTCCGCGACTTCACTCGCGTTCATGTAGGGAATCAAATTGAATTTTATGTGTTTTTTGTTTTACGCGGAACCCTAATTCTTTTTCTAAAATAAAAGCCTTAGATACTTTTTATAACATCAACTATCTGCCAGTTAAAGTCCCGTCAAAATCAGTTCAGCCGTTTCGCAGATTAGCCGGAAAAAGCAGACATACAAAAATTAAAATTCATAATGCATCTAGTAAAAGCTGTTATTTTGACATCACAAACAGACACTTCAATTTTATGTAGCAATGTTTTGTATAGATACACTTACTTACTTGTATAGGTCTGTGTGAAAATTGATTTGTTTTGCCTTCTATTTTAGCCACAAGCTTACTAAAGTAATGAAATCAAATCAGCGTGACAATAGATTACTGGCTGAAGTAGACTCATCCTTCATGGGGTACTGTTTAAAATGCTACAATAAAATACCTCCCCACATACTCCAACTCAATGAAACGATATTCAAATCTTACATAAAACGCACACCATGCAGCCAAGCATACTATAAGTTGAGGGATTACATCGCTGAAAAAGTGCTTGGCGCAACGCTGGTCCTGCTCCACAAGAGTGCATAAATTATTATAGCATTCGAAAATATAATTGGAGATTAAAGAATTGTCTATGTCCTGCTCGAGATGCCTCGAGCCTTTATCTATCAAATTTCATAACGATTAGTTCAGTGGTTCAATCGTGAAAAGATAAAAGACAGAGTTACTTTCTCATATTTATTACATATATGCTTTTGGATTCATTTCCAAATTGTAGAACCACAACTAAATAAACATTCAATGTGTAACATTTCCAATATTGTTGAGAGAAGAAGAGACCTGTTTCCAAGCGAGAATGGAACTAAATAAAATTCAATTTATCCTCGGAACTACTTTAACCGTGGAAGCTTTGTTGGGCTAAAGCTAAGGTCTTGCGAAGATAAAGCCTCTACTCTGTAGCATTTGCCTCGCAAAACCTAAATCTGAAACATGAGATTTGCTTTCCTTCTTTCCAGTGTGTTTGGTACTTATAGATATTATTGTTGTTTAGTTATGTGCAGATGATTTTTTTATGACGGCCGATAACATTTTTAACCGACTTCAAAAAGGAGAAGGTTTTTAAATGGTACCTAATTATAAATGTGTTTTTATTATTGAATAAAATGCTACCATAATTAGGACTCAATGGACCTATTAACATTTTTCTGTTTCCACCATCCCGTGCCGTTTTAAGCCCAGGTACTCCTATAAGCGATATCGCTACTAACAGTTATTTATTTCTTGGTGTTTTTGCGACAAAACTGGCTAATGTACCCTTATGGGCTCACACTAATGTCTGTCTGCCGTTGCCCGCCGTTGGCCCTGCAGCTAACCTCTCTCCGGTCGTGTCGAATTGCCGTCCCATCGGACAATGAGAGTGAGGGAAGAGAGAGAGTGCACCTGCACAGGTGTGTCTGTGAACATATTATAGTTATGCGGAGTTTGGTCGCCATGGCCGAAAATTGTCTGGAGAACTTTATTTTCAACTAATTGTGCCCGTGACTTCGTTCTCTTGGGTGTCGGAAAACAAGTGTCGCTTAGGAAAGGCGTAATTACCACCCCTTCATTGAAAAGGAAGAATTATCCGATCTTGCCTGGTGGGAACCGTTACCTGGGGTTCCTTACCACAGCCCTTTCGACTGCAGTCACTGTGTCTTCAGGGTTCTTAGTGACGAAGTGTCACTTTAATTTTTGAGGATAAAAAAATTCAAGTGCTTGGTCGAGGCTGATTATATTATCTGACCAGACAGTCATATGTCTAAAATATAGTACACACTGTGTCTAATTGGCTTCATAAAAATCTCTTAACATTAAATACAGATAAAACCAAGTACCTATTATTTACAATGAGAAACACTACGCTTATAAATTAATAATTCAAGCGCATAACAATTGGAATTTACATTATACTGACATTGCGTGCACTTGTCCTTCTTTAGCTAAAATAGACCATATTAAATATCTAGGCGTCACGATTGACACAACCCTGAATTTCCGCAAACCGCAAACACATTGATTTATTATGCACCAGGTGCGCAAACTAATATTTAATATGTACATTTAAAAAAAATTGCGTAACATTGCCGACTTAAAATTAATTAGACAGGTTTATTTGTCCTTGTGTCAAACAATTATTACCTACTGTATAACGTTTTGGGGGTGGTCACCCTAAAAAAAAATCCCTCAGTCTGTTTGCCAGAACGCAACCTGCTGTTCCTGCTCCGACTATTATGAAGTGAAACGTTTCAAAATCTGCAATGAGGTAAGTTAGCGAAACATGAAACTTAGACACACTGAAGAACTTAGTTCAGTGTGTGTGAAACATGAAACTAAGACTACTAGATTTTGAAACGTTTCACTTCATAATAGTCGGATCAACATTAACTTAACTAGATACACACCTTCCTCGCAACGAGCGGTCAAGAACCCAATAATTAAAATGATAAACTATACAATGGAAGGAAATGGAGTTATAAATATTTTAGAGTTCAGCGGGCAAAAAGGATTTTAAATAAAATCGCTCCTCATATTTTTAAACGGGTGTTGTTTAAAATTGTTAACAATGCTAATAAAAAAGGTTCGGTACTCATTTATAAAATATACGACACAACGTAGTCGACCATTTCATATAATCTTTGTTTGCATAATCGTTTCGTTTATGTTGTTAGATTAGTTAACGGTATTTTGAGGGAACATGTTTTTATTTTTGTAGATATAGATATATTATACCATAGCGCTAAACCAATATTTGAAACACCAATATTTGAACACGTGCCTACTTAACGATTTCCTTCGTAATCTCTTTTTTTACAAATAAATACAGAATATCATTAAAGTACCTGATAACTCAGTGGCCTGTTTAATTACTAAATAAAACTTTAATTACTTACCTTAACGAAACATTAATTTGATACTACCAAAACTAGATTGGTTAGGTACGAGTAGGTAATACATTTTTTACTCATACAATGTCATAAAATAAAACCTTGCCATGCTCAAATCATATCCACAAATCTAGGGTTCCTTGCAGCGTTAAAAAAAAAAGTATTTTAAAATAATATTACTACTGATACTGACACTGACTAGTGCAATATTCACACAAATTATATTATGAATTTGCAAATGACGCCATGGACGATTTTATTATTATTTATTTTAAACTGTTTATGTAGTTACCACAGATGTACAGACGCCAGCACATCAAGCTACCCGAAACTGTCAAATTTTCCCAATCAACTTTTAACCTTATGCTTTAGCGATAAGGTTGAAATCTATTAAAAAACATTGACAGATTGCAGTAGCTTGATGTGCTGGCGTCTGTTACTACTTCCAGTAAAATTATTGTCAGACTCATACTGAAAGATTTATTTCAAATAAACCAATTACAGAATAAGGATCGGAATTGTCAAGAGATCGGTAGAAGCTAGTTGCCCGTTCCAAAGCGTACCTACAAGCAATAGCAAAAAGCTAGTAATAGCAAGTAGTGGAGAAGAACGGGCAAGAAACTCCACGGACACTCTTTTTAACCGACTTCAAAAAAAGGAGGAGGTTATCAATTCGACTGTATTTTTTTTTTTTTTTTTTTTTTTTTTTTTATGTTTGTTACCTCATAATAACCGACTGGGTGAACCGATTTTCATGATTCTTTTTTTATTTGAAAGCTGGTGCTTCCCGTGTGGTCCCATTGTCACCATTTTAATATCTGATGATGGGATCTTGTAGAAATCGGGGGAACTCTTCAATAAATAACAGCAGATTAACCGCGATTGTTGCTATAGCATATCTAAGCATTGTTTACACCATCACACAACATAATATCACGCCTGTACTCACTACAAAGGTTATAATTTTTTTTATTATAATAATAATTTAATACCAGTAAAACAACCGCGATTGCTGCTATCGCATATTTATGCATTGTTTACGCAATCGCACAACATAACATCACGTCTGTACCCTATAAACGCAGATGCAGCTTCCTGTCACTGATATTTACATAGAAAGTAGTGTTTATATGAATTTGATTGGGGTAGATATAACTAAAAAGTGAAAAATAAAAAATTTTATATAAAAAAAACAACCGACTTCCAAAAAAACACTACAAAGTGAAAAATAATTTTAATTTCGGAAGTCGGTGTCAAAAAACCAAAATGCGGAACCAACGACACCGACTTCCAAAATTAAAATTATTTTTCACTTTGTAGTGTTTTTTTGGAAGTCGGTTGTTTTTTTTATATAATTGTTTAAATCAAAACACAGAGGCACATAGGGACACAAAGTGGCATCATACGTACATGCGTATGCGCGACTTATGGTAACTTTTTTAAACATAAGAGATTATAAGTACTTACGTTTGCAAGACTTATGGTATCTTTTTTAAAAATAAGAGATAAGTAACATCATTTTATATAAAGTTTTATTATTACCTACTGTATTCGGTATCTACTACAATCACTAAACAAGAAAAAAGCTTGATCAAAGCCACCTATCTACCTGAGTCCGCCATATTTATACCTCAAGATGTCGGAAAGACCGGGTGTCCTTAATAACGGTCAAAATGGGAGATGGCCTTCAGTCCTGAGATTATATAACATTTGAATTTTCATTGGTTGACTAAATCAGATGTAGCAGCGCCGACTTTTAAACGAAAAACTAATATGTATGTTATGATATGAAGTACGTCCGGTTATTACAAATGGCGACTGTGAATAATATCAGGACTTTATGACATACGATAATTTGTCCGTTATAATCACCTCAGGGACTCAAGAGGCTATAAATTCTTGCAACACTCGTTCCATCGTAAACTTTGCATCAGGCTAGATTGAAGACCACAACCACTGTTACAATCAGTACTTACTTATAAGAAAAACAAATATATGCTGTCATTTGCTTTTACTTAGTTTAAATATCTTGATCATATGTTGACCCCTGACCACAATGACGGACTTGATATTGAGCGGGAAAGGAAGGCGTTGTCGGTAAGGGCGAACATGCTGGCTCGCAGGTTTGCACGCTGCTCATTTAAAGTAAAAAATACTCTGTTTCCAGCTTATTGCACAACGTTTTACACGTGCAGCCCGTGGGCTAGATATACCCAACGGTCGTACAACGCCCTTCGTGTTCAATACAACAAAACACTTTCAGGGTATTGTTGGGCTGCCCCGTTTTTGTAGCGCATCAGGAATGTTCGCGGACGCGCATATAAATTGCTTTTACGCAACGATGCAAATGAGATGTGCATCCCTGGTGCGCAGAATGCGGGCCAGCTCCAACAATATCTTGAAGATGATCGCTAGCAGGCTTGATTGCAAGTACACAAATCACTGCAGTGCCATCTCCCATGTCGTGTGAAGTACCTAAAGTTAAATTTAAATGTAAATAAAATGAACTAACAGTTTTTAAGTTTACTAACACAGTGAGTTCTAGTTACTTGAGCAAATAAATTTATTATTATTATTATTTATTTCAAGTCAAAAAGGTGCACAAAATCACTTCATCGTGTGGGAACCGGATTTCAATCAGAAATCAGGATAAAAAAGCCACTTCAACCAAAAAAAAAATGATGACAGTAACCAAAACTAGTGGATACTTTTGACGAAAATGGTGACGTCAAAAATACGGTACAAATAAGTAGTAGGCATGTAAGAAAAATAAAATATTATTGTTTTAAATTACTAAGTGACTCTTAGGCGTATATAACACACTCGTTATTGCAGGGTTAATGCCTGTGTAAACTTTAATTGCTATAAAAACGATGGCCGAATAAAGTTACTCCAACACTCTTTATAAATTACGACAAAGGAATGAACTGGTTAGTGTCTATAAACTAAATAATTAATACGTTTTACGGTGTACTTTAAACATTTTAGCCTTGTGTATTTTTTCTACAGAATCGAAAATAAATTAAACCATAATGTGCCCTTCAACTAGTTTTATCTTGCAGTGACTTTTCGTGTAATACAAATTCTATTTTGACTTTTCCATTTTTATCTGTTACAAGTTACAACGCATCATGTCTGACTCTAACGACGGGAACAGCTCCTCAAACCTTCGCATCAGCTTTACAGTTCTTTGCAGCTGCACAATGTACGATATCAGAAGGATTGATACCAGATGCTAATGTTACAAGTAAATATTTATTTCAATACTAATTGAAAATATAAATTAAAATACAAAATACAAAAAACACTTCAGCTGTAGATTTCACCATTAGTATATCACTAGCTGCGCCCCGTGGTTTCACACGCATAAGTCTCGATTCCGTAAGAATATCGGAATAAAAATTATTCGATGTTTTAATCCTGGTTATAAACTATCTGTGTGCCAAATTTCATCAAAATTGGTCCAGCCGTTTGAGCATGAAGAAGTAGCAAACACACAAACACACATACACTATCACAAACTTTCGCCTATATAATAATAGTGTCCATGTACTACGTTAGTTGGGGTCGGCGCAACACGTTTTCTGCTTCCATTCTCCCCAACCTTTGGTAGATACTTTACTTTAATATTAAGTTAGAGTCTTTTGGTATAGTTCTTCAGTGTGTCTTAGTTTTATGTTTCGTTAACTTACCTCATTGCAGATTTTGAAACGTTTGACTTCATAATAATCGGAGCAGGAACAGCAGGTTGCGTTCTGGCAAACAGACTGAGTGCAGGGGTCTACCTTTTATAGCAGAACTTTTTACGTCATAATATTGTTTTGCATAACAACGGATAGCATAAACTTCATTTCGCAGAAAATCATTTCGCATACACTCAGTTGTCATACATTCAAAACTCATAATTTTGTTAGTCAGAATCATCTTTAGGCATAATGTTTATATCCATATAATAATTAAAAAGCAGAACCATCATATCGCAGAAAATTCACAGTCAGAATCATCTTTTGGCATACATTTTATATCGATAGTCATTAAACATGGCATACAACAGGCATACAACATGCAAGCAGGCATGCAACATGCAGCATGCATGCAGCATGCATGTAGCATGCAAGCAGGCATGCAACATGCAGCATGCATGCAGCATGCAAGCAGGCATGCAACATGCAGCAGGCATGCAGCATGCAAGCAGGCATGCAACATGCAGCAAGCATTGTTTCTGTCACGGCTCCGGCGCTGCGGGGTTTGGGCGGCGCCACGCGAGCTTATCGTCACAGATGGTTTTAACGCTCACCACCGCGGCTGAGGCTGGCCGGCTTCGCCGGCCAGCAAGCCGAAGCTGAAAATTCACAGTCAGAATCGTCTTTTGGCATACATTTTATATCGATAGTCATTAAACATGGCATACAACAGGCATACAACATGCAAGCAGGCATGCAACATGCAGCATGCATGCAGCATGCATGTAGCATGCAAGCAGGCATGCAACATGCAGCATGCAAGCAGGCATGCAACATGCAGCAGGCATGCAGCATGCAAGCAGGCATGCAACATGCAGCAAGCATTGTTTCTGTCACGGCTCCGGCGCTGCGGGGTTTGGGCGGCGCCACGCGAGCTTATCGTCACAGATGGTTTTAACGCTCACCACCGCAGCTTCGGCTTGCTGGCCGGCTTCGCCGGCCAGCCTCAGCCGCGGTGGCGGGCCTTCAAACCACCTGCTCCTCAGCTCGCGGGCCGCCCTACCCCTCCGCGCCTACGCGGGTTTAAATTACACTCTAGGGGTAGGGCAGACAAGACTGCGTAAAGTCGGTTTCGCAGCGATTCTTTTCTGTCACAAAATTTTGCAGCACAACGTATTGACTTTTTATGACACAAATTTAAATTAATATTGAAAATGCTACCAATACATGCTATATTTAGAACATTCTATGTCACTTTTGCAGACCATTCGATTTTAAATACATTGCACGTAGGTTATCTAACCATTCGACAGCATAAATTTGCTTTATTTAAATTATCAGTTTTATTCCATATATTATAAGTTTTTGATGTTTTGAACACTAATTTTTACAAGAAGATACATCTATTTTAATTTTTGATGTTCAAATATGCACCCATACCAAATAATCGTATCTCTAAATAAATGTTATGCTAAACAAAATTATGCATAATATTAATTATGGCAAAGGAAATTATGCGAAACAAAATTCTGCCAAGATAAAAGTATGCCATTGTAAATTCGGACACGTAAATATTCTGCCAAACAAAAGTTATGCTAAATAATTTTTATGCCTTAAAAATATTCGATTAAATAAGATTATGCCATGTGAGTTATGCCAAATAAAAATCGGAGTATCAAGATTCTGCCAAATAGAAGGAACCCCTGAGTGCAGTATCAGGATCGAAAATATTACTCATTGAAGCTGGTGGTGATGCGCCAACAGAAGCTGATGTAAGTATATACAACGTGTAACGTTAAATGCGCAAAACCTCAGAGACCCCAACTGATTTTTAATTCAATTGACCTATTTCAGAGAGAAAATAAGTCATTAAAAAAATTGTAATGGTTTTATGTGCTGTTTTAGTTTTACTGGCCATTCTGATCGTTTCTTGCGTCTGCGACGACGCTTTATCGAGGGAGGAGTCGTCACCGGGCCGCTGCGCCGCGCTCACATTGGTTTGCTTGATCTATTAATAAATAGACACGGCAACGTTTTTAATGAAGATTTTTTTAAAAATGTGACCTATATTAAAAAGTGGTTCAATTAATTCTGCTCGTTATTCTGATCAAACTATTTTCAGGTTTTGCGCATTTAACATTACACGTTGTATAAAGTAGAACAAATTAAAATTAAAGAAGTGTTTGAATGGTGTTGGGCTAAAGTAAAACCTTTTAGATTCCAGGTCTGGACAAAGGCATGTGGAAAACCAAATATGATTGGGGCTACTTGACAAATAATAATGGAGTAATTAACGGAGCAAATATAAATAGGTCTATAAATTGGCCTCGAGGCAAAATGATGGGCGGAAGTAGCAACCTGAATGCTATGATTTACATGCAAGGAAATGATTGTGATTTTCAAAAGTGGGTCGACCTTGGTAATACTGAATGGAAGGTAGAAGAAGTACGGCGGTGCTTTAAGAAGGCAGAGAGTTATCAAAACATGGATTTGTTGAAAAATCCGGAAATCAGAAAGCATTACGGACCCGAGAGTACTGTTGAACGTGTTTATAGCTAATGGTCCATCATCCATTAGCTATAAACACGTTCAACAGTACTCTCGGGGCTTTTTCCGACAGGCTTCTATCTGCTTGGCATGAGATTGGTATCAAGAATGTTCCAGATCTAAATGTCGCGAACATGTTAGGTTCTGGCATTTTGACAGCTACAGCTGCTAATGGAGAAAGATTAAGTCATAACAAAGCGTATTTGTACCCAATGCTGCACAGAAAAAACTTGAATATTATTAAGAATAGTTTGGTGACCAAAATTTTAATTAAACGTTTGTCTAAAACAGCTTATGGGGTAGAAGTAGAAAGTGACTTAAAGAAATTCACGTTTAGGGCAAAAAACGAAGTTATTCTAAGCGCCGGTGCAATAAACTCACCACAGCTTTTAATGTTTTCTGGAGTCGGCCCCAACAAACACGTTTGTTCAAAGAAAATCCAAGTAATAGTTGATTCGCCAATGGTGGGACAAAATTTACAAGACCATTGTATTATTCCCGTGATAATTTACGGCGATGTGCCTGGTGAGCTGAACCAAGCCGATCAAGAATTTAGTGTCTTACAGTATATTTACAATCGTACTGGCATTTTAGCACAAAATAGTATTGCAGAAGTTCTTGCATTTTTTTCTGATAACCCAAATGCTACATACTTACCCTGAGTTTCAAACTCATTTTTCACCATTATGGAGAAACAGTTCCACCATTAAACAAGCCCTGTCACAAATATTCCGGTACAGAGACACGGTAGCTAATCCAATAATCGAACTGAACAAAAAGCACGCAATTTATACGATTCAATCTTCTACACCCACATTCCACGGGAAACATTTGCTTAAAATCAAATAACCCAAAAGATTACCCAATTATCAATCCAAACCATTTTAAATATCCCAGAGATTTAGAGTGAGCAGCCACAGATCTTAAAATTCTTACCAAAGTAGTCAGCCTTCAGAGCAATCAATGCCTTTTTAGGAAGAATGGAGTGGCCGCCATGTGACCGTTATGAATTAGATAGCAGAGATTACTGGAAGTGTGTTTGTATAGAAATGGTACTTTCAATATACCACCCTGTGGGAACATGTCAGATGGGACCAGACCCAAAGACCTCAGTCGTGAGTTCTCGGTTGAAAGTCCATGGAGTCGACAAGCTCCGTGTGATAGACGCTAGTATTATGCCGACACTTACTAGTGGGAACACCAACGCACCAACGGGGATGATTGCAGAAAGAGGTGCAGAATTTGTGATACAGGACTACAAAAAATTGTAATAAGGACAGGCATTATCAGAAACAGACTTCGACTCTTGATCTCTTGGTCTTGGTTTTGGCCTTAGTTGTCTTGGTCTTGGTGTTCGACTTTTTTAGCATTGTACTCGTATCTCATAGTCGAGTTCTAGGCTAACTTAATTTGGATACACGCTAAGAAGAAACATTGCATCTTCTTTCACGCAATAAAACTTAATTTGGCCCATTCTTCGCTGTCTGAAACTGTGTTACTGTAATAAATTATTTGACTACTAAAGATTACCATTTTAGTTGTTTTGCTTTAGATTTTTTATTTCATACTGAATACTTGAAATTTTAACTTTTACTTGTAACTCATGTTCAAAATGTCCCTTAATTTTTAGGTTCCTTATAAAGGTATCCCAAAATGAGCGCCGGATTTCATTTAAAATAAAATCCGGCGCTCTTGTTGGGATACCTAGAAAAACACATTTATTTTCACCGCCACCGTCTTGTTGGAAAAACATGTCCTCCACATCAATTACATCCAATTCGGGCCACAAAACTCCGTGAACATTTCGCGATACCGCACTCCATTAACAGTTAACGCATTTCCAGCCGCATTTTCAAAGAAATAGGGCGCAATTACTCTGCTAGCCCAAAATGCACACCAAACAGTTACTCGCGGTGGATGCATTGGTTGTTTGAGTATCACACGAGGATTTTTAGCAGCCCAAATCCGACAGTTTTGCTTATTTACGTATACGTCGAGTTGAAAATGAAAAAATCATATGAAAAAATTATCTTCTCCGAAAAATCCGCATTAATTTGATGATGTTCCAACACCCAATCAGCAATTACACGGCGCTGCGCATGGTCCATTGGCTTTATTTCTTGCACCAATTAATAGAACCTTGTGGGCGTGTAAATGCAGACCTTTTACCAAAATTCGTTGCATATTGCTTCTGGAAATGTTTAATTCTTAACCACGATGCCGAATGGACGTTCCTGACTTCTCGACCACGGATTCCCTTACTGTGACTATATTTTCGAGTGACTGACAAGGACGAAGACAAACAATAATCTTCTGATCCATCAGCGTAAATTTGGTCTCAAATTTTGTAATTAAACGCCTCACCGTCGATTCATTTGGCGCATTATTGCGACCGAAAACTTGACGTAATTGGCGAACTGTTTTCGCAAAACTTTCACTATTTTTGTAATGAGTTTTACAATAATCAAACGGTGTTGGTTTTAATACATCTCTATATTCTTAAATCGCGTGGTCTATACGTGACAGCTGTCAAAACAAATCACCGTACAACTCCTATTAACAAAATGGCGGCAAATTTTATTCCGACGCTCTTGTTGGGACACCATTTACAAGGTGTAACAGAATATATTCCTGAAAGTAATTTGTTCATAAATTGACTACTGAATCCATTTCAGTAGGTACCTTTTATTTTAAGAAAATAAGACAATTTTAAATGCGTAAAATAATTTAGTTTAGTACCTAGCTTTTTTTTTGGTAGCTAGTTTCAACACGATTAGTTTTCTTATTCAAACAACTCAGCCTATCTATCGCAGTCGACTGCTGGACACAGGCCTCTCCCAGACTGTGCCACAACACCCTGTCCTCCGCCTTCCGCATCCAGTCTACCCCAGCTACCTTTATTAGGTCGTCCGTCCGTCCGTTTTTCTTATTAGATAGCTATATATCAAAAAATAAGTTTTGGTCATTGTATAATGCTTTTAACTCAATACTCTAATTAAGGTTTATGACGTCTTGCGTGATTACATAATATGTTATATATTGTTTAATTACGAACTTTTCTTTTTACAAGATTATTACAAGTGATTGTTAAGCTATACAAATTAAGACTGACCAAGAATTTGGCACATCCTAGGAGATTTTAGTATATCACAATTTTTTTACGCAAAAACTCGGTGATTTATATATTCGTGTCATAGCTTTGTGTCAGAGATGCTTTTCAAAATATAAAAAAATAAAAGTCATTTATTCAAACAAGGCTGAGAATCAGCACTTTTCGAACGTCAAAATTACAAAAGACAGTCCCCCAAAACGCCCGCCCTTCACCTAGTGCTTTCGCTGGGAAGAAGAAGTGACACATCAAACTCCCCAGCAGCACAGCTGTCTGTTCAGTTAGAAAATACTTTACTGAATACAATACAAGGTATGCAAAGTAATTAATATTACAGGACACAGAAAACTAAATTAAATTATTTGCCATATGTCAGCTAGCAACTTTTGTTTGTCAAAACCCAAGTAGTACGAGTATTACCACAATTTCCACACTACAACGATATTATAATACACTTTTAATATTTAAAACGTCTTTTCTGTAACTTGATATCTTCTAAATATCGACTTCCTTTTAAAGGTCGTAATGTCTTACCAGGCAGGAATGTTGCCAATCCATATAAATAAATACGAAGAAATCAGGACTGACGAAATCAAAACCACAGTTCAAGGAAATCGAAAATAGTTTTATTCCGTCTACTTATAGAGACATTTCTTACGTGTTTTAAGTAATTTTTCATATATTGGGTTGTTGCACAAGTCTTTGCAATATTGCGCAATAATTTCGACCTCCTACTTCAAGCGATGTAAACTGACAAGTTCATACATGAATCAATTAGTCGTCCAGAGAGCTTCCAGTTTTGTTTTTCGTTTATTAGGTAATTCCTGAGAATTTTAATATTACACGTGATCAGTTACATTGTTGTTTACTCTATGACTTCCGTTTTGGCGTTAAAGTCAATGAACTTACGAAGTCATTTCAAGCATTTGGTGAAAACGTGATAAGTAAAAGAACAGTGTACAACTAGTTCGGTAAATTCAAACAAGGAGAATATTATTATTATTATCTCAAAGACGAATCGCGATCAGCCGGTCGATTCTGTAAAAATCTCACCGTGAAATCATAAGTGAAGTGAGCACTTAATAGTGTTAATCCCTAGCAAATGACAGCTCACTCCACGCTCACTTCACCCAAGCTTTCACGGTGAGATGGTTACAGAATCGCACGGCTGGTCGCCCCTCTGAGATAAACGATCATCAACTGGTGTATTTATTTATTTATTTAAACTTTTTGCACACAAAACCAAACCAAACCCAACCAACCAAACATCACTACACGAGAAATGGAAAGCATACTAGGCTATGATCACACTATTATATCAAGACATCTGAATTCATTGGGAAAAGTGTGGAAATATGGTTCTTGGGTTTTACACGAAAAAACTCGTTTATTGACTTATTAATTTGCAAGTAACGGCACGCCATAAACATCTGTTCAAACAAAGATTACAATATTAAAAATGATTACATATACATACTGAATTTCTGACAGTACAGATAATTTATAATTATTTCATATGAAAAACTATGTACAGTAACCGTCAAATGGAGTAAGATTCACATGTCGCTCTTTGGCTTTACTTTTCTAAGTTAAGTAAGCGTTTGATACTAATAGAAACTTTGTTTTTTTGCACTTAATGTACATATTCGTGTAGCGCCGCTTACTTTAGACATCTATCCTGTTTTTAAGGTATCGCCGTCCCCAAAAGGTGTCACTCTCGGAAACAGAACTCTGAAAAAGTGCGTCGAAAGTTCATAAAACAGTATAGTCCTAATTATCTAAGAGAAAACAAATTATTATCATACGTCTTTGAGACGTTATCAAACAATAATCTTTTAAACCAACTGATTCGTTCTTATTAGTTTAGCGTTATCAGCAGTGTAAACTTAAATAATCGAGTTTAAATACGAGTGCCAACAGTATTTTGAGTACACTTCATCAATTTCGCTTAAGAAATGGAGTGGTAAGTACTCATCAAGGAAATAAAATTAATGATATTAACCTGTTAACCGGGGAATTCCGTACACGCTACTGTCCTGTTAACCGTGCGGGACGTATAAATACGTCAAACTTAAACAGTAGCGTGTACGGAATTCCCCGGTTAACAGGCTGTTTAAGTATGACGTATTTATACGTCCCGCTCGGTTAACACGTTAAGAGCTGATTTTTCTAACGGCAGACAATTTTATCCGAGGACTAATTTTGAATTTTTGACAGTTCTTCCGTATAAAATCTGTCAAACGTCCATTTTATTCCACGATCAAAAATTTTATTAAATGTAGGTTTAAATATCATAAATGTCCGTAGATTCAAATATCTTCAAAAAAAGGTGGGGTTATGCTTAATAAAGTGAAAACTATTTTTCGTTGCGGAAATTGGTAGCGACTTTGTAATTTATTCGTACAGAAAAAAAATACAAAATCAAAGCGGACAAATTCCGAAACTAAAATTAACTTTCACTTTGTAGTCGCTTTATTTCATGTAAGTTGTTTTAATAAATTGAAACGAAAAAGAAATACATAACGTATTTCTTTTTCGTTTCAATTTATGATCAATTTATTAGCTATATGAAGGGAATTTTACGTAATCTGTCGTTGTTAAATGCTGCCGACTCACTAACAATGAAATTGTTGTATTGTAAAAAAAGCATAGCATCTACATTTTGTAATATTCTTAGTAGATAATATTTTTTCCATACCATTATTATTATGTTGACAGTTACAACGCATCATGTCTGGCTCCAACGACGGGAGCAGCACCACTTACCATTGCGGCAGCTCTACAGTTCTTTGCAGCAGCTCAATGTTTCGCATCAGAAGGATTGATTCCAGATGCTGATGTTAAAGGTAAATATTTCCTTGAAAGCTTTACGTTATTTTTATACTTTTCTTCCTATACATGCTACTGTAGCCAATCTATGTTTGACATATTATAAAAGGTATTGTAGCTTTGAATGATATTATTTATGGTAGGTATTTTCTTTTATTCGTTTGTTTTTTACCCGTTCAACTCATCTTCAAGCTCACCAACAAACCCTCGCATTTTTCATGGTACTTTATCTGCTTATCAGTGACACACAAACGTCCTAAGACGAATCAGAATGTATATAGCTGAACATCCATATCCCCTGAGATACAGGTTCACACCTAGTTCAGGAGGTAGGGTCAATACTCTATGCACCTATAACCACCACAGAAAATTTATAATTTTTAATGGTGAGAATTAAACATTTTTTTTTTTTTTTTTTTTATCTTGCAGATTTTGAAACGTTTAACTTTATAATCGTCGGAGCAGGAACAGCTGGTTGCGTTCTAGCGAATCGACTGAGCGCTGTACCAGAATGGAATATACTACTCATTGAAGCAGGTGATGATACACCAACGGAAGCTAATGTAAGTACATAAAGAGATTGAAATGTCTACTTTGTCAATTTATGAGAATTAAGGAGTTAGTTGCACTAAAGTACAAATTTTAGATTCCAGGTCTGGTCAATACCATTTTAAGATCTAAATACGATTGGAATTATCAAACTGCTAACAATGGAATAACAAACGGAGCTAATATAAACGAGTCAATTAATTGGCCTCGGGGAAAAATGATGGGCGGAAGCAGCAACATAAATTCTATGATATATGTGCAAGGAAATGACGAAGACTTTCAAAATTGGTTTGATCTCGGTAATACAGAATGGAGTGTAGAAGAAGTACGCCGATGCTTCAAAAAAGCAGAAAGTTTACAAGACTTGGAATCGTTGAAAAATCCGGAAATCAGGAATCATTACGGCCTTGATGGACCATTGATCATAAACTCTTTTAATAGCACTTACAAACCTTTAACCGAAAAGTTTCTTTCTGCTTGGAACGAAATCGGTTTTAAAAATGTCCCAGATGTTAATGTCGCAAACACGTTAGGTTCAGGCATTATGAAATGCACAGCTGCTAATGGAGAAAGACAGAGTCATAGTAAAGCGTATTTGAAACCCGTGCTTCACAGAAAAAACTTGAAAATTATTAAGAACAGTTTTGTGACAAAAGTGTTAATAGATCCGTTTTCTAAAATCGCTTTTGGGGTAGAAGTTGAACGTAACTCAGAGAAATTCACGTTTTTGGCGACTAATGAGGTAATTTTAAGTGCAGGTGCAATAAACTCTCCACAGCTTTTAATGTTATCAGGAGTCGGCCCCAAAAAACATCTTTGTTCAAAGAATATTTCGGTTATAGTTGACTTGCCACTGGTAGGACAAAATCTACAGGATCATTGTTTTATACCCATTATAATTTATGGTGATGAGTCACGTGAACAGGACCAAGCTGAACAACAGTTTGATGCCATACGTTACCTTTACGATCGGTCTGGGTATTTGGCGCAAAATAATGTAGCTGACATTCTAGCATTTTTTTCTGACAACCCCAATGCTACATACCCTGACTTTCAAACTCATCTTATTATAGTAGATAGAAATAGTTCCACAGCTGCACCATTACTGGCACAACAATTCAGGTGGAAAGACCATTTAGTCAATGCAATAGTCGAACAGAATAAAGAACATGCAATTTACTTGCATTTATTTAATCTTCTACATCCGCACTCCACGGGAAACATTTCTTTGAATTCGAACAATCCTACGGATCCTCCAATTATCAATGCAAACTATTTCAGTGATGCTAGAGACTTAGATAAAGCGACAAGTGGTATCAAAATGCTTACCAAAGTTGTAAAGACGACGGCCTTAAGAAGAATCAATGCATCTTTAGGAAGAATGGAGTGGCCGCCATGTGACAGTTATGAATTAGATAGCACAGATTACTGGAAGTGTGTTTGTATAGAAATGGTACTTTCAATATACCACCCTGTGGGAACATGTCAGATGGGACCAGACCCAAAGACCTCAGTCGTGAGTTCTCGGTTGAAAGTCCATGGAGTCGACAAGCTCCGTGTGATAGACGCTAGTATAATGCCGACACTTACTAGTGGGAACACCAACGCACCAACGGGGATGATTGCAGAAAGAGGTGCAGAATTTGTGATACAGGACTACAAAAAATTGTAAAATTCGTACCATATTTTAACGTCAATCAATGTCAAAAAAAAAATTGATATAACTTGTTTTTTGTGTCATTTCTTCTTAATGGGAATCTGATATGTACATTTAAAGTGCGCATGTGTTATTGAAATAAATAGTTTCACAAAATATTGTTTTTTTTTGTTTTTAAGTTGACTCAAAGATTAAACTAATGTAGGTACCAAAACATAAGATACTAATAACTCTTTTCCACTTATCGTGGCTAGCAAAAAGTTAAATCAGTGTTTAACACTTATTAACCGCATTAAGGTTTGGCAGATTCCTTTCATGCAACTTAGGCGCTTTTAAGACGGTTCATCATCCCGATGTATATAACTTAGTTTCGTAACAACAGATTGCATGTTCCCCACAACTCAGACCGCCAATAAGACCAAAAAAAAAACTGTTATATCTTAATTTAAATAAGTATAAAATATTTATAAAAAAGCAAGTAATACGAGCGTTAACATCTATTCATGTAAATTACCTTTCCCGTTTTTAATAGTCCTTAATATCTATAATATCTAAATATAACCTTGCGATTAAAGCTGCAAGATCTTACCAACCCAATAGCTATTAGGAGAGGAGAAAGACAAGGCGACACCATTTCCCCTAAATTGTTTAACTTCTGCTTAGAAGATAATTATTCCGGCTTCTCGATTGGTCGAACAGGCGCATGAAGATCGACGGAAATCGCCTGACTCACCTTCGATTCGCATATGATGTCGTAGTTTTCACCGAGAGTTTAGCCAAATTACTGTACACGGACATAAGATAGAGAAGATCAAAGAGCGTGTCCAAATAGTGAGCCTGGCAAAATATAGGCAAAACAAATATAGCGAACGTCGCACCCGGTTAGGATGGGGAGCGTTTGGTAAACTGTCCAACGTGCTCAAGTGAAACATATCCATAAATCTGAATCGCAGAGCCTTCGAGCAGTGTGTCTTCCCCGTAATGGTCTATATCTCAGAGACTTAGACGCTCATACAGCAGATCATACAAAAGCTGCATGTCACTCAGAGAGCAATGGAGAACACGGAAATCCGAAAAAGAACAAAACTTACCGACATCGCCGCCGTGATTGCGCGACGACAGTGGAAATAATAATAATAAATGATAAATGATTTATTTTCTGTAAGTAGGTTTGTACAAACACTTTTACATGTCAATCACATTTTTTTTAAACTAGATGAGGTCGGCGTTTCCTATCTGACTACTCTGAGAAGAAAGGCCGAAACAAACTCAGAGGTCACAGTCTCTTTTAAAGTTCAGACATAATCTTGGTCAGATCATGTGAAAACCATGTAGATTGATGTCTGAAATGGTCTTTTGAGTAAAGAACCACACAGATTGAGCGGACCTGTCCAGTCAGTGCACGCATTTGTCGAAAATCATGCAGCTCAACTTAGAGCTTGAGGAGCCTCACGATTCGGCGAACAATACCAAACAAACCAATAGTTTATAATTTATCACTCCTAAAATTACAAATTTCTCTTAGTCTATGTACAAATTTACGGCAATGAATACATATTTCCAACTCTGCACACATACCGTTATAGTTTTTTTTTTTTTCTTTGGTTGATGATTAACAAAAAAAAGAAAGAAAAAAGCCTTAGTTGCTCAAAGATGGAATTCAATAACTATGTGGACACAGATGACTTCTGTGTCCACCTCTTACCTTTTATATAAGTAGTAAATTGTTTGAACGGCAGAACGACTTACATGAAGTAGTGCACTTAGGGCGGTGACATCACGACGGACGACCGACACGCCGCCGGTCGCGAATTCATGGTCTGTCTCGTCATTCAAGATCGCCCGCTCGCAATGTTGAAACTACAGTGAGTGAACCGATTTGATGATGTTGTTCTTGAAATGCTTATAAGCAATAAGAGAGTTAAAAGAAATGAGATTATTGAGAATAGATAAGAAGAAGGAACCTATAATATTTTGACGCTTTGTCGCCGATCGCATTCGGCATGTGGTCAGATAGACCGCAGCTTTAAGTTTCGCTGACTAACCCCAGATTGAAGAAGTGCCCCGGTTTTCGCAAATGCAGTATCCATAAATTGAACGTCAGAATGGTTGGAAAAATAAGCGAAATCAATTTTGATACTCTTTTTATGCAAAACCAAACAATTAAAGAAATAACTGTTGACTTACAGTCGCCTCCAAAAGTTAGTTGACATGTTTCCTACATTATGACTTAAAATTCTAGTGATCTAAAAGTTTGAACTGCTTCAACATTTTTATTGACTATTCAGCTACCTTTGACTTATCATAAAAATAATTAATTAATCCTTTAGGAATACCTATTTTTTTTTTTAATACATTACAACTGAAGTGGTAAAATGTTAATTAACTTTTGGAGGCCACTGTATATTGTCTTATCAAGGCTTACTGCTTCTGTAAGAGCGACCAAACATCGACTTTATTCTCTTTTTCAAATTCGTGAATCCAAATTTGGAACAGCGATAATGCCGAAACGATGGCCAGTATGTGAGATTCAAAACTGTTTACAAACTTTTTCTTTGAATTGTCAATATTTTGATGTTTTAGGCCTATAAACAAAAAATTACTGTGGCTCGATGTAGGAGTCCGGGAGGGTATTTAAATTTAATATGAATGTAATAGATTTAGGTCGACTAGGTATTGAAGTTTTTTATGGAACAGCTGATTATTTTTTCACGATAAAGGTGTTAGTCCCATGCAGAAAGTGGTTCAGTTTAATGGTCTTTACCACACCCTTAAATATGTCCACACATTTCTGATACATAGTCATATTTCATAGAGTCTACATTGTTCTACCATTAATTCCTCAGGCCATTGTGAGACGGAAGACTTAGATAGTTCAGATTATCGGAAATACATTTATCGAGATTTGGCACTACTAAAGACTAGTTGGCGCCGCTGTATCCCTAAAATGGCCGTTTATATTAAGATTATTGAGAAGAATGGTCGTTGAAAAAACAGTTTTAGTACGAACACATTGAATGTTTATCATCTAGACTGTCTGTTTATTTGATATTTTAAGTCTGTATACCTACTCAACTCCTTTTCCATATAAGACAACATTATTAGTAAAAAGAAAACAAAAATATCGAAACTATTAACGCATGAGGTCCTGGGTTCGATGTCAGGGTCGAGAAAAGATTTATTGGGTATTCTATTCTATTCTTGTGCCCGATTGGTGGCAAAAGTTTCGCTCCCTATTACATGGATGGGACTTAAACATAGCTGGCGAAAAGTGGATGAACTAGAGTAGGTATAGACGCCAGCACATCCAGCTACCCGACACTGTCAATTTTTCCCAATCGACCTTGAACTTAATGCTTTAGCGATAAAGTTGAAAATCTATTAAATAAATTTGACAGATTGTACTAGCTTGATGTGCTGGTGTCTGTACCTACACCCTTCGGGAATACAGGTGTGATCTTATGTTATATGCTAAGGCATATATTAAATATAAGTCCAGGTTTCCTCATGATCGCGAGGGTGTAAATCAGCTAAGGAAAGAAGTGATAATCGGTATAAAGTTTATGTTGGAAATCACTGTCATACCTGACAGACTTGTCCAAGATAAACTTAGAAAGTAGGTACGTATGAATTGAAAAAGTCACATTAGTTGGTTATTTGTCCGGATTTGAACCCAAAGCCTGAAAGGCGAGGCCTTAACCACTCGGCCATCATGACACACAGATTGAAAGAGGTATTCAGCCTTTATGTTAACCACAAAGATGAATGGAACACCTTACAAAAGGTGTTTTCTACTAACCTACATCTATTCTTTCAGTTGTTTGCGCCCGCTTAAATGAGTAGGAAGTGCACTACCGTCCGCCTTTTGTTTTCAAGAGACAATGTCGTTTTCTGCGGCGCGTTCGTGAAAAAAGTACTCTCCACGGCTTCGCAAATACATGTGGATTTAAATGCGTACACAGAAAGTCACTCGGCGGAATTCTACTGTCTGTGTGTGAATTTAAGAAGTCATTGGCTCTTATATTGTATTCTATTTAAGAGTATTTTTGTTTGTTTTTTGTAGGAGTGTGTAGTATATGGTCGTAGGTCGGTACATATTCTTATGTTACTTTGTTTCCTTATTTGATTCCCATTGGTTTTAAGTGCCTTTTCCTTCCTTACTTATATGTTTACCAACATTAACAGCAAATAAATGATTTCTTTCTTTCTTTCTTTCTTTCCTTCATTCAATCTCTAAGATATTTGCTCCACAACTTAACAGAGCTTGTCATTCACTTACTTTATTTAAGTATCCATAGCTCTAATATGTATTTATGTAAATAAAATATGAACTTAGACGCAATCTTTTATTTAAATAGTGCACTACTTTATTTGAAATAAACCGTTATTTTTATTCTAAAACCTTCCAAATGATCGAACGTGCGTTTGTAGTATAGACGCCAGCACATCAAACTACCTGAAACTGTAAAATTTTCTCAGTCAAACTTGAACCTCCTGCTTTAGCGATAAGTTGAAAATCTATTAAAGAAAAGACCCTGCACAAAATGTAAGCAAGTCGTCCGTCCGATTTTGTTTTTTGGGATCTTGTATTGAAACTCTTTTTTGCATGGAGTATTTTTTATTTAATAATTTTTAGGATCACAGTGATTATTAAAATCAACGACAAAAACTACGCAGCGCAGTGTTAGTTAACTAAGATCGTGAAAAATATGTTCGAAAGATATAATAAAGTTATCAATACCCTATGTCCTAATAGAAGGGTATTGGCGTACGTGATAGTCGTGATCGTTGTTCGTACAACTACGAACCCGAACAACGATCGCAACCCTAGCCTGAGCTGTCCAAACGCCTAGTACAGCGATACCCTTAAATTTTAATTCGCTGATTTTTAATTCAATTGACCTATTTCAGAGAGAACATAACTCATTAAAAAATTGTAAAGGTTTTATGTGCTGTTTTAGTTTTACTGGCCATTCTGATAGTTTCTTGCGTCTACGACGACGCTTTATCGAGGGAGGAGTCGTCACCGGGCCGCTGCGCCGCGCTGACATTAGTTTGCTTGACCTATTAATAAATAGACACTGCAACGTTTTTAATGAAGATTTTTTGAAAAATGTGACCAATATTAAAAAGTGGTTCAATTGATTCTGCTCGTTATTCTGATCAAACTATTTTCAGGTTTTGCGCATTTAACGTTACACGTTGTATAAATGTAAGCACGTGATTCACAAGTCACCTGCCGGTCGATTCTGTAAATATATCACCGTGAAATCATAAGTGAAGTGAGCACTTAATAGTGTTAATCCCTAGCGAATGACAGCTCACTCCACGCTCACTTCACCCAAGTTTTCACGATGAGATGGTTACAGAATCGAATGGCTGTTGTTCAAATGTGTATACAAATACAGACTGTAATTTCACCAAAATCAGCTGAACGACTTGTCTACTATGCGTAATGTGTGTAATACATCTCTGCTTACCTTTTCAAGGTATACAGGCAAAGAGTCTATATGAATTAGAACTTGTTGTAATCGATGTGATTGCTTTTTGTTTATTTTTTAGCAGTACTCGGTAACTATAACATAAAAATCATCTTCCTGACTTGAACAGAAAAATGGCTATATCTCTAAAACTGGCCATTATTTTTTTTTTGCGCCCATTTTAACTTTCAATGAGAATGTTACAGGCTATATTGTATCAAAATATCAGCCAAATTCACCGAACGGCTTTTCCTAACATTCTGTGCGGGTTTCATTGACAGATTGTAGTAGCTTGATGTGCTGGCGTCTGTACATAAAAGGAGAATGCCTTGCTGTCATTATTACAAAATGTCCAAAAATACTTTCACACCATCACTCAAAACAATTATTTTAATAATAAAAAAAAACCTCATTTCATACATCTCTGTAAAGTGGTTGAAATTGCATGATATATTGACCGAGTAATAATTTTAAAAAGGTTTTAGTAAAATGATAAAAATAGTTTGCATTTATTTTGTCCATCTTTCAAATGCCAGCCTGTTTTTCTACCACTGCAGAACAAATGCATGCATTTATAAAACAAACATTGATCATCTTAACTTTTGTTTTCTATTATTACAATTTTATTCATTCCTAGCTTCTGAAATGTCTTGTCCCTCCGCCCCACCCCGTCACATCGCATCGCCTGCCCGCGCTATCACTTAATTTTCGCTTCGCGTTCTTTTTGGTTTTTTTTTCTTTTGTGTTCGACTTCTAGCCTGATATTAAATAGCCTGTCTTAAAAAAATGGCTAGCAAATGCAAAGATATTTTTATTTAATCCGACCGGTAGTTTCATAGACTAGTGCTTTCAAACAAATAAACTCTTCAGTTTTATTATTAGTATACTTATCATTACTCCATGGATTTCCACACAAAACTGTTCCAAGCCATAAACATCAAATGTAATGTGAAGTTTACAATAGTTAATGTTCGCCATTCCAGAACCTTTTTGTCTTTTTGTTCCTATTATACATTCATAGTACCTAATAGTAATTTATTTAAAAAACTTCAGTAGGTACACGTTACATCGATGAGGTCTTAACCCCTGAACTAGGACATTCTGTATGACAGGCGTTGAGGTTTTTCCAGTTACATGGATCAGCATAAGAAGGCTTAGACTAAATACAAATAAGTGTTTTTTAATAGCGAAAAATAATTTAAAAAAAAAAAACAGCTAAAACTTAAAGAACAAAAAAAAAATGTATTAGTAATTGTAAAACATTTCTGCCGTTCGATTCTGTAACCATCTCACCGTGAAAGCTTGAGTGAAGTGAGAGTGGAGTGAGCTGTCATTCGCTAGGGATTAACACTATTAAGTGCTCATTTCACTTATGATTTCACGGTGAGGTTTTTACAGAATCGACCGGCTGTTTTAGAATAGAATGGGAATAGCATAACACTGTCGCTATAACAATCCAAACTATTTCCCAATGCTAATTTTATCTAAATCCATTCATGCAAACTGCGGCACCCGGCGTAATAAACCAAACACAAGCTTATCCCCGCCGTCTGCGTTTTGCCCTATTTACAAAACATGCCATATTTCCCCCAGACTGTACTACTACCCTCGTTTATACCATTTATTCCGGGACCCCTCTAGACAAAACTGCCTCTTGACCCTTTATTGACATTGAAAATGGGAGGCTTTTTTCATGATTGCGGTCCGGAGTAAACTATTTACTTTACCATAAGCGAGAATGGACTCTATTGTCTTCTGTGGGCCTCGAATATCAATATATCACATGCATAAACATGTTCCGAGATGGACGCTGAATCGGTAAAAGGAAATAAATGTATCGAGCACTTATTTCGGAGTAAAGTAGTCAGTTTCATGGGCAAAATGGATTTCTGTATTATTGTTTGCCTATATATGGGTGTATCTTGCCTATATGTATACGCCTCAATAGGTTTTTGTCCATTATTAGTGTAGAATTTTTCCAGTATTGTTAAGATCAGCTTCTTATCCAGATATATTTATTTATTTATATACAACGTGTAACGTTAAATGCGCAAAACCTCTTAAGGGGTCATTGTACTCATCATTATGAACAACTTTTACTGTGGGACCAAACCGGAAATCGCGAAAAAAAAATCAGCTGTTCCCTACATTTTGACGAGTTATGCGAACATAAATGTAGGGAACAGCTGATTTTTTTTTCGCGATTTCAGGTTTGGTCATATACTTTATTGTACACCACAAAAATACATAACATAAAAAGTACATCAAACACTACTAAATATACAATGGGCGGCCTTATCGCTTTCTTCTTTTTCTTTTTACTTCAAATATTCTTATAAATGTTCACGGTACATCTGGAGGTCAACGTTGATTACTAGAAAGTACAGCCGTGCGATTCTGTAACCATTTCACCGTGAAAGCTTGGGTGAAGTGAGCGTGGAGTGAGCTGTCATTCGCTAGGAATTAACACTATTAACCCTAGAAAGATAATCTACGTCCGCAAGACGTATCGTGAAATTAAATTTCGTTGTAGTTTTTGTTATTATTTTTTTATTATTACTTTTATTCAAACAATTATTTCAACCTATAAGGCATGATAATACTTCCTTAGGCTTACTAAAAAATCTTAATTAACTAAGGTACATCTGACAGACGTATGATTATCTTTTACGCTAGTTGCTATATGATTATCTTTCTAGGGTTAAGTGCTCACTTCACTTATGATTTCACGGTGAGATTTTTACATAATCGACCGGCTGATATTCTTAGTTATTAATTATTGGATCAGCAGATTTATAACTACCCAGAACGAATGTCGTAAATATTTAGAACGTCCAGAAATCCACTTTAAAAATCGATTCAAGCAGTAGCTCTTCAAGCCGATTTTATGAACTTTACTGCAGCTTCATCCTATTCTCTTATATACTTTCTTCGGCACAATTTTTCCGACTTTCCCACTCGCATAGTCCCTGAGAGAAATCCTTGAAAAGCTCCACTGTTTCCGTCAGTATATATTATAGAAAAACGAAGAGTATCGTTGCGATTTCCCCTAAAAATCGTAGATACATTTTGAGGAAAAAACAAATCGTAACGCACTATTCGCACTGGTTAAATGACGTCCCTAATACTTGTTTATTTTTATAGGCTATTATAAAGGAAACGTGGCTATTCGCGTTCAAACGTTATCAGGTCAACCGTGACTTTCTCCGGTTTGGCCAAAACAGGCCAGTTTGCAAGATGATTTCGTGAAAATGGATACTCAGTGCGATTTCGTGGTGTTCGTCCCAAATTATAAAATGTTTTAGGTCGTTTTTCTGGGCCGTGGTGTTTTATTTGTAGATCGCTTTCTTTTACTTACGAATAAACCACTTTGTATCTTTCTTTCTTTTTAAATATTAGGTTGGCTAATAATTATTTAGCCTCGGTATCTCGATCATTCTTACAATTTTCTAGAAACTTCTAGAACCTTGTTAGGATTGGTATAAAAAGACCGGGCCGTGCGCTTACTATCAGTAATAAAAATTATGTCAACGAAAGAAAAGTATCGAAGAAATGGAATTATCACGATTGCAAATACGAACACTTCTCCTTTACGAGTTCCACCAGGGCCATGATGCGAAGACCGCGACTCATAATATATGCCATACGATGGGACATTCCAGGCTATCCTACGCCACAGCAAAATTATGGTTCAGGAAATTTAAGAAAGGAGACTACGACCTGGAAGACAACCCTTATACCGGTCGCCCTATAGAAGCAGATGTATAACGTTTACACCAACTCATTGAACAGGATCCGTGACTGACGACACGGGAATTGGTTAAGTAGTTAGGCTGCGTTCACGGCACAATATAGAATCATTTGCACGAGATGGGGAAAGTTTCAAAATATGGTGTTTGGATTCCCCACGAGTTGTCCCTACACCAAATGCAGGGTCGTGTTGATGCTTGTCAACATACATTTATTAACGATGAAGCGTAACTTTGAATGGCTGAAGCAAGAGGTCACTGGCGATGAAAAGTGGATATTTTTTGTCAACCACACACGCAAGGCCCAATGGCTAAGTGCAGGAGATAAGGGAATTCCAACCCCTAAGAACGAGTCCCACTCACGAAAAATAATGCCCAGCTGCTGATGGAATGTGAAAGGAGTGGTTTACTGGGAGTTGTTGCCAGATGGATCTACGATCAATACGAAAGTGTATAGTGAGCAGTTGGACCGGATAGCAAGTAATCTTCGTAGCCAACAGGACCGAGTTTACTTTTTGCACGACTATAATGCTAGACCACATACTGCTAAATGTATTCGCCAAAAACTGCAGGAGTTTGGCTGGGTTTTGTTAATCCATCCACCATATTCACCGGACTTAGCGCCGACGGATTATCACCTTTTCCGCACGTTGGCTGACCATTAAAAGAAGAAAAAATTCGACAGCAGAGATGACCTCCAAATGGACACATTCTTTGAGTCAAAGCCACTGGATTTTTACGCCAACGGGATAATGTATCGTATAGTAATTTCCTAGCTATCTATCCCGTGTGTTGCACCTACCATATTTTGTCTCTGCATCACCCTAAGGTTGACTGGTAGAAAATGCCTCAGGCATTAAGTCCGCCTTTGTACAGTACTTTTTTTACTTGTGCATAAAGTTTCAATAAATAAATAAATAAATAAATAAATAATGGCGTTACCTAGTAGGTGGCAGCAAGTCGTAGATAACTGTGGTGCATATATTGTGTGACTTAACAATTAATGCATATTTTAAAATAAAGTTTTTATTCAGATTCAGATTTATTTATTTACAAAAACATGAGTAGGTAATATACGTGGTATGATTCTTATTATATGTGTTACAAGGTATTTTTGGCTCAACATGTTTGACCATAGCTGATGTACAAATTAAGTCGAAAGACAGTAAATTTTAAAATAAAAATACGAAGAATAATAATGTAATTAAATCAACAATGAACATTAATATTAAATTAAAAAAATAGGTTAAATAGAATAGATTCAGTCAGTAGCTTCATAGCAATTTATCATTTAAAAATTAATTAACATTGTAATAGGCTTTTTCTGTCAGTATTTTTTTAAATGATTTCTTAAACCTGCCGGTCGATTCTGTAAAAATCTCACCGTGAAATCATAAGTGAAGTGAGCACTTAATAGTGTTAATCCCTACTACCTAGACTGACAGCTCACTCCACGCTCACTTCACCCAAGCTTTCACGGTGAGATGGTTCCAGAATCGCACGGCTGGTCAGTATTTAATTTCTTAACGCAGTTAGGTATATTATAATAATGTAATTATGGGATTAAATAATTATTAGCCAACCTAATACATCTCGTAATTTTACGAACGTTTACAGTCTGACCTCAGTCTCAATATCTCAAAAATACCTCTAAATTCTCTACATTGTTGACAAGTTTTTTGTACTGTCGCTGAGTCATCTCAGCGATTACGATTAGATTTTGAACGTTTTTAATTACGGGAATCGCCCTTCAGATACTATCCCTGGTATCATTGAGTAGTTATGGGCACAAAATATAATAATTTATTCCAGCCGGTCGATTCTGTAAAAATCTCACCGTGAAATCATGAGTGAAGTGAGCTTGAAGTGAGCAGTATCAATAGTGTTAATCCCTAGCTCACTTCCCGCTCACTTCACCTAAGTTTTCACGGTGAGATTTTTACAGAATAGCCCTGCAGTTGCGGAAAAACGCTGATCACCACCGCATTCTTAACAAATTCTACATCCACAAGAAAATCCGTTCAAGCTTATCTGTAAAAATACCACAGTAAAAACTATACAAGAAACTAGTTTCGCATGAAATCTGCTCAAACATGAAACGGATAGCACAATACTCGCGTGCAACGCGATGTCTGTTTACCCCCAAAATCCTACCGTTTTCCTTATGAAATTATTTCGAACAAAGGCACCTGTATTTTCACATGAGAGGAGATGTGAAAGGCTACCTTACACTGGTACGAAAACCATTGAATAGTTTACATGAAAGGATAAGCTTGGCAGAATGAATTGGGCTCTGTGATACGGTGAATGGGAATCGAACGTTCAGGCAAAAATGTAACTTTTGATGTTTTGACCATCCCTGATTTGGATCTTTTATCGCGTTTTGTAGTACTGTCGTATCCAGTGAGATGTAAGGGGATTATCTTAAGGTAAAAGTACGTTGGATGTAGGTTTTAATGTGGGTTGTCACGTATTTTGTCAAGGTTTTGTGGTCAACCTTATAAGTGTGTTGTTATTCTGTGAACCCCCCGTGTATTTAATGATTTATTTTTATTTTTTGTTTGACATCTCGGAGTCAACCAAGGAGGTTGTCGGCTATATAAACGGTCTTGCCTGTGGGTGCCTCAATAAATTAAGGCTTCCAGCCAGAATTTAAAAACTTAAAAAGTAAGTGACTTTGCTAAAGGATCCCCTGTATGGTACGGACCCCGGCTTATGGCATCGAGGGGGGAGGGCAGCAAGGGACAGGCTGGACCGGAAGAACCTCACCAATAAGGTCACTAGATGTCCTTCTAGGGCGTGCCCTCCTGTAGTTTCTTTACTTACATATGTACGTTTTTAGTGTTACAACCAAAAACAATATCTCCAGGAACCAGATATGAACCAAAACAAATTCATCTGAAACAAGATATGCTTCTTTTAAAAAAGTTGAGAACTTTCCGTCATTTCTTTTAAGGTACACATCCAAGCTTATCGTATCTTGCAAAACTTTTATCAGATGCGTGAGAAAAATGGCACCTATTCGTTAACGTCATACTACACGCCTAACTTTTCTAGAGCTCCGTACCCAAAAGGTGTCAACAGGACATCACATGCCGAAGATGCCTCACTGCAATACCTCGCGATCGCAATTTAGCTCGCTACCTCGATGTCACCTGTCACGCACATCTGGAAGGATACCTCACTGTGATACATCGCTGGCTTGGGGGGTTACCTCGACGCCTGACATGTGCGTGCGTGTGTATAAGCATGTTTTACATAGAGTTGACATCGAGGTAGCGATAAACTGCGATCGTGAGGTATCGCAGTGCGGTATCTCTGGCATGTAATTATCATGCGCTTTATCAATTGCTTTCTGTCCGACCGTAATAGGAACCCCGCCCCCCCCCTCCCCATGTAACCGTGTTTGTTTTATACTAAAGTATTTTTTTTTTATTATTGAGTGTTGAAGATTTTACGGTAGTACAGAACCGTTGGTGTGCGAGTCCGACTCGCACTTTTGTAATACGAACGTTTACTTCTGTAATACGAACAGAGCGTTTGAAGAATGATAATTAGAACAATAATAGGTTTCTGTTACTGACAAAGATCGATTAAGTAAACTAGGTTTGACAGTCTTTGTCATTTAATGAAAAACACTTTTTTGTCTTTTTTTTTTCATTTAACCTTTCGTATCCCGCTTCTAGGCAAATGTCTCCCCGTTATTTATCCACTATTCTTTGTGCTATGCTTTCTTCCTCCTTCCGATCGTTAAGGAACGAGTCCAAATCGTTACGCCAACGTTTTCTAGGGCTGTCTCGGTAACTACGCCCATCTTCAGGCACCCGCTGTGTGACGATTCTGGGCCATCTGCCTTGATGCGTCCAGTGAGCCGTCCAGTCCCGCTTCAGCCTCGGAGACTTACCGCCAACAAACTCCTCGCAGACTTATCGGCTACTGCTCTTAGTAACAGCTCAGCACAGCTCTTAGTTTTTTTTTTTTCCAAATACACAAACAAGTAAAGCCCAAAAACTACAAAACCCGTTTTCAAATTCACCCAACGTTTTTCTGAAATGCAAGCGGTTTTCACAGGCCTTTCAATAATATTTAATGTTAATGCCTACCCGGCTACCCACCATTTTCACAAGTAAAACATCAAAATATTTGAGAGTCATAATTAATGTGAAACATAATAATGGTGAAATTATAATATGCTGAAATGAGCTCAGAGAATTCATGATTAAAATGTCTATTTGTAATTTTAAGTATACAGGGTGTAACGGAAGGGGGGTATCAACCCTGAACGAGGTGAATGTGCTCATGAAACTCAACAACTTTCCCCAAAGAACATAGGTCGAAATATGAAAAAAAAATTTGGCCCTCCCTTACAAAACTGACTACCAGCTGATTGATTTACTATGGAAGGGCCAAATTTTTTTTTCATATTTCGACCTATGTTCTTTGGGGAAAGTTGTTGAGTTTCATGAGCACATTCACCTCCTTCAGGGTTGATACCCCCTTTCCGTTACACGTTGTATATGTATTATAAAAATGTGAATGCATTAATGTTGATAAGTAAATGCCGTATAATAATAATAATATCAGCCCATTATGGTCACACTTCTTATTTGAGAACGAATGAGCATTGATCACCACGCTTGCTCAAGACGGGTTAGAGACGGTTCCAACTTATAAATCCAGGTTTCCTGACGATGTTTTCCTATACCGATGTCAGTACAATGTCCAAGATAAACTTCGATAGTACATATGAATTGATTAAGACAGTCACGTTGGCAGTTGCTCGTAGTACAAATAAAAAAAATGCGTGTAGAAGCAAAACACGCTGGTGATGATTTGCCCAAAATGAGCAGGCGCGATCAAAATGAAATGTCGAAATTTTACAAGGATTGACGCGGTCTTATCGCTACTACCATTATTCTACCCCCGATATATTGACAAACAGTGTGGTCATTGCGAGTAGTATAATTCCCGTCTATAGAAGATTACATTTAATGCCCTACACGTGTCCCCAGGTTAGTGCTGAATGAATAACAAGGGAGGATTAAGTCCCGGTTTTTACTTAACCACCTTTTAAATGGCATACGAATAATTTACGAAATTATTTAATCAAAACATATAAAACCAAAAGAAAAGTAAATGAAATCACTCAATCACATAATGCGTGTAACGATTCTGTAAAAATCTCACCGTGAAAACTTGCGTGGAGTGAGCTGTCAGTGTCATCCCACTGATTGACCAAGCATACATTTACGATCATAATCGACATTTTCATAATATTTTTTTTATGCTAATTCTATTGATCATTTTATATAATTTCAAAGCTAGTATTTTAGTTGTCAAAACATTGGTATTTTATGGGGTTTTAAAATAAAATAACAAAGCAAAAAAAAAAGATACAACAAAAACAGAAACAGAAACTTAGAATCTCAATGATGTTTTTTTTTTCTAGACTATAGACCCGATTCACGACATTTCGTGAATCGGGTGAAGTTATCACGCCACACAAACTATATGGGATTACATTCTATGGTCCGTCAGCCAGGCACCCACAAAATAGTAAGGTTTTATGACAGCTAAAATAATAGCTTTAAAGTTATATAAAATGATCAATAGAATTAGCATAAAACATATTGGGTATTAAATTCTCGATCGCTCACTTCACTTAAGTTTTCACAGTGAGGTGGTTACAGAATCTGGATGTGTGAACGTCAGAATCGACCGGCTGTACCTAATTTTTGCCTACCCCCATGGGAAAAATCCCACTGCTGGGAAACAGGCCTCCTCTCTGTGAGAGGGAGTGGGACGAAATATTCCACGCAGGCCCAGTGCGGATTGATATTTCTCCGGCCCTTATGTCAATTTATTTGAGGTCGGTGCTACAGTTTAATTATGTACGAGTACCTAATTACCTATGTGTAAATGAAACCAACTAAAAGCCGAATGAGGAAAAATCTTCTAAGATAGGTTTTCTGTGACGTCATATGGCTTCAAGTACAGATGCTGTATGGTGGTTGTAGACTGTAGTCTTCAGGTAGGCAGTCCCTCCACGAAAAATACTGGTATTCAGCTACATCCGGTTAAACTGGAAGGCGACCCCAACATTATTGGAAAAAAGCTAGGAAGCTGATGATGACAACAAAACATCTCTTAAAGGTCGTTCTACATTCCGACATTGGGTACCTACAATAATATAAGTGGGATGGTATAACTTATCAAAGAAGACTTACCTACCCTTCAGTCCGGTTGTCTAGAGAATGCGTTCCTGGCACATGTCAGTGTGACAATTCTAGTAGCTAATAAAGATCAAATTCGCAAAACATGTATGTAGAAGGCATTCTTTCGTCAGCCGGACTGTAAGTAGGTGGAGTTTTCTTTGATAACGTATAATACTTACCCTGTCCACTTAATAAAAAAGTCGGGTACAACCCATAATTTGTCTATTCACTATAAACTCCCCGCTTAGTTCAAACAAGCCACACTACCGGCCGAAATAAATAATTCAATAGCGAGCAGAAAATATCCAGCAAAATAACTAACACTGTGCCAGTCTGTTTGCAGCCACACACTTATTCAACTGATATATTTCTTAACTTGGAACCTTACGACAAATACCCTTACATATGCGAACTGTCCTGATCCCAAACTTGAGTTGTGACCAGCGTTCGAATGTTCTAAAATAGGATGCAGAACTTATTTATTTCCAAACGTGGTCTTGGGCGGAATCCAATAACAGAGAAGCTCGAACTGTCTTAGATCCGATACTGGTTTTCTTTTATGGAGTGCTAGATGGTGGACAGGCATAATAATTATATTATGTTAAGCAGGTATTCAAATAATAATAATATGAGGAACCAAAACTTCTGAATGTTTGGTTATGTCTGACGATAAACAGTTAAGATCTTAAACAGATATCCCGTGGAAACCAGTTTTTCCGTTATAAAACGTACCTGTCTTAATTTTTTTTTTATTTACTTATTTTTAGCATTGTTGGCCTGACTACCTTTTGTAGCCCTGTTTTTTGTAACTTTATCTGTAGGCGTCAAGCGTCGGCGCTATCTCGCTTCTCCTTGTTTTTGATAATATACAGAAAGGTTTCATATTAATACTCATCACACGTTAAATTTCAAAACCACTCAATGTGGAAACAGAACTGCCACTCAATTCTGTAAAAATCTCACCGTGAAATCATAAGTGAAGTGAGCTTGAAGTGAGCAGTGTCAATAGTGTTAATCCCTAATGACAGCTCACTTCCCGCTCACTCCACCTAAGTTCTCACTGTGAGATTTTTACTGAATAGCACTGCAGACCTTGCTTAGAAAATGAAAACTACTTATGTATTATAAATCCAATAGTCGAATACCTCGGCTACGTAAGGTAGGTCGAATTTAAATCGTCCACAGATGTAGAAACAGCAAAATAATGCAACAAAACTGGACACAACGTTCTTGGTAGATGTTTGGAATATTTGAGTTTGGTCCCATGCACACTGTACAGTGTACACAGGGATGGGTTGCACAACGCAATAACATGTCAATTTTGCTTCGCTTGTTAGCTTATATTGTGTATCACTGCTGGGTAAAGGCTTCTCCTTTTTAACCGACTTCACAAAGGAGGAGGTTATCAATTCGGATGTTTATATATATATATACGAGTCTATGGCCCCATTAAAATAGCTGGACAAAATTTTAGAAATCATTCAGACCACCAAAATAAGGACAATGGTAAATCAATATATAAGAAACTAGCGACCCGCCCCGGCTTCGCACGGGTGCAATGGAGAAAGACTGATAATTTTAGAGCCATTATTTCTCGTAAAAAGTATAGGATAAAAAATGGTTATTGTGGGTTATCCCTAAGAGATAGACATATACCATCGCGGACTTTTTTGTAGACCTTTTTAAGGTGTACAATACTGTAGTACATTATTTTGATCTATCTCGACGGGTTCAGCCAGCGTTTACAATATAAGCGCAAAAAAATGTGTTTATTTACGACATCACATTAGGAACCTCTAAAATTATCAGTGTTTCTCTACAGCTATATTATGCATGTATTATACATATAAACCTTCCTTTTGAATCACTCTATCTATTAAAAAAAACCGCATCAAAATCCGTTGCGCAGTTTTAAAGATCTAAGCATACATAGGGACAGACAGCGGGAAGCGACTTTGTTTTATACTATGTAGTGATACGCATTAGGTACTTACGAGACAAATAATAGGGTAATGAAAATACACTAATGTAACGGCAATTTATTATTTTAGAGTCAAAATAAAATAACTTTAATCGGTGTTTTTTTTTTTTTGCTTGATTATATTTGGTTAGACCAAATATATCCAAGCAAAAAAATATACATATTATACTGAGCGCTGTGTTAAAATTTGTCCATCTATTTTAATGGGACCCTGTATATATATACAGGATGGCTCATTCAGAGCGGTCAGTATGGGAAAGTCTGAAACTATAAGATATACGAAGATCTGTTCTTAAGAACCATGTCATCGATTTTAATAACAAGAAAAACTGCATTCATACATTTTAAAAAAACCTATACTCAGCTCGGGAATCGAACACGGTTGTTTTGAAAAAAAAAAAAAACTAACACTATTTCTATTTAGATATCGATTGTGTAGGTCTTAAGCAGTAAATGTTTCTACGGAACATGATGTCTAAAATGAATAAAAGGCATTGTTTTCACATACTTTTATTTATTTTAGTAGGTGTTCGAAGTGACCACCATTACAATATTCGACAAGTTCAGGCATGTAAACTTGTCTCTATGGTTGTTTGTAGATACCTCTTTGCTGCTTTTAGAGGCCTTAGGAGAATTCTCAGCAGAAGTAAGAGAACAACTTTATTTTCAACAGGATGGAGCACCGGCTCACAATAGTCGCATAGCTAGAGACTTTTTAACTGAGCACTTTTCCCAGAAATGGATTGGTACGAACGGCCCTATCAAATGGCCCGCGAGGTCGCCCGATTTAACGCCTCTAGACTATTTCTTGTGGGGTTATGTTAAGGATGAAGTGCTCAAAACATGCTTTGACACCGTTGAAGACCTAAAAGCAGCCATAGAGTCAATTTTAACGCAAATTCACCGCATGAAGATATGAAATGTAATAGTAAGATCGTTACCTAAACGTGTTGAATATTGTATTGAAAAAAACGGTGGTCACTTCGAACACCCACTAAAATAAATAAAAGTATGTGAAAACAATGCCTTTTATTCATTTTAGACATCATGTTCCATAGAAACATTTACTTCTTAAGACCTACACAATCGATATCTAAATAGAAATAGTGTTAGTTTTTTTTTTTTTTCAAAACGACCGGGTTCGGTTCCCGAGCTGAGTACAGGTTTTTCTTTAAAATGTATGAATGCAGTTTCTCTTGTTATTAAAATCGATGACATGGTTCCTAAGAACAGATCTTCGTATATCTTATAGTTTCAGACTTTCCCATACTGACCGCTCTGAATGAGCCACCCTGTATATATATACATATTTTTTTTTTTGTATATTCGGGCATAACTCTATCACATATGGATGGATTTTCAAAATTCTTCAATAAATACCAGTAAAACAATCGCGATTGCTGTTATCGCAACTGTAGGTATGCATCGTTTACGCAATCGCACAACATAACATCACGTCTCTACCCTATAAACGCAGATGCAGTACGCAGATGTGTTCAGTATACCACCGTACACCCTCATTTCTGTCAAAGTTGTTATTGGGGTACCTCTAATCTTGCAAGTAAATTCTGGCATAACTTAGGTATAACTAAAAAGTGAAAAATAAAAACTTTTTTTCAAAAAAACAATCGACTTCCAAAAACACTACAAAGTGAAAAATAACTTAAATTTCGCATGTCGGTGTCAAAAAACGAAAATGCGGAACCAACGACACCGAATTCCAAAATTAAAGTTATTTTTCACTTTGTAGTGTTTTTTTGGAAGTCAGCTGTTTTTTTTTTATAAAAAAAGTTTTTTCTTCCAAATCTTCCTTTGTCTTGTGCGATCTCTGGCCATGTTGGCCCTGCAAACCTTATCAGATCGTCACACGACCTTCGCCGTGGTTTACGTCGACGGCGAAAAATAAAATTATTGCTGAATGAAGGAAAGCTTACATAATTAGTTTTATTGTGGAAGGTGGTTTTTTGACAATAACTATTACCACTACTTTTGTAATATCACTGTTACCATAATTAATAATTAAATGGGTCATGTCGCCCACCAACGATGCGACGTAGCACCCTTCCTATCGTGCAAATAGTGTAGCGAATTGAGTCGTTGCGGTTTGCTCGATAACTCTGTCCGTGTTGTTGAATCCAGTGTACCTATGACGAATGTCATCGATTGGTTCGGGAACAACTTCCGAAGCTCTGACACTGGATTTACACTGAATGGATTGCTTTGGTCATGTAACCGATTGTAACAATCGTTGATAAGTACATTTAGGCAATGGTCCCACTGCGTTGACTATTTTTTTTTATAATAGGAGACTCATTTTTAAGACGGCGAATTAGCTTCACTTGTAACTTACAATGTAATAAAATCTTGGAAGTCATTTTTAAAACACTTGTTATGTCCTATTGAAATGAAACTCTGTATGTAATTTATTTATTTATTTATCCTCCTACTGGAACGCCATATAGCAATTACACCAACGGAAAAAAAAAATTCTTAATGTGCTGCTTCCCATCCATTCTGTGCGTGGTGGACATCGAACGGGCGGCGATGGAACACGCACGCTCACACAGCGTTAGCTCAATAGTGCCATTACTCCATCCAAATCGCGCACATTCTTTGCGATTTTTTTGAGATACAATTAATTTTTCAAAATAAAAGCATTAAAATTTTAAAAACGGAAAATTTTGGTGTGACGTCCTGATTGACAGATGTCAGATGTGAAAAGATTGCTAACATAGTTTTTAAGTCATTGTTAATTGCTAATATTACATACCTATAAGGATTTTGAGTACTTGAAATCCGAAATATATGATAGAATATATTATTATTATTATTTGCTATCTTGAGTTAATCTGATAATGGAGCCAGGAAATGGATGTTGGAATTTTTTAGTGGCTAAACCCTTCGAGTTTGGGGTTTTATGATTCATTTTGATTTGTCCAATAGTATTTTATCGTTTTTTCTTCAACTACTTTCATATTTGTATGCTCTATTCCCATTTCGTGGTGAACCCGTAAAAAAACCGTAATGCAAGACAAATCTGTCAAGGAGATGAAAATACTATAATTCTTTAACTAAATATTACAAAAATGTTTTTGTAACTAAAATGTATGAAAGTCCAATGGACAAGGTCTGTTGAAACAAAGTATGCGTTTGACTAGCACAAATGCAATGCTTACTGAGCACTAGAAGTTTATTTTCGTCGCAGTCACATCTGGTCGCTAACTGAGCGAATTTTATCCGTTAGCATTGGTACTCATATGTGTGTGTTTTAGTGGCGATTCTATTGTATTCACCTTAATATAATAATAATTTATTGCATGAAAGTTTTCTATTTGTTTAGGAAATCAAAGTCAGGGAACAAGCTATTTGTATATTTTCCAATTAAACTTAGTCCAAAAACGAAACCTGCATAGTACCTATCACAGGTAGTGTCTATTCTGTAAAATCTCACCCTAACGACTTAGATGAAGTGAGGTGTCATTGCTCCTGGTTCTAGGGATTGACACTAATGACAGCTCAGTTCACCTGAGTTTTCACTTTTTTTTTATGTAATTGATCGGCTGGTAGTGTCTATCTATCATCTGTATGGCTAGTACCCACCACCTATTATAACATTTAAAATATTATAGAAAACACATATATTTATAATAATAATAATAATATTCCACAACTTTCACACAACGGCATCTAGTCCCAAACTAAGCAGAGCTTGTGCTATGGGTACTAGACAACTGATAAACAGACATATATATTTCTAAATACATACATATTATAGATAAATTACACCCAGACACAGAACAAATCATCACACAAACATTTGTCCTGGGTGGGAATTGAACCCACGACCTTGTGTATAGCAGTCAGGGCCACTGACCACTAGACTAACAGGCCTGTCAATTTACACAAGTACAGATCGTTTCCTTATCAAAAACAATGGAAAAACAACCCGTAAAATAATTATTTATGCAGCTGTATCCATATTTTCCATATTTTTAATAATCTCATCGAAAAAAGAAAGCATAATAAATTCAGAACACATGGAACTGTCACATGGCAAACTGAAACGGCAAACGCCATTTCAGAATGCTACATCACAATAACAAAAAGTGAAGTAAAAGTAGTAAATATGACGCATTTATAAACTGCATTTAACTCCAAGATTGTGTACTCAGCTTACAAAGCTAAATATGTCTTGGACTAAATTAACATCTTGCGCCGGAATTTAGCATGCGAACACTTTCCACATTAATTTCTTATTTTTAGTTAATTACAAGATTTTGCACAGAGTTACTGGCGTTAGTGGCACAAGTGGAATTTCTAGGACAAAGAAAAAATGTTGGCATATTTCGGGAGAAATATTTAAAGTCGGGGTCATTAATTGTTTTTTTTTTTACTTATAAGTTTTATTTAGTTTGACAAATCTTTAGACCAATGTACAGTAAGCTTCAAAGAAATCGGACCCCCCTTTGATGATGATATCATACGTTTAAGTTTTTCGTAATATAACGCAAATGGCGTGTTGGTCTAGTGGTTTGGACTGCGGCTTAGCAATTCGATGGTCACGAGTTCAAATCCGCGGATGAGATTATTTTTTTCTTTTTTTTAGTTTCTTTAATAGTTGATTAGCTGATTTTCGTAACTTTATTTCAGAAAACATCCATATTTAAGAAAACAAATGTTAAGTATGAGGTTTGTAAGAACAGCCAGGCATGTTGCATAAACAATATTCATTTATTTCATTAATTACATTTCTAGGAATCCACATATACAGTTATTACGAGTATACAGTTTTCTATCTGTGTTAAATTAGGGTTATTTACTTAAAATATTAACTAAATACAAAATATATACCCTGGGTGAGGTGTAGAACGTTTAACATTAGATAACGGTTCGTTTATAGATATTTCTAGTAACATAACTACAATAATTTATTTATTCAAACTTTTAAAAACATTATTTTTTTATACTCTGTATGATCTTATGGGGAAAAAGGCCTGGTTAAAAATGAAATGTTGTCATTTGTGCCTGTGAATTACAGAGGAAGAACCAACATGCTAAACTATAACAGTATAGCGATATACATCTTTCTCTTTTATCACAATTTGTGATAATCCTTTTAACACAGCATTAGAAAAGTATGTGAGGTCAGATGGTGCATCGTTAACACATTACAAGACTACTTGTAAACAAGAGTAACTGGATTCATAATAATAAAGGTTGTTTATTTTTGATTAACTACGAGATAATGATCCCACAAATATTGGAAATTATTAACACTAGCTCAAACGTTCCAATGCAATTTTATCAGATAAGTTACACAATCAATCTGCCGAGTAAATTGTCTATTAATAACGCAGACGATGGCAGTCACTGTCTATCACTTCTTGAAGACTTTTCATGCCCGAAACCATATTGAAGCTTGCAGCACTATTTCGAATTAGTTCCCAGGTTTTGTGTGTCCCAAGGTGTCGCTCCGATTCATTAGTGTAAGCAGTTGGGTGAGATCGCATTTCACATCACCCGTCGCTTGATACCTTTGTATCCATCTACGAACTATTTTTCTCTGTAATGAAAACAATAATATTAGAAATACATAAAAAATCCACCTTGTAAGTAATAATGCAACATGGTTGTAACAATAAATATATGTGTATAACGTAAATCTTACCGTTAAGCCCACATTTCTCGTGCTATTTTCTTTATGCTTTGTTCCTGTTCCCAGAGAACAACAATTATTTTACTTCAAAAAGTTGTTAATCGCACCATACTATCGGTTACCTAATAGAATCAACTGTTCAAAAACTTCGTAAATTGGATAAATTTACGACGAAGACATTACACACAAGCTGATCGGCACGAAAACGAAACGATTTGAAAAATAATTATGCCCTCAATCTCAGTTTAGTAAATAGGGCGAAGAAGTATTCTAAATTCAACCTTAACTCACAGTTCATACAGCAGTTAAGTTTCTGAAGTAAAATGACGGTAGTGCAACAATCGGAATCAAGCACAATCTACTCAACCAAACAAGAAATCTATGCTAATTTCAACCTTATCTTTTAGTTAATTGAAGAGTTACGTATTGCATTTTGTAAAACAAGGTTGTGGACGGTAGGTGTATCTCACGTGGTGGAAGTTGAAATTTAAACCTTAATGTCTAGAAGATTAGACCGTTATCAAACTTGTTCGATAAAAGGAGTAATGCTATTCGAATTTTCGTTGAGATTACTAACTGAGCCAATAGCCTATTGGTATAAGGCACGGTCTTAATGATCGTCTGGCGCCTGGTGATGCGGGTTCGTATCCTATACGGCACGTAGTGTCTTTTTGTAAGTTATTCTTGGTATACGGTTCGGCCAGAAGCCGAAAAAAATACCACAATACCTAATTATTAAAAACATACAAATAATATTTGAGTCGGATCGGTGGATGCTCGGGCAGAGATGGGTGCGGCGCGGGCGGCGGGGAGGGAGCTGCTCGGGGCCAGTCACGTGACGCACCCACCGTCGCTTGAGCGATTATTCTTTAAGTCTTGGCGGGGTTCGTTTTCTCTGACGCGTACTGTACAAGCTAACACTAAAATATATGTATAAATATATTAACAACTACTTATATAAAAAGGGGGAAGAGCTCAGTCAATGAAAAGTGCCCTTATGGGTTTATCAAATTAATTACACTAACATAAATTGTCCGTATGTTTAAATAACAACTGTCATTCTTTATCTTTTTTATGAAATGGCTATAATACGGCAAGTTGATATAGTGTGACGATTTGATAAACAATGAGTTTGTATTTTAGAGGCAGATATTCTAACACACGTGTGTATGTGGGTTCAGATAGACGATGTAATGATGTCCTCGTTGACGTATGCATCAACAATGGACGTGATGTTAAGATAATTTATTAATGTGCGAATTGACAACTCCAGAAATAGGTATTAGGCAACTGGCGCCTTTTGATTTTGATATGTTTCAATAGTAGAAACTACATTCACCAATTATGTTTGTACACGTTGATATTCTCGCCCGTTTCCAGTACATTCGCGTGAATCGACCAATAATCCAAAAATAGTCTACCTCAAACGCTTGCTAACAGAAGATTGCCCATTAGACTTTGTTAAAGTTATTCAACAAGAAGTGTTTACAAATTCGATCAGAAAATTAAATTTCCTAAATCTTTGCAATATTAAGTAGGTATCTGTGTTAATTATATTTTAAAAGTTAAATAGATCTTATCTTGACAGCGGAATTAGTTTATCGAAGTATCTTTGAAGAGATAATATTTTTGGCATTTGTGGCCGATGTAAAACTTTTTATTGGAAATGAAAATCTAAAGCGCTTTTTACTAATATGAGTGCAAATACTCGTACTATTAACTTTCGATTTATAATAAAAAGGTGGTGTCATGATAGCTCAATGGTTAAGACCTCGCCTCACATGCATGAGGTTGTGAGTTAAAATCCGGCTAAGTACCGTAAACTGCCCTAACTTTGCCTCAAGTCCTGTGTTTGCCTAGGGTGAAAAAGATGTAATATCTTATTAATTTTACTTTTTTTAGGTTGCCAGATAATGATTCCAAAAAGGTATTAAAAGTTTCTATTGCCATATAAGTAAAATGAATAAGATGTTACATCTTTTTCACCCTAGGCAAACATAGGACGTGAGGCAAAGTTAGGGCAGTTTACGGTACCAATGTGACTGTTACAATTCATATGTACTTTCTGAGTTTATCTTGGACATTTTTGACATTGGTGAAGGAAAAACATCGTAACGAAACCTGGACTTATAGTCAATATAAATAACTCGCCAACCTCGGAAATATGGTTATTAAATTAATGCTCGCGCCTTCTCTGTATTTGTAAAAATATATTATAATGATATATTCATCATTTCATAATTCTCATTATTAATACCTAATATTTTGGAGAGAAAAAAGCTCATAATTGCTTACTTGAAAATGAACATGCCACATTCAACGTCATGTCGGACAATGCTGGGCCGCCCAACATTGTCCGACATGGCGTTGAACGTGTGACATACTGGTGTCGCCCAACTCGGGCAACACCAGTCTGTTCCGTTCGGGCTGTAGCGTGTTACTATACAACATGTAACGTTAAATGCGCAAAACCTCAGACACCCCACCTGATTTTTAATTCAATTGACCTATTTCAGAGAGAAAAAAAGTCATTAAAAAAATTGTAAAGGTTTTATGTGCTGTTTTAGTTTTACTGGCCATTCTGATCGTTTCTTGCGTCTGCGACGACGCTTTATCGAGGGAGAAGTCGTCACCGGGCCGCTGCGCCGCGCTGACATTGGCTTGCTTGACCTATTTATAAATAGACACGACAACGTTTTTAATTAAGATTTATTGAAAAATGTAACCTATATTAAAAAGTGGTTCAATTAATTCTACTCGTTATTCTGATCAAACTATTTTCAGGTTTTGCGCATTTAACGTTACACGTTGTATATGCCGTAGCGTGTAACGTGTTAATATTCTGAGATTTAATTTGAACACCGTATATCATTGTCACGTCATCGTGTTACATTTATTCATTAAAAAAAAACGGTTTTTTGGTAAGCGCATCACTTTCCAGTGCAAAGTGTTAATGGGTTTTTTCATTAGGAATTTCAAAGTAACAGCCCGCAGTTTGGAAGTTGGCGGTATGATACCTCGTGCAAGCAAAGCAATTGGCCCTGCGCCTCATCTCTCCCCGGTTGTGTGCGGATTGCGTGCCGTCCCACCGGAATAAGAGAATGAGAGAAAAGAGAGTGCACCTGTGTCCACGCACACACTTTGTACACTATATGCCTGCTGTCTATAGCCCTGTTAGTCTACGGGTCAGTGGCCCTGACTGCTATGCGCAAGGTCGTGGGTTCGATTCCCACCCAGGACAAATGTTTGTGTGATGAGCACGATCATTTGTTCAGTGTCTGGGTGTAATTTATCTATAATATGTATGTATTTAGAAATATATATGTATGTTTATCAGTTGTCTAGTACCCATAGCACAAGCTCTGCTTAGTTTGGGACTAGATGGCGTTGTGTGAAAGTTGTGGAATATTATTATTATTATTATGTCGTCTCCCGCACCGAAGACAAGTCTCTGTTGAGATTGGCTGCCATGGCCAACATACGATCTTGAGGTCTACTTGAGAACGGCTGGGCAGAAACGGCTATAGTTTTAGGGTTCCGTACCAAAACGGTAAAAAGGAACCCTTATGGTGCGACTCAGTCTGTCTGTCTGTCCGTCTGTCACAGCTGGATATCTCAAGAACTACTAATGCTATCAACTTGGAATTTGGAATAGTTTTAGATGACGTTTCCCCAACTATTTTGTAAATAAGAAAGAAATAAAAATATATTTATTTTTGCAACAAGGACTGAAAGGGGGTCTTAAAATTCGAAGTGGGGCTTCTAGGGCATGTGGGATATCATATGAAAAAGTGCTGTTTGCACATTCTCAAACATTTTTCCTTTTTTTTGGCGTTTAACTTTCGACTTTTGATGAAAGATGTAAAACAAATACCAGTCTCCCGCCCTTATCTCCGAAGTTTTCATACAGAAAAATCTGAAATTATTATATTTGATTTAAGTTTATGTAAAAATTACAGGAAAAATAATACGATGTCTCTAACGAGCACACTTTAAAAAAAAATGAAACTTTAATATATAATGGTACGGAACCTTCAGTGCGTTAGTCCGACTCGCTCTTGACCGGTTTTTTATATTCGTAATAGTTCGAATAAGGATTTAACGACGGAAAAATTGGAAATGTTGCCCAGAAAATTGTAGGATTAGGGAGAAACTGAAATTTGTACGGGACATAGGTTCTCGTGTCAGTTAGTCCTTGAAAACATATGCTTCCAATATTTATTTTCATAAGCACACTTAAGGCCCTTACACACAATCCTTTGATATAAGCACTAAGTACAATATGTTTGTATGGAAACCGAGCATGTGTGAATAGGCACTAACGAGATGGCTGAAAACAGTGATAGTTCGTTAGCCCGCTGCTAACACTGTGATAACTATTTACCTTAGTTAATAAATACATATTATAGTTGTATCAGACGGTAGATAATCAAAGGAGGGAGACTACACTTATTTTACTAAAGGATAATAGAATAGAATACTCTAGAATACATAAACGCCATATATAATTACAGACAGAAATATAGAAATTTTACAAAGGGAGACACAAAGGCGCATGTTTTAAGAATAGTCAGTTTACTTCACTTAACTCTTCCGTTTTTATGAATGTGATTATATTTTTATAAGTTAGTTTTTGTGACATCTTAAGCTAAGTACTTTACACACACACATCACACACACACACATTTACACACACATTTCGCTAGTCATATTTGAGTTCCATGTTCCAAGGGCTTGTGGCTAAGTAATAAAAGCTGCACTGGTCGATCGATCAGGTTAAGCTACGCTTGCCACGGTTGTTCCGTGGATGGGTGACCATCTTTACAAACGAGAAACCCTCCGTGCTTCGTGGATTTTTTACAGTCGTTGCGGGTCGTCAGAAGCCCGAAAGTCTGACAATCAGTATTGCCAAGGTATTCTCCAGTAACTGGGTTGTGAAGGTCAGATAGGCAGTCGCTCCATGTCCATGTGGTTTGACTGGAAGCCGATCTCAACGCAAAGGCTAGGCAGATGATGTCGATGATGTTTGAGTCCCATGTAATAGAAGGCGACCCAATTGCCGTCATCATCATCTGCCTAGCCTTTTCCCAACTATGTTGGGGTCGGCTTCCGGCAATTGTCATCAACCGAGCATAAATCTAGACTCTGGGTTGCCACTGAGAAATTCCAGGTAGAAAATCCCGGCAACACTGCACGACCCGGGAATCGAACCCGCTTGCGAATACTAGACCAACGAGGTAGTCTAAATATACGTGAAGTTTTGTATATAAAATGAAGTATTGTAACACTTAATTTTACTGGAATCAGTAGTATTTTCGGTACACACCAATTATGAACGACGCCTGGCTTGGAGATCCCATATTGCATCTGTCGAATCATCCGTTTTCAATGAATCATTTGATCCCTTTGATTTTTACAAACGAAGTAAATCAAATTGCAATCCTACTGATTCAAAATAAATAATATTTTTTTGAAGCCGGTTCAATATGAGAGAAATTTTATGGAAGTTTTTATTTACTCTTGGTTTTAATATTCGTGTTTAAAAAGCGACCCTTTTCTGTTAGTTTTACGTTGGGATCGGTATTTTCCTCTCAACTTTTGCCGGTCTTCGACCTCAAAATGATTATTCACGGTAAAGACTTATCTTTGATTGATATTACGTCAGATAACAAAATTACAATATAAGATTACCAATTCAGCAATCATCACGATTTGGCTTACATCGAGCTCTATGTCGATCTATGTTGATCTTATCAAAAATCACGAGATAAAGATTCTACGAAGCTCCAAAAATATAGTCGTCGTGTTTTCATATTTCTACAATGTTTACCGAAATTAAAATCGCGGAAGTCAATGTAGCGCCTTGCGGTTATAAAATGGAGGCAACATTTTCCTTTCTTCGTAGAAAAACATAACCCAGTGAAAAGCATGATTCATGGGCACAATGTTCTATAAATTCGTACAGCATAACATCTCTCTTGTACTTTAGAAAACAAAACATTTTTGCATCCGTATACATGCTGGTTTCTTTATAGAGTTGTTCATTTTTTGTAGTTTTTATAGATTCGATCAGTAGACTCATGTGTTATAAATAGGTACAGACTCCAGCACATCAAGCTACCCGAAACTGTAACATTATCCCAATCAACTTTGAACTTTATGCTTTAGCGATAAAGTTGAAAATCTATTAAAGAAATCTGACAGATTGTAGTAGCTTGATGTGCTGGCGTCTGTACATATTGTGCTTTTAAAAACAGCATTCCTGGCTCTGTGTGTCCCTGTATCGAAAAATAAATTATTCCAATAAAACTTCACCACTAAAAATAAAGCAAAAGGAATTTATTTAATAAATTGTCCATCGTAAAAAAATAATAGGCATGTATTCAACCAAAAATGTGAGTCATCGCCCAAGTTTAACGCGTTAAACGTTCGACAAAGCTATGAAAAAATTGCAAACGCGTCCATTCGTGGCGTCATTCGTGGATTATTAAAATTGTTCAGCCATATTGTTCCGCCATATTGACAAAGTTCGGCGGTTCCCAAGTTTATGTCGTTAATTTAAATGTTGGGATGACGTCAAATATTTGCACAGCATGACGAGCTTTCTTTCAGAGATAGACGGCACAAAATATACATACGGATTTGGAATTTAATTATTTTACTACCTGTTCAGTATCTACACCGTTTACTAGGTTGGTGGAAGCACAAAATAAATTGTAATACTTACAGACTTGGATGTTGATATATTTTATTACGCTGTTTTCTGAAGTAGTAGTAGTCTACAAGAGCACTGAGAGAGAACTAGAGAAGCTCGCGTCACCGTCAGGATGGCTGGACCAAACGAGATATGTACATGAGAACATGTGCACTGTTTAATACCTATTTGCTACTATTTACTACCTGTAATGAAATATTTGTTACCTTTGCGTTAAGAAATATATCAAAGAAATAAAGTGGTCAGCCATTCTGACGACAGGTTGGCTGACCACTTCCAAGTTCTCATAGTTTTATCGTTGTATTAAGCGCGTTGTTAATGTAAATATTTACTACCTATTTGCTACCTTAACATATATTTTTTACACAACTTTAAGAAGCTCCTATAAAAAGTTATTAATAAAAGCCATTAAAGCGCCTGGACATCAATCATTTACGTCTTTTCTTTTCGGAATAATTGCTAACAATATTTTTGCAGGCGCTTAGTGGCTTATGAAAATCTTGTTTCTGGATATCCATTCCAAAATGTTAGGTCTCGCCTACCCGTGGCGAATGTTTGCATAATTCAATGAATACATCTAGCGTATAACGGAACCCTTTTAAAAGCAATTTCGTATGTCCGAAGTATCTTTTTGATCCTTAATGTGACTAGTTTTCTTGGAAAAACTATATGAAGTGTATTGAATAAGTAGCCCTCGTACTAACCTGTATATTTTATGTTAGGTGTTGCGTCACTATAAAAAACAAATCCTCCAAAAGAAATTCAGAACTTGTTACATAAATTTTGGCAAGTCCAACATTCAGACATTCATTGAAGGAAAAATGAAAAAAAAATGCCACTAATTTTTCCCCAGAAACATTCTATCACATTAGCCTTTTGTTTTCCATTCAATCAAAATTGGGTTATCTTCCTTTCAGGCTGCTTCACCGTCAACATGACAGCCTTAGGTAAAGCAAAACCTAAACCTCAACACAAAACAATCGGGTGTAAAACAAATCCCTCTTTGTGAACCAACCTGTCTCGAAATGTAATCATCGGCAGGTTGGTTCCTCAGACATTTTCAAATATAAAAAAAAAATATTTACATATTCCCCGTATCGAGACAGGATCTCTTTTTCATGAGCACATTTGGCAACCCTGCGTATGTACGTCGTAAAAATCCAAATGTCTGCTTTATACAAACAAGCCTATGATAGGACTGTGTGCGTGAGAGCGTTGATGTGCAAAGTTTAATATATGGAATATAAATCAGAGGAATTAATTTTTAATTATTTTCAAAGTACCTTTTCGTCGCTGTAAACTGCAAAATGAAAGAGTTTTCAATCTTGTTCCTCCTGTTTTTAAAGAAAAAAATGTTGACTCGACTTTCTTTTGGGAAATAATGTTTTTAAACAATTCATCTGAGACAAAATTGTCGCTTTAACTTGTAAAAAAAGTTTCCCGTCGGGTTTTTATTCTTAATTTTAAGATTTGTTGTTTTGCATGATTTATACCTACCAAGGTGTGATGTAAATCTCTATAATAAAGATCTCCAGGACACAGTTTTTGCGAAAAATCCATGTTTGCAGGCATTTCTTAAGACAAGAATATTTAGTTCGAAGTCTGTGTAGCACTAAAATGTCATAGCATAAAGCATAATCAGCCTGTAATCTTCCTACTGCCAGGACACAGCCCTCCTCTCTGAGAGAGGGAGTGGGCCGTAATCCACCACGCGGGCCCAGTGCGGGTTGGTGGATGTCAAAACTATTCGATTCTTGGTTCTAGGACATGTCGTTTTCCTCACGATGATTATCACCATTTTGAGAGCAATGGTGATTAAATAATTTACACAAACTAAAGTGCTTGTCTGGTTACGAACCTACGACCTACAAGTAGTAAATGGCGCCCGCTACCACTGGACCACCGCTGCCTTCCCAAAGATAATAATCTCTTCAAATAAGTGCTATGAATGCTCCAAGTAATTCATCAATGCCAACCGAAACCACTGTATAATTGAATCTTGAGTTTTCAGGGCCTCTTCTCGCCGCTGTCAAAATAAGATGTTTTTTCAGTAAAGCGAATAAATTGGTGGTATGATTTTGAGATTAGTTGTTTTTTTTTTTTTAGTATTTGAATTATGTTCCTAGGTCAGGATAACGTTTACAATCGTTTGTAAAGACTATTTTAACAGACCTTATACTGCTACTGTTTTTGAGAAGCCGAATATTTAGTAAAGTATATTACCACCAGTTTTCAACTGCTGGACAAATACTTCTTTAATTGCATTCTACTAACCTGGAGCTCACGCCACTTTCATCCATCTACTTTTAGTCATCATCATTTATATAGCCTTTTCCCAACTATGTTGGGGTCGGCTTTCAGTCTAACAGGATGGGACCGAATACCAGTATTTTTAATGAAGCAACTGCCTATCTGATCTCCACAACCCAGTTACTGGATAATATTGGTAAAACTGGTTGTCAGACTTTCGGGCTTCTGATGACCCGTAACGACTGTCAAAGATCCACGAATGACATCTGGGACCAACTGCTTAACGTGCTTTCCGAGGCACGAAGGAGTCTCGGTATGTAACGATGGTCACCCATTCACGGACCAACCCTGAAATAAAATAAATTATACAACGTGTAACGTTAAATGCGCAAAACCTCAGACACCCCAACTGATTTTTAATTCAATTGCCCTATTTCAGGGAGAAAATAAGTCATTAAAAAAATTGTAAAGGTTTTATGTGCTGTTTTAGTTTTACTGGCCATTCTAATCGTTTCTTACGTCTGCGACGACGCTTTATCGAGGGATGAGTCATCACCGGGCACCTGCGCCGCGCTGACATTGGCTTGCTTGACCTATTAATAAATAGACACGGCAACGTTTTTAATGAAGATTTTTTGAAAAATGTGACCTATATTAAAAAGTGGTTCAATTAATTCTGCTCGTTATTCTGATCAAACTATTTTCAGGTTTTGCGCATTTAACGTTACACGTTGTATACAAGATGTAACTTAAATAACGCACACAAGCTCTTAAGGGGTCATTGTACACATCATTATGAACCACTTTTACTATGAGACCAAACCTAAAATCGTGAAAAAAAATCAGCCGATCCCTTCATTTATGTTCGCATAACTCGTCAAAATGTAGGGAACAGCAGATTTGTTTTTTTCATGATTTCAGGTTTGGTCCCATAGCAAAAGTTGTTCGTCATGATGAGTACAATGACCCCTTATGAGGGTGTGCGTTATTTAAGTTACAGCTTAAATACTTAGATGTAATTTTCAGAAAAATGTGGGTTTCAGTTTTATACCGCATATTCTCCAATGAAAACAACAAGCGTTATATTATTGGAATAAATAAAGTTTTATAGCAGTATCTAGATCAAAATAATAGATATGTTTTTACTACGACTAAACCAAAACAAAAATAAGGGTTATTGTTCTATTCTTAGTTTTTTTATTAATCTCTACTTTATGGTCATATAGAGGTGTAGTTTTTTGTTTATGGTTCATAGATTTCTGGTTATGTCAGTTGAAATTAATAGAGTTGTACGATATTTAGTAGTCTGGTTTAACTATTTTTTTTTTGACTACTTTTATACTGTGTATAAAAGTTTGTTGAAATTAACCCTTAGAAGTATTTCATTTTTAGCTTTGTTTTTGACCATCTATATCATAAAATACGAATGGCTATTCCGATAGTTAATTCTTTCACTAATACTCAACGAGACACTTAAAGCCGGGTCCAGACGTGTGTAATGTAATGTATCGTGTAATTTAATGCGATTAGCGTGGCATACGAACTCAACGCGAATGCTGTGTTCGACTGCGCGAGCCTTTGTGTTCGCGCTAAAAACTGACAGTTGATGGATCAGCGCGAGCATTACATGTAATGCTAGTGGGTTTTAGACCTTTTTTTTCCTAGGCTTTTCCCAATTAATTAATTAATTCGCGTTACATAACACGTTACATTAAATTACACACATTGGACCCCGCATTAGAAGTTTTACTGTTGTGATGCCTCAGCAACAACCGTTATTAACCATACTTTATTAAATGGTCTGCTAAATGTTTTCTTTTCAACTATACCCCACAACAAAGTTTACCTCTACCTATTGATATTTAAATGTTATTAAAGCCTCTATAGAGATCGCAGAGAAAATGATTACCCCCTTCCTCCTGTCCCCATACAGAATTACCCACATAGCCCAACTTGTTCAATTAGGATTCCTGTTCCAACTACGAACAACTTTGTCCTCCGTAATATATTGTGAGACTGTATGAAAATAATATGGGGTAGTTGTAGAAAGCCTAGTTGTTGGGGTTCCGAGAAAATTATTATATTTATGAAAGAAAGAAAGAAAGAAAAAGTATTTCGAACCACTATTCGAACCATAATTTTCCTAATCTGTCATATTCCCTTTTACACACACACACACCATTACATAACATCACACACATACACCCATACACAACTCATATTCATTCATACTAACACTGAATTTAATCATTTTATTGTAAACATGCTCTGTTGTAAGTAACTACCGCATTTAATAATGTGAAAGTACATAATCATCTATAAAATGTAACTATCTCCGAATGAGAGGGAGTCCTGCCGTGCGATTCTGTAACCATATCACCGTGAAAACATGGGTGAAGTGAGCGTGGAGTGAGTCGTCAGTAGTGTCAATCCCTAGTATCAGTATGACAGCTCACTCTAAGCTCACTTCACCTTAGTTATCACGTTGAGATTTTTCCAGAATCGACCTAGACCACACACTTGGTAAGCGGATACCCTACAGAGACCTAAATTTCTCGTGACTGAAATTCTTCTAATGAGTCTCACAAATTAAAATAAACGACCTATTTCGTCGGGCCACCCGCATCAAACTTATCAACTTTAAATTCAGTTACTAAATCTAAATAATTTTAATTTAAGTTTCGTCTTGGTCTTGAATAACTTGAGATAGATATCAATTAAGTGTTCCTTAATACTTTAATGAAATAACAATTAAAGTTAGCGAGACTATTGCTGTTGTCACCGCGCCCAGCTCACAGGTTTATTTAGATTACTCTTTAACCTGTCAAGACTTGAGTTATAATCAGACACTATTAAATATCGTAGGTACAGACGCCAGCACATCAAGCTACTACAAGCTGTCAAATTTCTTTACTAGATTTTCAACTGTATCACTAAAGCATAAGGTTCAAAGTTGATTGGGAAAATTTGACAGTTTCGGGTAGCTTGATGTGCTGGCGTCTGTACTATAATTAGAGAAACTTATTGTTTATCAAATTGACAATCTACGTCAATTTGCCGACTTAGCCAGTTCATACAACTGTCAAAGAATGGCAGTTGTGATTTGAATATACGTAGACATAAATTTAGCAGTGAGTTTGCTAAAATAGTAATTTGTCTGAATTTAGGTCATTTGGACTGTCAGCACCGCAATCAACCTTCGTAACATTTTGCCAAAGAATCTATTTCACTCGTCTAGAGCGAACCAAATTGAAAAAAAAAACAAATGAAAGATGCTCTACAGACAGTCCAAAATTTTGTGAACCCCGAGGATAATTTCTGAATATTACCTACCACAGAAATCCTTCATCCCCTAACTGCCATCGGATCCGCCCCTAATAATCCATTCTGCTACGTCCGCGTTATCTCCAAAGGTCCCCTTTAACCACGGGCGTCCTAAAAACACAAGTCATCGTCTCCGTGTCACCTTGTTTAATTACTTACAAGATGCTGAGGTCAGCATACCCTTAGCTGTCAAAAAACCAAGTAAAGTTTGCCTTGAAATTTCGCTTTAGGTTCTGTAATTTAGAAAGATAATAATAAATAATAAAATACTGTGTGTACATAAATAATAAAATAAATAAATTTACTTGACACAATATTAATCGCAATCTGAATAATTTTGAAGGATATTGCTAATCCATTGCTTCATATTATGTACGAAAAATTTGTTTCTTCAACAAAGTAAATAGCACAATGAATGTTGTTGAACTGTCAAAATCAAAGCCATTCCTACTGCTAGTGTGTTAGGCAAGGTGCACAATATACTATTAGAATAGAAGTTAATCTGGTCACCTAACATTAACTATAGAATCGAAATCATTTAAGCTTCGATTTTTAATTTGCTAGTCTAAAATGACAGCTGCAATTGACCTTTTTTGTCAACATGACGTTAATGCAATGATGCAGCTGTCATTTTGTTCTAGCAAATTAAAAATCAGAGTTCAGTTAAAAACGAAACGTACGTGTAATGCTATTTATGACCAGCCGGTCGATTCTGGAAAAATTCTCACAGTGATAACTAAGGTGAAGTGAGATTAGAGTGAGCTGTGAGTCATGCTGATGCTAGGGATTCACACTATTCATGACTCACTCCACGCTCACTTTACCCAAGTTTTCACGGTGAGATGGTTACAGAATCGCACGGCTGTATACGGAATAGACATCATTTATTGAACTCAGCACTACGCTCCGTACCTTTTGGGAACTGTCTGTGTTATTATGTCAATGGCAATTTGTAAATGAAGCAAAGAAAACTTTTTGTTCGAAAATACATCAATGAATAAATCAATTTATAATTTTGTCTACTCTAGAGTAATCATCGAGAGGCTTTATTACAAAAAGCGACATTGAAAATGAAAATTCTTGTAAAAACTTTGTCGAAAATTTTTGTTTTATGAATATAAAAGGTAAGGGAACAAGATTATCCCCTTTATTAATAAACATTACTTAAAGTTAAGAGAAACAACAATCAAAAGAGTCAAAATTAATAAAGTTTAAATAGTAGGTAACTGTCCTTATTTAACTTTAAGCAAAATGTATAAATAAATTCTTATATTTGTTGTGTGCCTACATACACGGAAAAACAGACTACATCAGCAATGGCATTTGTTTTTTTCTCTTCACCTACGGAACCGTAAAATTTTCCCAGAACCGGCTTGGTCCTTTGTTCTTATTTTCGAAAGGGAAACGTATATATCCTCTGATCCTCTGCAAAGTGATGTAGGTTTATTTGTAGGCGTGTGTTTGATTCTATTTTAATGTGTCTGTGAATGTGAATTTATAAAATGTTTGCTACCAACACCATTTTTTACGTCCACGCGATCACTGTCCGTTCCAAGGTTGCCTGGAAGAGATCGCAGAAAGCGATAAGGCCGCCCATTGTCTATGTTTTGTAATTATTATTTTTTTTGTATTTCCTAAAGGGTAATTGCGTAACACACTATCAGTAGCACTGGGTTTCATTTTGACACTTGAACAACATTCATTGCGTTATGTGCGTTATTGAGCAAACACATTTTACGAGCATATAGAGCAATAGATTACCAATATGTTTCAAAATGATTCAAATTGAGAGTAATAGTGTGTTACACAATTAGGGTGCTGGTGTACAATAAAGTGTATATTATTTAAATAAATAATCACAACATCACCTCTGTAATTCCCGAAGGGTTAGGCAGAAGTGTACAGACGCCAGCACATAAAACTACCCGAAACTGTCAAATTTTCCCAATCAACTTTGAACCTTATGCTTTAGCGATAAAGTTGAAAGTGTATTAAAGAAATTTGACAGATTGTTGCAGCTTGGTGTGCTGGCGTCGTACACAAACATTTCGTCAGCTAAGTTTAACGCCCGTGTAATATGGGGCGAGTCTAAAGCCACCAACCGGGCACAAATCAAACCTCCAGGCTGCTCTTGAGAAAGAGTATAGCAGGATAAGCATAGGTCAGATGCCCCTCGGGAAAGTGAGGGTGATATTTTTACCAAGAAATCACTTTCTTAAGAGAAACATTTCCCTAAATTATCAGACCCTTGCGCACGTTAGTTTTTGAAATACAAGGAAAAATTGAATTTTGAAAAATTTTTTTTTTCTCTGACATAATAAATTTTTTTTGTGATCTTTTTGGGAACGTCAGATACACCAAAGAAGTATTATACAAGATATTTTTAAGTCTTCGTAGTGATTCATATCTCGAAATGTAGCAAAATAAAAAGTTTAAAAAAAAAAAATTGCACGTATTTTAAGAGACACGATGTTTTTTTTATAAGTGACCCTTACTATGCTATAGCATATATTTTTTTCAAAATTTTCGCTAGGGTAGAACGGTTTCACAAAAAAAAAAAAATTTATATAATATTATTGATGATAATATTTTTTTTTTTCAACAGAAAAAAAATATTATCATTATTTATATCACCCTCACTTTCCCGAGGGACATCTGACCCATGCTTATCCTGCTATACGCTTTCTGGTGGAAAACCCCAATTACACCACCAGTAAAATAACCCATATTTGCTGGTAAAACTTCGGTTTTCATACTAGCTGAATACAAAGAAAACAAAACAATTTATCCGTGTAATAGTTTTTCTTTTTAATAAATAAGTAAATTCGCAAAAGCAGTTTAAAAATATTGCCATTTTACACGTGAAAGGCTCTTTGGTGTATGGCCTTTGCTGGTTTGCCGAGCAATATGATTACTTGGTGGTTGGCCTCTAATACGATTACAGTGAATACCGCCTCTATTTTCACAAAATTACTAAAATTTACGTATTTGCAAAGCGTTGACAAAATCGTTTTTAGGGTTCCGTACCCAAAGGGTAAAAAGGAACCCTATTACTCCCGCTCCGCTGTCCGTCCGTCTGTCACCAGTCTGTATCTCATGAACCGTGTTAGACAGTTGAAATTTTCACGGAAGATGTATTTCTGTTGCCGCTATAACAACAAATACTAAAAAACAGAATAAAATAGATATTCAAGGGAGCTCCCATACAACAGACATGATTTTTTTGCCGTTTTTATAGATAATGGTACAGAACCCTTCGTGCGTGAATCCGACTTGCGCTTGGCTGGGTTTTTTTAATACGTACTTGTTTCATTGTTTCTTTTCTCTTCATAAGAAGTATAATATTAAGTATTTGTTTAGCATTTAAGCATCAAACAATCAACTCTGCCTATCGCAGTCCACTGTTGGATATAGGCTTCTCCCAGGCTGCACCACAACACCGCCTTCTCCTACTCCTGTCCTCTGACTTCGCATCCAGTCTGTCCCAGCCACTTTTAAAGTCTTCGGTGCATCCAGCTGAAAGGCGTCCCACACTACGCTAGCCGATACGCGGTCTCCACTCCAGTGGGATGATTGCGTAACACACATAATGGCAATCGATTGTAATGACTTTTATTTTGACAGTTCAGACAAATTCATTGCGTAAAGCAATCTACACAGTTCATTCAAAAAGTTCCGGGACTAATTTTTTTTGACGAAAAAAAAAGAGTTCCGAAAAAAGTTTTTATTTAATTTTCAACATTCCCTTCTCTTTCTATACAAATCTTACAACGCTTGTATAGCCGCTGAAACGAACTGGAGAACTCTTCCTCTGGAATAGTTTTTAAAACCTTGGTCACATTCTTTTTAATCCCCTCAATATCTTCAAAACGTTCTCCCTTCATCGCGATTTTCAGCTTGGGAAACAGAAAAAAGTCTGCTGGAGCGAGATCTGGTGCGTGGCGGATTAGGTACAGTGACTGACTTTTGTGCTAAAAATTGTGAAATGAGGATCGAGGAATGGGCCGGTGCATTATCATGCAGAAGAAACCAATCACCAATGCGATAAAATTCCGGTCTCACGCGTCGAATCCGCTTCAAAAGTCGATCCAGGACATCTTTATAGGATGCTGCGTTGACTGACTGGCCTGGTGGCACAAATTCGTTATGGATTATGCCGCGAGAATCAAAAAAAGTAATGAGCATTGTTTTGATTTTTGACTTCGTTGCACGAACTTTGACAGGTCGTCCTTCATCCTTGCCTCGCCACTCAGCGGTATGGCGTTTGGTCGATGGATCGTATTGAAAACACCATCATTCGTACGTTTCGGAACCACTTTTTCCTAATTTAAAACAAAATTTGATAGCCGCACGTTGCTCCATCGTAAAGAAACGTTTACTTCGAACGACGACGGATTGGCATTAAATGAGTTAGAGCGCTGAAATCTCACATGCGAGTAGTTAAAGAATGATACTACATAATTCCATCGTTCAATAATAGATAACGCTGATTACAGTTTTTATAAAAAAATAGTCCCGGAACTTTTTGAATGAACTGTGTATAAAGCATACGATTAGGAATATCCTTCAAAGTCCTCGTATTCTGATTGAAAGTGTCTGACACAAATAGGCCGCGGGACTCATCTGCTCCACCGGCCATTGGTCCTTTGAAATTTAGCTTGCTTGCTCTAAACATAAGTATAATAAATTAGCCTATAATGTTCCCACTGCTGTGACACATGGACACCCTCTCTGTGAGAGGGAGTGCGATCCACCACGCGAGCCTAATACTGGCTGGTATATGACTCATAATAATTTGATGATGAAGATATCACATCTATGATTAGTCTCATGATCTACGAATTTTTGGTTCCAGGATGGTTTCGTTAAGATGTTTTTCTTCACCGATTTGACAGGGGTGGCATAATTTAGGTACATACAATAATGTGCCTGACTGGGTTCGAACTCACGACTGCCGTTGCCACTGCGTCACCACAGCTCTTCTACTATTGCTATTGGCTTACTTCATACTAATAAATTAAAACAGACCAACATCAACATTCCAATTTTTCTGTCTCTTGATAAATAAGTCAAGAGACGAAAAATCCGATTTTTCTGTCTCTTGACTAATAAGCCAAGAGACGAAAAATTGGACTTTTTTATTCAAACATAGAGTGGGACGGACTTAACAGCTAAGCTTAGTATTCTGAAGTGAAAAGTACACAGTTTAAGTACTTTATCCCGGAGTTTAAATAACAAGTTCAGCTTATTATAGTTAAGTGGGAAAAGTAAACTTGTCGACAGTGGATTAACTATTTTTAACTTCGTTTGGCACATACCTTTAATACACGTACAAGACTGATAAATAAATTGGCCCATAGGGATTGTTTTAGCTGTATGTCCAAAATTATCATATCATTTTTACAGGATACAGGAACTGTTTGAATCTGTAGAACCCTTCCTACCACAGCAATGTGCGTCTCTTATGAAGCGCATGCGAGCCAGCTCGAACAGCCTTCTGAACATGTTCGTGGGCCGCTGGGACTCGCCGATGTGGCGGCACTGGACGCGACTACACACTGCGGGTGGTCACGTCCAGGGCTTGCCATAAACCGGTACTCCTGTGCGGTGCCACTTTGTGATTTGTATTTCTTTCTGTGGCTTTGTCTTTGTATGTACACGTCCAGAAAATGAGGCAGACGTAGGATTGGCATTTAGTAAAGAGTTATTTAAACCAGAGTATTCCGGAAAACATATAAGCCTTTTATTATAAAACGGGGGCTTGTGGCTAAGTATAACAGCCGCATTGGTCGATCCACTAGGTTAAGCTACGCTTGCCGCGGTTTGTCCGTGGATGAGTAACCATCTTTACATATCAAAACCCCTCCGTGTATCGGCAAGCACGTTAAGCTGTTGGTCCCGGCTGTCATTCGAGGATCTTTGGCAGTCGTTACGGGTCGGCAGAAGCCCGAAAGCCTGACAACGCTCGGACCAACCTTTTAAGGGAGGCGTCCCTGACGCGTGCACTCCTCAAGCTCAACCTCATAGCGAGTAGAAAGGACTTATTCTGTTGTTCTCTGAATGAATTCACAGGGAATGCATTGTTTATAATAAGTTATAGATTTTATTATAATTTAAGTTACCATAGGCGCATTTATCGCATTGGGTAATGTAAGTAGAAAAAAAAAATGATTCAATCAACCTGACGTCACCATTTACTATTGAGCTCTTTCTTAACCGACTATAAGTTAATGTCTAAACCAAATTCTGATAGTTATTTCCTTAGTGCCCATTGTGAAACACTCACAAAATATACAGGTAAACTCACGTCTTCTTCCAGCTCATTTCCTAGGGGGTAGGCAGAAACTACAGAACGCCATCTGCTACGATCCTAAAACCATCGAATGCCGACTACGTAATATTACATACATAGGTGGTGTTAATAGAAGACGCCAACTACGTGTTAGTACGTAGATGTTCTCTGTTCATTATAGGGCGATCTATGCTATTTGGCCTCCTGAAACGGTCATTTTTATACTCTTTGGCATCTTACGTAGTTGGCCATATGAATGGTGGCCACCGATTATGATTTCATGGTTCACCTCGGCGTTCAATGGGTTAAATACTTACTTCTTTTGCTTCGTTTACGTTCATAAATCTGCACCCTAATTGCGTAAAACACTATTACCTACTCTCAATTTGAATCATTTTGAAGCATATTGCTAATCCGTTGCTTTCGAAAAATATGTCTGCTCAACAACGTCAATTCCTAACGCAATGAATGTTGTTGAACTGTCAAAATGAAACCCATTGCTACTGATAGTGTGTTACGCAATTAGCCTGCTGGTCATACACTCGCGCCAGTTGTGAGTATTACGCACCTAACCTTTTTGAAGAATATCGCCAATAAGGTGTCTATGGTGTATATGTCTTTCTAGGGTGTCCCCCTCCCAGCGTTTCCACTGACATCTGCCTTGTAAAATACATTTGCAAAATAACTTTTGTTAGTCATTATTCACTCATCCTCTCAACATGACCAAACCATCTAAGAATGCTCTTTTATTTTTTTTCCACTACGTGATCTTTCAAACCGTACTGTTCCTTACATACAAAATAAGACAAATCGCACAAAATAAGTAGGAATGACAAACAAATGAGTATCACTCAAGTAAATAACAATACAATAAAATACGTAATCCTGAAAATGTATCATCCATCAGAACGTATTTCCCATTCTTGTAACTCGATCTCATACATCATTATTATGAACAAAGAATGATAAATAAATTGGGCCATAGGGATTGTTTTAGCTGTATGTCCAAAATGATCATATCATTTTTACAGGATCCAGGAACTATTTGAATCTGTAGAACCCTTCCTACCACAGCCATGTGCGTCTCTTATGAAGCGCATGCGAGCCAGCTCGAACAGCCTTCTGAACGTGTTCGTGGGCCGCTGGGACTCGCCGATGTGGCGGCACTGGATGCGACTACACACGGCGGGTGGTCGCGTACAGGGCTTGCCATAAACTGGTACTCCTGTGAGGTGCCACTTTGTGATTTTTATTTCTTTCTGTGGCTTTGTCTTTGTATGTACTTACAATAGTTTTATAAGGTTTGTTGTGTTACTAACAGCATATGGACTACGTCTGAAATAAATGTCTTATTATTATTATTATAATAATTCTAACCTATGTTTACTTATTATTACACTTGTTACGAGGCCAACCTGCAAGCTCAGCACATCGTACCGATAAAGGGACCGTTCGCATTACGACACCGCGCTTCGCACGTCAACGACTATTGTCATCGCTTTTTCTTTACCTAACTTCGGTGGGAACGGACACTGATATATTAAACCTAGCTACTAACAAATCTATCAGGTTGGCAAGAAAGTAATGAAACACTCGAAACAATTTTAATTTTCTTTTTTTATTTAATAATTAATCACGTATAATCTACAATGTAGTCATCTTGTGTATCAATGACTTGTGACCACCTTAAGGGCAGAGGCTGAATGCCATCGGACCAAAACTTTTGAGTCTGAGAGTTGAAAAATAGATCGAGGTTAGATTTAATATCATTAAAATCGCGGAGTTTTTTTTGCGTAGAAAATACTTTTGAGCTCGGGAGAGATGGTAGTCCGACGGAGCTAGGTCTGGAGAATATGTTGGGTGTGGTACCACGTCCCAGCCTAGTTGTTCCAGTTGACAACAAGAAACATAAGCAACATGCGGCCGGGCGTTGTCGTGTAGTAAGTGAACCTCTATGCGTCTTGGCCGCTTCTCTTGGATAGCAGTGGCAAGGCGACGCAGTTGTATGGCGTAGACCTCGGCGGTGACAGTTTGCTTGTCGTGGAGAAGCTCCCAGAAGAGCATGCCTTGCGCATCCCAGAAACAGCTAAGAAAAATTTTACGGCAATGGGGGTTCGGCTTTGACTGAACTGACGGGTCATCCCCAAGAGGAATCCAAAAAGCGTGCCGCGTATCGTTCTCGTAAAGAATGTAACTCTCATCTCCGGTCACCAAATGTGCTAAAAAATTTTTGCGATAGGAACGCAGGAGGAGAGATTGACATATTGATATCCGGGCCGTTCGGATAGCCTCAGTCAGAACATGGGGGATCCATCGCGCTATAACTTTTCTATAGCCAAGCGCATGAAGATGATTTTCAATAGTTGTGTGGCTATAATTTAGTCGCTCAGTCAATTCTCGTGTGGTTGCATCTGGATACAATTGCAGTTCATTACGCAGGGTGTCATCGTCGAGCTCACACGGTCGGCCACTGCGAGCTCGATCTTCAAGGCTGATATTTCCGTCAGCAAGGCGTTTGTACTAACGGCTTACAGTCACGTGGCTAGTGGTGCCCTGGCCAAATGCAGCATTGATGTTTTCAGCTGCCTGGCGTGCGCTGTTGTTTTTTTTAAAACTCGTATAACATTATCAAACGATTTTTTTTTTCCTCCATTTTGATCAGTATTGCTTTAGTGCGGAACCGTGCGCGTTTATATACCCCTCTGCCGAAACATTCCAGAACGTTCTACAATTTACTAATATTTTCTTGTAGTTAAATATTTTAAAACTTTCAAAACATAAAAGTGTTTCAGTATTTACTTGCCAACCCAATATTTTATAATCTTAATGTGAAATCTGTGAACTTTCAAATATATTTCGTAACCAAAAAGGACTTATTCATTGGAGAGTTGCCCGACACACGCCCCACACATGTCTCACTGCTGTTTGTTTTCCCTAAATAAGTAAATAAATAAATAAATAAATAATGACCCAATAATGTTGCCACTGCTGAAGCACAGTCATCCTCTCTGTGAGAGGAAGTGGGCCGTAATTCACCACGTAGGCCTAGCGGGTTTGTGGATGTCACGTGTCTTTGAATTTTCGGTTCTAGTATACGGTTTCCTCACGATGTTTTCCTTAAAGTTTTTGAGAGCAGTGATTAATGAAATAATTTACACAAAGTAACGTGTCTGTCTGGGTTCAAACCTATCATAATTAATATGAATTTGAGGGTTTGAATGTTTTTGAAGTTTGGTACTCAATTAGCTTTGAAAATTTCGTAGCGCTTTTATTTTTAATACAAAATAATGGGTAGATAAAATCAGAGATATGAATTTTCAAGTGGATTGAATACCAACTTAAATGTACGGACATGTATAACATAGTTTAACAACAAACCTTGACTGTACATGACCTAGTGTACCCACGATTAAAACAGGGATTCAAGGAGTCTTTATTTTATAAATATGAAGAGTATTTCCTAGTCTGCATGGGAAGAGCCATTTGTTCAGCAGTGGAGCATGTACACACTCAATGCCTGCTTAATTGTATAACGACATAGTCATAGCTCTATTTTCTTTGTTTCGCTCTATGTTGGAATCATACAAAGTTTATTTGCTGCAAAAAACATGATGGATGACTTTTATTATTTGTTTATTTAGCGTAAATTTCGCCGAAAAGAGTTGAGGGGTTCTAACAAAATGCTTATGTGTTTTCCTGTTTACTGACGTGATTTACATATTATTTGTATTGTGTTGTGAAATAGCCCTTCGTCTACCCTTTTGGTCTTCTACTTTCTTTTTTGTGAGTCTATGTTGTGACAGCTGGTCTGAGGGCTCCTCTTTTTTTAGCGAAGCCAAAGATCGCACAAAAAAAAAGATATCTGGTGCGATTTTTGGCCGTGTTGGCCCTGGAAACATGTAATCATGTCAAGAAGACGATGATCTAATTATCATTGTCTCCTTGACACAACAAAATCCAGCACCTACCTTAAATTAACAAAACGTTTGACTTTAAAAACTCTCAAAAGCGTTCTACGCCATTATTTCGTTCCAAATAAAATTCTTTGAAATAAAATCACCGCGTGCCCTTTTAACCTGTTTAGCTCCGGTATCATAATGACCGTCCATTAGAGGCTTCGTTGAATACATCACCGTAATCAGAATGCGCCGAAACCAACTTAAGGGAGAAGCGTCGAAATTCAAATTTTCTTGCGCTTTCTTTCAATTTGTAGGTCGGTGTTAGTCTGAATGTTGATCAAAATATGATTCGCGACCGTAACAAGAATGTATTTATTTATTTTTATTGCAGTTTAATGTGTGTTGTGTGTGTTTTTTTTTTTTTTATTAATCCATGGATCAAAATGGCCACCACTGCTCTCATGGATAGAGTCTTTAAATACAGCCTTTAGCATAGCAAAATCAGCCTTTCCTAGTCTAAAGTGTACGTTCTGGTTGGACATAGGCCTCCCTTCTGTGAGAGAGAGTGGGCTGTAATCCACCACGCGAGCTCAGTCGCCCGTTGGTTGATGTCCCATGTCTTTGAGTTTTTGGTTCAAGGAAATGCCGGTTTTCTCACGATGCTTTCTATCACCATTTAAAGAGCAAGGGTGATAAACCTACGACTCGTAAGTTACGGCCGATACCATTGGATCACCACTTCTCTTCTGAACCACTCCAGCTCTTCACAATATATCCCATTTGAGATCAAACGACCTTCATTACTCCAGTTCTAAATTTACACCCTGTATAAGGACCAATCACCGCTCCTTTCGAAGTCGTAAAGACTAGCGTTTACAAAATCCAGGTCGTAGTCAGTAGCACGCGGCGTCAGATTTCTTATTAGTTTTAAAATGAACATTTTCCCCTTATATATCGTGCTGCCAGAAAAATTAGTGACGTAGTGTCGTTTTGTTACACTTTTAATTAAGTTTTGGCTCTATTTTGCTCACTATATTTTCATTTGAGTTTTTTTCATGGATTTTAAATTATCAATGTGTAAAATTAAAAACCCGGAAAATTAAATTGCAATTTATTTAAAGAATGGTATATGATTGCATATCCAAGCATGTTTTTGAGGAATGGAGAATCGGAAAGGACGATCTCTGAGCTACCACAGACGTTCCCGGAAGTAACAAAGTATTAGGCCAATAAAATGCTATGCGGGCTGTTTTTTCTTCTGACACAATACGAAGTTTTCTTAATGCATACACAAATCTATTTACACTGTGCCGCAACGAAAGCAGGTCGGTAACAAAAGCCTCAATAACATCCAAAATATCGGAGCTAGTTTTATGAAATAAAGACTGTATTATAGATCATTTTATAGTGCTTAAATCAATGTCATAAAAGTTTAAGATTATGAAGTTTATTTTGAATAAGAGTAAGTTAAGTAAAAATGGCCAATTTCACTAGACTTAAAAAAATGTGCTACGGTACCAAATATGCAATTTTTACACATTTTAGTATTTTATACTTTATTATTACTTCTTCGCGCAAAAACTAATGAACCGATTGCAATGAAATTTGATAGGTACATAGCTGTTACTTAAAGCTATTACTTTTTATCCCGATATTCCCACGGAATCGAAACTTACGCGGGTGAAACCACGAGGTTCAGCTTGTTCAAAATAATTCGACAGTCACGATTATTAATGTAAAACACCCTGACGTGAAATGTGATAACGTCGCATTATCTTAGCTTTAAATATGAATTATTGGTTTGAATGAAAATGAATTTCTCATATTTATCAATTAAACTTAGATACACATCGAGAGTCTAGTGTTAGTATTTTGTACGGTAAGCAAACAAAATTGTGAACTTTCTAAAAACATTTTATTTTCATCAAATATGATTGATGATATCTTGGATACTATGCATTTTTGGACCACATATTTTAGGACTTTTTGTATTATTTTTATTTATAGAATACAACCCTAGAGTTATGGGATATCAAAAAAAACACGTTGAATAATTTTTCTGATTGTGAAAGAGACGTTTAGTTTCTAGCAAGTAGTTTTCCTAATGTTGAGTTGGCTTACGCAACATGATAATATGCTCTTCTTCCGCCATACTTCTATATTAGTTGTCATCTTAGTTGTCCTTTTCTAGCCATATCATCTTTCACACAGTTCATCCATTGTTTTTTCGTCGTTTCTAATAGGCATGCAGATTTATACACAAAACTTTCCCCATTCTTTATCCGCATCACATGCCTGCAGCATAAAATACCAATTCACCATTAATAAATGTGATCAATCCCACAAGCAGCTGCACTTTTGAACAACTATATTCACTATTATCCTATTTGAGTTCTAGAAACGGAGCGGAGACATTTGCATTTCAATTTGAACCATTAAAAAAGCCGTGAGACTATCGGAGGAAAAGCGTCCATTACGGCTGTTAGCTATGAATTTATGAATAGGAAATGCTGAAGCACGCAATGGAGGAATATTATGTAATTTGTCGACGTTCTCCAATAAATAAAAAGGGCCGTCTGCAAGACTTTTTAGTTTTCTGTAGCCAAATAATAAATGAATGAATGTTACCATTTTATAAATGTTATGTTTATATAAACATTTAGAACTAGGTATTACATATTTATTTTATTTCTTATGTTGTATAATATTTCAAGTAAGGCCTTACTGTTTAAAATAATAATTAAATAAAAGCTTAAATTTTAGCTTGAAAAGACGTTATTTACAATTGTAAAATGAAAAGCCCTAACTATGAATTTAAGGATTTTCTACTTAGGGATTGTATAATATCATTATTTATTCCAGTTTAAAAAATATAAGCTATTCAATAAATAAATAAAACGGAGTATTATTAGAAATTATATATTATTCAACGAATTATCATAAAAGTTACATCAAGTTAGTTCCATCGACAGTGTTAATTACACTTCAGACAAAACGGAAACTAAAAAAGCTTGAAAGCTTTTTCTTGTTTTATGTGGATCCATCGGACTCTTACAGTACTGACAACACGTAAAACATCAAACTAGCTTTGGTCAGGGATAGAGTCGTTATTGGTTCAAGTTTATATAAAAAATAAGTTCAAAAACTAAAACCCGACTACTGAAAAATCACGCTCTAAAAATAATATGAAACAATAAAATATTCTCATCTGAAATTGTTACTTACAAACTATTCAATATTTATCGCCTGTTAAATAAACAACTTACAAGTGATATATTTTAATGTATTTAATACATATTCATAGTTCAGAGGATATCCGTGGTCGTATGCCACCTACCCTAACAAAACAATACATTCTAACAGTAGTAAGGGATCATAAGCTTTGATGCAAAGTGGCGTACGACCACGGTTATGCTCTGAACATCACTATAAATATTTAGTAAATACATTAAAATTACGTGTAAGTTGTTTATTTAATAGACGATCAATATTGAACAATTTCATATGAGAATATCTTCTTGTTTCATAATTTTTAGAGCGTAATTGAAATGATTGCTGTTTTTTATCAAACTCACGGCAATCATTCTAATTTATACTTTACAACAATGAGATAAAAGTTAAATTGCAATGAATAAGTAATGGTTTTACGTCACTAAAATTTGTCAATGCCTTGACGCGTGCCGCTCGTGTGTAGATGTGTCGAAAAAACCACCCACCGTTATCGCTTAAGACCTTGCGTCATTAACAATGACCCATCACAATTAACGTATTAAATATCTGTCATTTCTGCGTAATGTATTATTTAGTTATATGTACGGTATGTGCCTATTGTTCAAATCTTGCAAGCTGAATTAAAACCTCTTCCTCACATCCTACTTTGTTGAAATTTGATATGTTGATTCTGTTTCGATGACAATGCATTTTTATGATGTATGACCTGATTCTAGATCCAGGATTGGCTCCAGACGAAGGAACTCCTTAACGATCAACGGTACATACACAACATTTAAAACAACTAAAATGTGGGTGTGTGCACCTCTGCCTAACCGTTCGGGGAATACAGGCCAGATGCTATTTTATGTGTATGTGTGCATACTAGAAAAGTGTTCAAAGAAAAATGTAACTTTTGATTGAACCGTAGCATTTCAGTAGGCTAGGGGCTCGCATTAAATGTTGATTTATTTATATTCAGCTCGTGCTTGCCCTTCAGATTGTGTCCGTAAAGCCAGCAGGGCCTGTGGCACTCAAGTACAAATTGTATGAATGTAGATGGAATCACAAACCGGAGTTAACGTAATTAGTACCAACAGCTATACAGGTTTATTACTTACCTTGGACTGTCTTTTGTAATAACCCGCCCGACAGACGTTGCTCTGATCAAATCTCTATAATTCACTTAGAGATGGAAAAATCATTTTTAGTTTTTTCCCGACTTTGAGCATTTTCCGGGACGCTCTTTAAATTAAAAACCTAATTCGGACTATTACGAACAGTTATGCGCGTACCAACGAAGAAAGAAAATGAGAAAAAAAATGAATGAATTAGAGAGAAAATGGGAATCAATCGACACTTACAAAAAGAGGCTCATCTGTCATATTAGAGTGTCCAGTATTCTCAGCAGTGAGCGATTGAGAAGAAAAAGACCTTTCTTACAGATGTTAGCCTAAAAAGGGGTAAAAAAATAAGAATCATAAGAATCTAAATGAATCTAGAATTCTTTACTTAGTTGAAGAGCGGCCAAAACAAAACATTGAAATGGATAAAAGTTTTCTGTCCGCACGTTAGAAATAATTAATTAGTATTCTTGAGTTTTATGTAAGAAAGCCTAGTTTTCTTTATCGTTTGACGTTCAGTCTGTAGCTTGGCGGTCGTAGGCAGCATTAGATACAAATACTAGTGGGTATAGCGGGATTAGATACTTAATTAATTTTGTTTCTTTGTAAATGTTATTATTTAGTTAAAGTACTGGAGATAGAAACGTTGCGAAGAATGTTTCTGCATTATGAAAGATTTTTTTTTAACGCATCAGTGGATTATGTGTTATTGCATACCTGCCTTAAAATTATTTTGCGAAACATCTGGTGTGGCGTAGATACGAATCCCAGAAGTGCCGACGATAAGATGAAGATCTGCTACATGCTGATGATGCATGATGGGCTACATGCTCAAGCGACATGCGTTTTGTGACAGTGACTGCAAAGAAATGAAATGAAAGAATTTTTTTACAGTCACAAAGGGGCTCAGGCTCTGTACACACAAGTTTTTCTTGCAGTGAAAAACTGTGATTTATTTGCCGTGTGGAGGCACGGTCTTCAGTATTGTATCACTATGGAAGCTTGTTGACAGACACGTTTTTTTACTGCGTGGTTTATTCGCCGTACCGTAAAGAAACCGTGCGGTGTACAAAGGGTCTAAGGGCTCTTTCCCACGGCAAATCCCGTTTTTAGGCTCGTGCAGACTAGCGCGACTTATCGCGCGACGTGGCGCGGGGCGATTGTGCTATATTATCGCGCCGCAACACCTTTCACAGTAGAGCGACGCGAATCGCGGCCGCTACCGCGATATCGCCGCGTCGCCATACAAAATGTTCCTATTGGAGTCGCGGCGCAACCATGTTGCGGCGTGACAGGTCGCCCCTGTGTGAATTGTCGCGGACGTTTCCATAGAAATCGTTCTACGGATATATATCGCAGAATCGCGTCGCGCCGTCGCGTTGCGCCTGTCTGTACGAGCCTTTATGCAGGATCCCGGTTAGTAGTGTACGTATTTAAATATACATATTTCACACAAGCGTCCTGTTTGCATTACATAGCAGCAGGACGCTTGTGTGAATATGTATATTTAAACACGTAAACTACTAAACGGGATCCTGCAAAAAACCGTACCTGTATAAAACGGGCTATTGCCGTGGGAAAGGGCCCTAACACGACTTACAGAGCGTCGGACGGAGACAAGTAATGCGCGCGCGTTGACACAAGTCGCATCTCCTGAGGCCATGAAAGGCCTCTATAGTGTCGATGCCATGACAATGATGGCTGATTTCTAACGATGCATCTCTTTCGGCGGAGATTATGAAGATGAAAGTCGATGTCATAACCGCGGGATAAATCAAATAAACGAATCACAAACGAATCTAATAAATTATTTATTTATCCTCGCACTGGAACGCCATTCAGCAATTACACCAACGGAGCAAAAAATTACTTCATGTGCTGGTTTCCATCCATCCTGTGCGCGGTGGACATCGAACGGGCGGCGATGGATCACGTACGCTGAAGCATCGTCAAGACATTTCTCCATAGCCCCATCACTCCTTCCATAATGCGCACATTCTTTGCGAATTTTTGAAACACAATGAATTTTTCAAAATAAATACATAAAAATTGAAAAAACGGAGAATTTTAAGGTGTCATCCTGACTGACGGATGACAGATAATAATGATATCATACATTTGGCAAAATTACAGTCTCGCAACCCTTTCGTAATTCGTTTGAAGTAAAAACTCAATCAGTACGAATAATTACGAGTCCTGATGAATGAAAGTTTGTTTGTTTTAGAAAGCGGGCGTCACCTCATCGTGTTGTTTGTGACAATTTGATAACGAATTCTGAACGCTGACGTCCTTAAAAAATAAAATTAAGCCAGTTTATGCTCCGTTTGCTTACACCAAATGAGTGAATGCTGCTTTTATGACCTACTAGCTTCTTCTCGCGACTTTGCACTGCATAAAATTTATTGTTTTATCATAAAATATGTTCTATAACACTTGGTAATACTGAAATTTCCCATTAGTGAAAGAATTTCCGGAATCGGGTTAGGAGTTCCGAAAATTACCCCCTAACTACAAACTCAAAAATTTCACCTCTTTATAATATTAGCATAGATACCAACTCAATCCAATAAGGTAGGCCCAGTTTTTATGTTCCGCATATACCAGTGCACATTGATTTCAGTTTTGCCTTCAGATTCTCAAACGCTACTTAATTCTAACGGCTTGGCCACGGGGCATTCGCTGCAGCGAAAAGTCGCGCGGTGCGAACGGCGAAGCGTCTTGCGCCCAGCTGCAGCCGTGCGATTCTGTAACCATCTAGCTGTGAAAGCTTGGGTGAAGTGAGTGTGGAGTGAGCTGTCATTCGCTAGGGATTAACACTATTAAGTGCTCACTTCACTTATGATTTCACGGTGAGATTTTTCCAGAATCGACCGGCTGAACAAATATATAGGCTCGTTTTATAGTCACGCCGCCAGAACGCTTGAACAGCGGTGCACTGTGAAACGAGGTTAGTACCGCGCGTTCCGCTGCTCTGAGATATTCGTGTACAATATGAACGTTAATGTGGTTAGAGTACTGGCTATTTATTTTTTATGGAAAAAAAGGTAACGGCGACCTCGAAGCACTTCCTCAATTAGTCGTCCCGTATTGATGTAATTCATTTTGTAAACAAATATCTTACGCGCCCACCTCAACGGCGGCGTCACACTAAAACGCATACTGGCCGTAGAAGCGCAGAGCGGCGCGCTTCGGCAGCGCCGGCGAACAGCGCGCGTTTACTGAACGGCGCTGCTCAAGCGCACAACTTTGAAACGCAACTACTACCACGTACATCTCCGAACGCGCGCGCTCCAACAGTGCTGCCAAAACGCCTAACAATAAAACTAGCCATAGAAATGTACTAGGCACCCCACGCGTAGCGGCTACCGGCGGCGCGACCGGAGAAGTTTACCGAGCGAATCGCACGAGCGACTGGCGGCGCGGTGGGCGATAGAAACAAATGTATGAATCGTTACGGCACATGCCACGGACTCGAGCGGTAGACACGGCGAATAGTGCAGGAAGCCAAAGAAGTTTATTTCGATTCGCCGCGAAATAATGAACAGCGAAACTTTTAGTCTGTCCCGTGGCTAGCGGGTAAGACGTTAAATTATTTGCTGCCGCTACAAACCTAACATCGACAGCACGGCACAGCATCTTGAAATAAATTGTGTTTGGCTTAAGCCAATCACACATTACAGCCGCAGCGCAACGCCCGCCTGTAGTGTGCGTTGGTTCATAGAAAATTAACGAAAAGAATGAAGAAGGATTTTTGCAACGCGTTGCGTTACTACCTGTCTACTTAAGCGGAGTATATTTGAGACGTTTCAGTATTAAACTGGGAGACACGTCTCGTTAAATGATGACGCAGATATTGAGCGGGAGCGGAGATCATTGTCGGTGCGCGCGAATATGTTGGTGCACAGGTTTGCTAGGTGCACAGTAGATAACTTTGTTCAAAGCGTACTGTCAAAGGTTCTATATATAGATAAATTTTACTGTGCTCTAACACAAGCCATGAGACAAGCCGCTATTAATTCGTATGAAGAGAGACGCGTAACCAAAAAGTGTAATTATATTACTGGTTGGAACTATCATATTAAACCACTTCATATAATCGCGAGGAACGCTTTTCAGAGCTGGGTGTTTCACGGAAGGCCGTCACAGGGTTATGTCTATGAAAATATGTGTTCAACTAGAAGAATCTTTAAAAATAAACTGAAATGGTGTCAACAAAACCAAAATCAAATTAAAATGGATATTATTGCCAAACAGCGGGCTTCGGGTGATTTTGGGCGATTCTGGAAATCCACAAATAATTTATCCCATAAGCCAAGTCGTGCAGCGAGCGTCAATAATATACAGGATTCCCAATTGATCGCTGAGGCGTTTGCAACGCAATTCAAAATGGCTGGCTCGGGTGGAGGCCTGTGTACAGAGGTGGGCGGTCGTGTTCGAGGACAGTGTGCCCCGGCGACGGAACTAAGTTTTACGATAACTCTAGACATGCTACTTAACTGCGTGCGTAAAATGAAATGTGGTAAGTCGCCGGGACATGATGGACTTACCTTAAACCATGTTATTCGGGGTGGTCCTCAGTTAGCAAAGAAACTAGTGACTCTGTATAACGCCTGCTTATATCATGCTTTCTTACCTAATGATTTTATGAAGTCCGTAGTTGTACCATTGGTTAAAAATAGTAAAGGTGATATTTCAGATATGTCTAACTATCGACCCATAACATTAGCTACAGTGTTATCAAAAATATTTGAAAGGTTAATTGAACCACAAATACAAAAACACTTAAACCTTAATAGCGCTCAATTTGGTTTTCGTGCAGATCATGCAACTGACACTGCAATTTTTGCCCTAAAGAAAACTGTTAAATATTATTTGGACAGAAAAACAAATGTATACGCATGTTTCCTAGATTTAAGTCGTGCATTTGATACAATTAATTATAACACGTTATGGGATAAAATGTACAAAACCGGTATACCGCATGACATTGTTTACATAATGAAGTACTGGTATGAGGGCCAAGCAAACGTAGTGAAATGGGGAGAGGCCTTGTCCAGCGATTATGTTCTTAGAATGGGCGTAAGACAGGGCGGATTAACATCCCCCGTTTTATTTAACCTGTATGTAAATGATCTTATAGGGGAGCTGAACGGAGCCGGAGTCGGCTGTTCAATTAATAACGTGTCGGTTAACAATCTCAGTTATGCCGACGACATGGTTCTGCTCAGCCCCTCTGTCACGGCCATGCAAAAACTGATTAGAATATGTGAGGTATATGCGGATAAGCACGGCCTTAAGTATAATGTTAAAAAGAGTCAAAAAATGTGTTTTCGATACGACAACAGTGCACTGCGTGTACCTGACATATTTCTATGTAACGCTAAACTCGAATCAGTTAAACATTTCACTTACTTGGGCCACCTATTGACCGAGAAACTTAAAGATGATGAGGACATAGAAAGACAAAGACGTTCCCTCGCTGCTAAGAGTAATATGCTGTCAAGACGATTTGCGAAATGCTCTGACCAAGTGAAAATAACCCTGTTTAACGCATACTGCCGGAACCTATACACCTGTGCCTTATGGTACAAGTACACGCAGCGTGCTTACAACACGCTGCGAGTTCAATATAACAACGCATTCAGATGCATACTGAGGCTGCCTTGGAGGTGTAGTGCGTCCGGCATGTTTGCCGAGAACAGGGTAGATGACTTTTACGCAGTCATGAGAAAGGCACGGGCCTCCCTTATGAGCCGAATACATGAGTCTGACAATGGAATATTGAAGGCCATATACGAGGTAAATTACTTCTTCGTATATGGCAATTAATATTCCAGCTACAATACTGATTATGTAATTTTAATAATGTAATTGTAACTTATGTAATAATGTATTTTAATTTTAATTGTAATAATGTAATGTAATGTATTGTAATGTAATTTTTATTCTATTTTAGTTTTAATCATTTATTGTAATAATTCAATGTAGTATAATTATGGGTACTTATGCCTGAAATAAAATAAATAATAATAATAATAATAATATGGCCTACAATGCCCTTAGAGTTCAATTCAACAACGCTTTTAGGGTTCCGGTGCAACTTCGATTCTGCATTGCCTCGGGAATGTTTGCAGACGCGGGTGTGCCTCACTGGGGTGTGTAATGTATGATATAATAACAAATGCTCTAATTTCACTTGAAATAACGTTCATATAATATAATTTTCATATGCTATAAAATCATATAACCTAATTTCATATGACCTAATGTTTCATATGATATAATTTTCATTTAATATAAAACATTTAGTATAACGTTCATTTTATATAATTTTCAATATGTATAATATTCTTTTTATATAACATTCATTTGACCTAATGTTCTTTTGACCTAATTTTCATGTTTAATGGTCACAGTTCTAACCTAACTCAAATGGCACCTAACCAAATCTTAAAATATTCAATGCATGGTCGAGGGTGGGCTTGGTCGACGGAGCCCCACTTCGCGGGGCTCCTACTTCTGGATGGTTTGTAAAAAAAAAACCACGAAGGGGATGGCGGCCATCCCCTTCTAACCTAACCTGTCCGAGTCGGGGTGCCCTAAAGTCCAGATTGCATCCAATTTCTACTGGTTACAATAGTTGAGGGTGGTAGGTGTATAGGGTATAAAGCGAAGAAAAAAAAAACAGTACAATATTTTTTTGATCATAACATAGCATCACATAAATATTAAAATAAAAAAAAAAAAATTTTAAAATCTTATCAGATTTTCTAAATTATATTAAAAGTTATTAGAGATTATGAATATTATAGTAAATGAATAATATACTACATGAATATTATGTCAAATGTGCATTATAGGAAATGTTTATTATATCATAAGAAATTAGATAAAATGAAATTATATCAACAATTCATTATCTCAACTGATCGTTATATTAAACAAAAGTATATTAACTGAAATTAGGTCAAGTGAACGTTAGATTTTTTGTTATTATATCAACCGTTACACACCCGCCTCACTGATGCATCGAATTAGGGGTATCGGCAAATCCAGAGTCAGGAGTGTGGGATAGGTTTATAAATCTACATGTAGGTATGAATACTTGAAATGTGATTATAAATGACTGGAATTATTTATGAATTTTTAATGTTGAATTTTGACAATTGATATTGGTATTGACATTGGTATTTTTGAATTTTAATTAGTTTGAATAACATAGTTTTTACATACTAACCTCATATGGACATGCAAAAATAGTCTGAATTAAATGTATTTTTTTTTTTAATATACTTTAGCCTGTAGCAAAATCAACCTATAATGCACTGCTGGGAGACAGGCCTCCTCTCGGTGAGGAATAGTGGGCCGTAATCCACCACACGGGCCCAGTGTGGATTGGTAGAAAAAGAAAGAAAAAAATAGATTATTTATTTTGGTAAGATGTCACATGTCTTCGAATTTTTGGTTCTAAGACGTGCCGGTTTCCTCACGATGTTTTCTTCCACCGTTTTAGAGCAGTGCAGTGAGCAATTTACACAAAGTAAAGTGCCTGCCTGGGATCGAACCTACGACCTACAACTCGTAAGTCGCGGCCGTTACCACTGGGCCACCACTGCTCTGCTCTATGAGCCTTTAAGGTATTGGTAAAATGTTTGAGTATTCAGCCGTTTGTAACTAACAAAATCCTCTTAGTTGTAAACATCCTTGTCTCTATTTAAACCACAAGGGAGAGCCAGAGAGGTCATAATCAAATCCGACGACAATTACTGGCACTTGTTCGTGAACAAACGCTGAATATTTGCGACACCTGTTACGTCACAGATTGCGCTGGGAATGCAATTTGCACTTGATTTACAATTAACTATGTTAGTGGTATGATTTGAATGGAGATTGCTCTGAAATATCGTTAGGATTGGTACATCTATGGAGATAGCCCAAAGGCTATCTCCATAGATTAAGCGATCGTCGTGCTGTTTTATATGAACAGAAGCTATGCCTCGTGTGCACGTCAGAAAACAATAATGTCATATATTTTGCGCGGTATATGCCAGTGATAATTCCGAAAAATCGGTCCAGCCGTTTCGGAGATAAGCCGTATTTACTTTCATTTGAATGAAGTAAAATCTGTTAGTTTGACATTACAAACAGACATTTCAATTTTATTTATTTGTATGTATGTAGGTATATGAATAGAGATGACATGTTCACGCGGTCTATCAAGTCGCCTTTGCACGTCATAATTCATACAAACGATCGCTTTTGGTCAGGACGCAGGGTCATAGTTGGATCATATTATTATATCGGCACGTGGACGAGTCTCATAAATTCGGTAAACAAAATGAATATAATCCTTCGTACATTATTCTAAGCCACTGACTTAGAACAATGTACGTACGAACCGTGTACAAGACATCATAGCACAACATTATGGCCGAACCGAAGAAAGAATAAAACATGTCCTTTGCCAAAATATAAACATGAGTGAGTCCTTGACATAATTATAGTAAACAATTGCTATATATCTTTGTTTACAAAGCGAGGTCAACACGGAAGAAAATTCCTGTATATCATACTTATATTGTTTATACGAAATGCGCCTAAGGGCGACAACAAACTTTTAATGAACTGAAAAATATGAAATAAAACTTTAATATTTTCTTTTATTAAGAGCTCGAAGCTAAGCTATCTAGGAAGAAGGACGTTCATGCCTCGAGATTTTAATGTTCATATGTCCGTGTGGGCAATCCAAGAATCAATATCTCTGTTGTAAGTAACTACCGCATTTAATAATGTGAGAGTAGATAATCATCTATAAAATGTAACTATCTCCGAATGAGAGGGAGTCCTGGTGTCCTCAAATACAGGCCTTACGTCTAGCTTAGGCACCAGTCTCCCACGATATAATAATTGTTAAACTGTAGTTATGTATGTATTGCTTTCTTTATAGTTTATACTATGTAAATGTACCTTATATTGTGGTGAGAAATAAATCTTTATTATTATTATTATTAATATCAATAACCTAGGTTTAAAGGTCGTGCGTTTGCTTGCGTTTAACTCAGCCTATCGCAGCCCACTGCTGGACATAGGTTTCCCAGGCTAGGCCATAGGAACCCGTCTTCCACCTTCCGCATCCAGTCATCCCAGCCACCTTTTTATGGTCGTCGGTCCATCCAGCTGGGGGTGGTCCGACTGCTAGATGGACACCCCACACTACACTTGGCGATACGCGGTGTCCACTCCAGGGTCCAGGACGTGTCTACTCCACTGGCTATCGGTCCTTGCTTGCGTTACGTACTTGTTATTTATGCAATCCGATGACACCTCATTCGATAGACATATGGTTAACATAATATCACGCTTGTAGTTGTATCTATTGTTTATAGTTAAGTAGCTTTTAATAATACTCAACCTCCTACACACATACACTCATTTACACTCTACTCATCGGAGGCCATATCTTTACATCACTTTGTAGCTAATTTAAGATTGCTCTCCTACATTTGTCACTTTTATTTTGATATTATTTTACCTTATACAACGTGTAACGTTAAATGCGCAAAACCTCAGACACCCCAACTAATTCTTAATTCAATTGACCTATTTCACAGAGAAAATAAGTAATTAAAAAAATTGTAAAGGTTTTATGTGCTGTTTTAGTTTTACTGGCCATTCTGATCGTTTCTTGCGTCTGCGACAACACTTTATCGAGGGAGGAGTCGTCAGCGGGCCGCTGCGCTGCGCTGACATTGGGTTGCTTGACCTATTAATAAATAGACACGGCAACGTTTTTAATGAAGATGTTTTGAAAAATGTGACCTATATTAAAAAGTGGTTCAAATTAATTCTGCTCGTTATTCTGATCAAACTATTTTCAGGTTTTGCGGATTTAACGTTACACGTTGTATATCCGTATATGGGTATCGTATTGCTCAGTAACTGGGTTGTAGAGGTCAGATAGGCAGTCGCTCCATGTAAAATGCTGGTATTCAGCTGCATCCGGTTAGACTGGAAGCCGACCCCAACATAGTTGGGAAAAAGGCAGCCGACCCCAACATAGTTGGGAAAAAGGCAGCCGAAACCAAAATAGTTGGGAAAAAGGCAGCCGACCCCAACATAGTTGGGAAAAAGGCAGCCGACCCCAACATAGTTGGGAAAAAGGCTAGACAGATGATGATATAAGAGTCAATTATTTTAAAGAGTAACCGTGGAGCTTTTTGCCGGCTCTTCTCCATAGGAAACGACCAATAGGAACCGTGCACCTAGCTTCTGTCGTTTGATAAGTGCCCATTTAGGTTTATGTGAAATAAAGTATTTTGATTTTAATTCGACACAATTAGTTCGTCATGAATAGGACCGCTCTGCCAAGAGCGAAGCGAAGAAGAAGAAGAGAAATAGAATAACATTCATGATACTTTCTAAATAATTGATATAATTTTTGTGAAAATTGTCCTTGACTTGTTTTAGCTTATATAAAATTCAGAAGGTAAGACTTGGTGACCGCCTGTAAATCGTATTTACGTAAAGTCTCCTTAGAATTAATCCCATTGATGTGAAAATGGGAACGTTAATAAATGGAAATTTCTTGTATAAATAAGAAGTCAGTTTCAATAATCTTCGAGGCATTATATGTCAGTATGTAGGCAACATCGCAGTAGTTTAGGTATAAGCTACAGATGAAAAGCTTATTTTTAGAATATCGCTCAAATTAATTAATGTAATTTCAAAGTACGTTATTATTTTTTTAATTTGTTAAAATATTTTTTTTTTATTTTCGTATGTTTTGTTTTGATTTTTTTTATGTTAACGTCCTCATCAAATTTATATAAATGTCCTTGTTTATGTTAACCGGCATGTAATTGTGTAGGCTATGTTAACGACACAAGAAAAAAAAAAAAAAAAACTAGCTTTTACTTAGGCTACTATATGGAAGAAGTCGGTTTGCCCGCTGTGAGCTACAGTTCTAACCTTACCCACTGGTTCCGGATGTCCTTGGAAGCTTAGTTCTTGCGACCAATTCTGATCGCGGAGTTTGGTCACAGTTATTAGCTTTTCTTTTTTTTTTTTTTTCCGGGGTGGAAAATCCTCATGAAGACCCCTCCGCACACCGCAGGGCGGAGGACATCTCCTCCGCCCTGGGGTGTGTGGAGGGGTCTGTCAGACTCTTACTCACTAAAAACCACCCCGGTGTTCCATCTCACACCTACGCCGTGGGTCGCGGGTACGTACGATCCTTCCGCAAACCCCGACTGGTGCCGTAAGCCGCTGCGGGCCTGCTCGGGTCAGCCGACGCCCATTGCGCCTGCTGCGGGGCGGGTGAGTGGACGAGATCTCGCTCTTCCTTTCTGGAGCCTTCCTCTGCCGCCGACCGTTTCGCAGAAGAAAACCTCCGCGACCCAGGACTATTCGCTACCGACCATTGAGTCGACAACGGCCGGGTCACAGTTATAAATAATCTTATTTTTTTTTTTTTTTTTCGCTGAGAAATGACATTACGCATCTCCGCTAGTCGGGGGTATGGGTATGTGGACGGAGTATGTGGGACTCCCTGCCAGAGTGGCAGTATACCCACTAAAACTCAGCGGTGTTCCCTCATCGCCTTGATGGGGGGGTCATGGGAATCCGGCTCAGCCTTTGCGTCCACAATCCCCCCCGGCGCATGCCCGCCTAGCTGGCGGGCCCTGCATGTCCCCCCGGGTGGGGGGCTACGGGATGGGCCGGGAACACCTGGCCATTCCCGTCCGGCACTGGTGTAAGCCTGTGCAATGCAGGCGAGAGTGAAACCCCCGCACCCGTCGCCTGCTGGCTTCCACCTGGGAGGAGTCGGAGATGACTGTCATACTGACGTCTTCTTCGACCCCTCCTCCGCCTTCGGAGCGGCGCCGCAAGAGGGTCTTCCTCCCGCACGCGCTCCGCCGCCTCCTTCTGGGACATGACGTGTTCGCAGAAGGAAGTTATAAATAACCTAAACTAACCTCGTCAAGATTTAAAAAATGTGGTTGACGTGTAAAAGTGTTTGTACAAACCTACTTACAGAAATAAAATCATTTATCATTTAAGCCCGTTTAGTCGGGACACTCCTAGCTTAGTTATCAGATGCCAGGCTTATTTATTTAAAAAAAAAAAAATAAAGTGTGCATCATTAAAAGGTCAAAAAGTTCTTAGAAGTTCATTAATTTAAAAAAAAAAAAAAAACGTCCCAACAAGTTCAATAAGTTTTTATTTCCCCGCAGTACGTCCCCCGTCGCCCGCGTAAACTATGAGAGTTTTACCTACGACAAAGTTGAACTATACCACGGTAATATTATAATACAGTACTCCAACTTCATACAAACGGACGAAACGCGAGCTATACCTACGCCTCGATCTCGCGGTGCGCTCGTGGCGCAGACAGTCACGGCTGTACCGCAGTGTCGAACGGACGCTGTGTTGTTTTTTTAACAATAACCGCGCGATTTTTTCTCTAAAAATTAGTTAATATGACGAGTAGGAAATATTGTGCTGTTTTTGGTTGTATGAATTCGTCAATAACGCATCCAGACATAAGTTTTTTTTTAATTACCTGGAAACTCTGAAAGGTAAGACTATAAAATAATTTTACTTACTAGTAGGTAGGTACATAATGTGTGTCTTTTCAATGAATAAGTATTTCCTTTTATCTCACGACAAAAAAGGTGTTTGGATTAATAAATAAAGCGAATAGAGTAACGGAAAGTTATTGAGACGAGTGAAATAGGTAGTTATATGCGGTTCTGAATGAATCATGATACGGTAGGTACCTACCTACTTACGCTTGTGTTAAAACTTCGGTGCATATGTGTTTTGTTAGTTTGCATAATTCAAAGTAAGTAGGCAAATGTAATTAAAATGCTGGAGACGGGCAGCCCTAACGCATGTTTACGTACCGCGCGGCTGTAGGCATTTATTTCTAACATGCGGCTGACTTACAATACTGTATTATAATATTACCGTGACTATACGGACACGGACACGGACTGCACGACATAATAATATATTACCACACAGCATAGTACTCGTATTGCATGCCAGGGACGCTTACCCAGGTCAGTGGACCCCCGGGCTTATTACATTCTTACTTTCTCTAAGGTAAAAGGGTGGGATGGCTTAATTTGTATAGCTTTGTTACCCTACGCAGTCATGTCTCCACATTTCTGAGAAACGAGGATAATTCTCCTATCCTTTTCCTGTTCAAGGAAATAGGTGAATATATTTAGCTTTTTGACTGACTAGGTATTCCGGTTTTGATTGTCACCTGTAGTGTCGGTGTGCGGGTTGGTAGATGTCACATGTCTTTGATCTTTTGGTTCTTGGACATGCAGGTTTCCTCATGATGTTTTCCTTCACCGCTAGATGACCTAAAATACGACTATTGGATTACAGGCAGAAGCATCCAATAACAAGTTTTTACTTAGGATAAAATATGATTGATTTTAGGTCCAGAACGGCTTCAGCGTAAAAAATGAGCAACGAGCTTTCTAGGCCTTATTTCTGAATTTTTGGATAGACTCCGAAAATATAAAATCTCTAAGTAGAATATCATCATCATCTGCCTAGCCTTTTCCCAACTATGTTGGGTTCGGCTTCCAGTCTAACCGGATGCAGCTGAATACCATTATTTTACATGGAGCGACTGCCTATCTGACCTCCACAACCCAGTTACTGGGTAATACGATACCCGTTGGTAAGTCTGGTTGTCACATTTTCGGGCTACTGACTACCCGTAACAACTGTCAAAGATCCACGAATGATAGCCGGGACCAACGGCTTAACGTGCTTTCCGAGGCACGGAGGGGTCTTGGTGTGTGAAGATGGTCACCCATCCACGGAACAACCGCGGCAAGCGTAGCTTAACCTGATCGATCGACCCGTGCGGCTGTTATTACTTAGCCAAAAGCCCCTCTCCAAGTAGAATATGTTAACAGAAAAATATTAGTATAGAGCAAAAAAAAAATACCTGTATTAATCTTATTATTTTTGATCCAGATTGACAGCCCAAAAATGTATTTCTCATTTCTTGAACAATGAAATTTAAGATCACATTGAAAAAAATAGCTCATATAAAAACCAAATTGTCTGAGAGTAGGATCATACTTCTTTGACAGAACCAGCCGTCTGAAAACGTAATACTAAAGATTTGAATGATAGTTGGATTCAAGCAAAATTAGGGTCCAACGGCTTAGCGAAGGCTCAAGGCGGAATATTTTCTCATCTCTCATAAACGCTATAGTAAACATTTTTGGCAGATGGCCGCGAAAGGAACTTGGGGAAAAACTCGTTGGACAATTTCCTTTTTTACAGCCGAATATAATCGTAGCGAAAATTTTTACGTCCCGATTTTCTCTGCTCGAAAAATACAGGCTTATAATAAATGGGGCTCCGTACTAGCTTGATGAAAATTTAATTTCCATTCGTACCTAAAACAAGTTCGAGAATTTTTTCTATTGGATTTTCTAGGAAAGTTTGAAAGGTCTCTTAATACTCAAACATAGACTTTTTTAATCATAATTACTTTGATTGAAGTTTATTTTTCGTTACAACTTTTAACTAGTACAAACAGGTTATCAACTGAGATCTCCCCCTCCTGTAACGTAAAATCTGATAAAATACTTAATAAAAAGTGCTAATGTCAAATATATGTCAAAAAATCACATTTTTATCACATGTTCACGACAGATGCTGTTAAAAAAAACTGGAAACCATGAAAAAACTTACAAGATTGTCGGATTGTCACCTCTCTTCTGTCACCGGTTGGTTTTAATAAATAGGCCCCTGGCAGTGCCTAGTTTACAGGGAATTTAATGAACCCATCAATTCCTCCCTTAGCTCTTAACTGATTTATAATGAAAAGAGCCCTTAGCAACAAACTAAGGTGAAATGTTTTCCCCCCCGTTCCAGTCCCAAGGGGCAGAATACAAAACTTCTTCGGATGATTGTTGTTAGTGTTTTTCTAAGACGTATACGAGTGTTTCTGTAAGGCTATTTGGCTATTCCGGCTTAATCTATTTCCACTTTGTTGTAGATACTTTTATTTGGCTGGTACTTTTAGTAATTAGGGGAAGTACGGACAAAATGACATGGTGTTTTGTTTTTCAATCATATTTATTTATTTAATGGCATTATAATCAGTCTCAATCGTTTATAGTCATCTTAGATTCATTGACTATCAGTAACACAGCCTTTTAATTAAGTAGGAACTATAATAAAATATATAATCAGAAAAAATATAACTAATCACAAAAACCATTTTGTCCATATAGTATGGACAAAACGACATAATATAAGGTAAGGACATAATGACATACAATTTTTTAAGAACAAAGTTCACAAATAAATCCTTTGGTCTTCTTTGTGACATCAACACATGACGCATGAGCCCAAAGGGAACAAATCATACATCGTAACCAACCTTCGCCGGGCTTAGAACGGGAAAAGAGGTCATTGCAATAAATGCAAGCGCAGTCACTATCGTCGTCATTTGTCTCGCATGAGAAATCTTCGCTTCCTGAGCTATCTATATCAGAGCAGTTGTATGCTGCCTCGATGCTCTCAATTTCTTCTCTGATTCTCTTCTCTGAGCGTTTTTAGAAGCAGAAATATTTATTTCATCACAAATTTTTCTTTTCATCTGTCTCTTCTTTTCTACCGGTGGATCCTTTGGTCTATTTTTAGCAATAATTTCTTGCATATTTGAAGAAGAAGTTAAAAGCCAATCATCTTTGACAGGTTCAATTTTTATTTTTCCTTGGCCTCGAATGAACTGCCCCTGTGGTACTGGCGAAATAGTAGCAACTGGATATGTCAGTAATTGCTTCGATGGACCAGGTCTCACACCATCATCGTATGCTGCTCCAGCTAACTCAACTGGGCTCTATATATTAGGCTCCTCTTCACATATTTCCAAACTCAGGTTCGTCACATCAGTAACAACATCTCTAATATCAGCATTGGTGGTGGCTTGCGTTGTGTTTTTTGAAGAATCTACTTTATCGTCACTATGGACAAAACGACATACCATGTCGTTTTGTCCATTTTGTATGTATGTCATTTTGTCCAAATTTACCCAAAAACTAATAAAAATCATAATTCCATCAAATAAATAATGATTGCAATAAAGTTAATCGAAATCACTGGGTACGATTTTAATACAAATAATTACAAATAACAACAAATAACTCACCAGAAAACAGGAGAAAACCATATGTAAAATAAACTTTTGAAGGCGAGATACACGTTTGAACTGGTTACTGCGGCGCAACTGTGAGAATGACGCTCAACGTCTGACAGGATTGTAAATATGGCTGCCGTCACGTGATACAGTCACGGAGACGTAGCTAAAACCCGCCAATTGTGAAATAAGGGGACTATGTCATTTTGTCCATACATGTCATTTTGTCCGTATTTCCCCTACAACTTTATTACCGCGGAAAACTTTTGTTCATGCGAGATAATTCTATCCATGGCAATGTTAAGTTGTCTGTCAAAGATCATCTTTAGATTATCATTCTTTAAATTCCAGGCAGCCTTCCGAATAGATTAGCGTAATAATAAATAATATATGATATAATCTCTAAAACTCGCCACTTTATAAGTGAAACCGAAAATAAATTAAAGAAAAAGAAGCCAAGTGAGAGTCGGATTCGCACACGACAAAGAAAAAAACGCGTAAAAAACACGTTTCTTGTATGGCAACCATTTTTTCCTTTATTTTATATTTATTATCAGTTGTTATAGTGGTAAGCGGTATCGTATTACCCAGTAACTGGGTTGTTGAGGTCAGATGTTAGTCGCCCCATGTACAATACTGATATTCAGCTGCATGCGGTTAGACTGGAAGCCGACCCCAATATAGTTAGTTGGGAAAAGGCGGACGGACGGACAGCGGAGGCTTAGTACGAGTAGTAGGGTCGGTACGAAACCCTAAAAAGTAAATTATCCCATATCTATTGATGATTTTTTTCAAAAAGTATGCAAGGATCGTAACAGGTGGAGTTTTTGCTTACTCCCATGGGAAGACGGCGTAAGTTTATGTACCTAATTATCTTTATTACTACGAAAACATTTACTGTGTGCTTTACTTTACAATTCAAATCAACTTTGATTTGAATTTTAAATTATACAAACACACAAAGTACCAAAAAAAAAATTTTTTTGACTAACATTTCTTAGCCAAAAATATTTTTAATAAACGTCTCTTAAAAAGAATCTTATATTGAAAAATAATGATCACGGCGTCAACCTGATCAAAGGTTTATGCAAAATAGCTCTTATTGATTCCTCCGTTTTGATTAAAGAGAAAAACATTTTTATTTTAATATCTAAGGCTTTATTTCTTTCTCTGTTGGTAACTGTTTTGTTATAGCACTAGCTTCTGTCCCTGACTTTGTCCGCGTGAAAGGAGATGGCCAAAAATTTCCCCAAGCTGTACAGACGCCAGCACATCAAGCTACCCAAAACTGTCAAATTTTCCCAATCAACCTTGAACCTCAAAAAAAAAGCTATCTTTGAACCTCATAAAGTTGAAACAAATTTGACATATTGTAATAGCTTGATGTGCTGGCGTCTGTACATAGTTAAAAATATTACAATTAATTAAATTAAAACAAATAAAGAATTTATAATGGCTAACAACATTTCTTAGCAGTCTCTGAATAAAATACTAATATAAAATAATTTTAAGCGATTGTATCCGTTCAATTTCACTCTAAGGTATCCTCAGTGTTGCCATTTAATAATATCAATGCTTAGAAGAAAAAGATAACTAAACGCACGTAGCAAATAAAATATTAGTCACAATAAGTAATCCATCAAACCAACCTCCTTAATGATTTTATAGATCAACAGTCAAAGTACACAATTACACATACTGGTAGGATATTTAAATACAGTTACGTTGTCTATCGTAGCATTACAATATTGACACACAGGTATTACTTGACTTAATGACTAGTAACACTCAATGAATCTGTCAAAAGTCATAACTCTTCAGATTTATTTAGCAACGCGTTCAGGATGCTGGCGAGGTTGCCGCGTTTTAGTAGCGCTTCCAAGATATTTGCTGAGGTGAGAATTGACGGCTTTCATGCCGAAAGCAGTATGCCTCGATCCTCCGCAGAATGCGTGCCAGTTCCAGTAGCATGTTGAGCACATTGTCCGGTAGGTGGGATTGTCCAATGCTGCGTCACCGAGTCGGACGTCGTACATCTACGGGTATACGTACCTATTACGATAGATCATAATCAGCCTATAATGTCTGCAACTACTGCTAATGTCTGCTACTATCGGGACACAAGACTCCTCTCAGTGAGAGAGAGGGGGCCCTAATCCACCACGCGGCCCCACCGGGGGACCGGGGTTGGTAGATGTCACATGTGTTCGAATTTGAATGTTTTCCTTCACCGTTTTGAGTGCACGTAGTTCATACTGCAAAATTCAAAATAATTTATTTTCTCATTCACAAACAATTGTATCATAAAAATTTAGGCAAGCTTAGAAACTAGTTTGTGAGAGACTGGTGTCTGCACTAGGAATACCTGTATAGCAGATCACCATGGGGCCACCACACGGTATGTGAAAATAATTAGTTACTTAGTGAATGTGAAGGGATATAGGGCATAACATAAAACCAATGATACACACACAGATTAAAAACAATAAAAAAGAGAAGTAAGCGGACAAAAGGTGATCTAATATGTGTAGTAAAATTAGGGTTGGACGAGTTAGTAAATTATTGAATTAATTATTATTAATTAATTAATTTAATTAATTATTATTAATTATTGCATGAGTAAGTAAATCCTCAGTTGCTTTATAATCTAGATTATGAAGCCAAGCGTAATACTGCGTGGATCGTGTGACTTTCGGCTCCAGATTTAACCAAACATAAAATTATTGTGTACACTAACATTATTTTTAAGTTTTTTTTTACTAACACTACTGTGTGGATTCACTGTGGTCTGATATTAAACGTTTAAAATACTGGATGTTTTTTTTTTCAGGGACCAAATTTTTACAGGGTGTTCTATTCATGAATATGAACAATTTTCACTATGAGACCAACTCTGTAATCACGAAAACAAAATCAGCTGTTTTATACAAAAGTTCAATACCTACTTGACCAAAATGTATGAAACAGCTGATTTTTTTTTCGTGATGTCAGAGTTTGTTCCATAGTGAAAGTTATTCATATTCATGGGTGGAACACCCTGTAAAAATTTGGAGCCGGTAAAAAAAAGCATGCTGTATTATAGTGTTGTCTTTGTGTTGCTTATTTATTGACGTCATCATTTAGATGTAGCTGCTGCATGCGGTTTAACCTGTACAAAGAACTTATTCATGTACCCGGATACAATTAATACCGACAGTGAAACAAAGAGATGGATGTCCAGGCAGCCAACTTCCAACCAATTTTAAACTTTTGGACCGTTTTTGTACTATATTTTATTTAAAAAATAAGATGTTCTACACTATTTTAAAACTGTTCTAAGACTTAGTAAAAAAATTCCACAGAGACTGACAGATGATTTAAATCGGATTAGCCATAACTTGAAGTTTCCTAAACAAAAAAAAAAAAAAAAATGAATTATTCTTCTTTGACGTACCTACTTCTATCTATAATTTCCTCACAGAATATTCATTGAATTTAATTACTTACTTTAAATTAAGATAAAAGAAAATTGATTCATCGCTTTAATTATGAACCGTTTTGGTAATGAGATTGACTTTGAATAATATTAAGTCGGTGAGGGCCGGACCTCGGAGTACCTATTTAATTATTTAATTGACTTATGTATACCTGGAGAGCAGCGGTGGTCCAGTGGTATTGGCCCCGACCTACGAGTCACGGGTTCGAACCCAGGCAGGTGCTTTACTTTGTGTATACAATTTCAACACCACTGCTCTCAAAATGGTGAAATAAAACATTGCGAGAAGACGCTTGCATGTCCTAGAAACAAAACTTCGAAGACATGTGACATCTACTTACCCGCACTGGGCCCGCGTGGTAGATTATAGCCACAGATTACTAAATAGTTACTACCAGATACTTCACTCAGTAGAAAATTTTCAATACCTACTGCTATAATAGCCTACTACGTCGCGTCGCCAACCGCTGCATGCTAAAATGTGCCTATGTACGAATTAATTTAACGATTAAAATTGAACAACGTGCATGCGCTTCGCTTGGGAAAACCGCATTGAATCTGGTCCGCAAACGGCCCGAGATCGCTCGGCCGGGCGGTAGGTAATTATAGCGCGCAAGTACATGGAGTGACGGAGGCCTGTTATAGCCAACTCCCTCTCGAAAATATATCAAAATGGGGGATTAATGACCCATCCAATACCCGGTGCGAGTGCGGTGTCTCTAATCCGACCATGCCCCCTTTGCCTTGGATGACTTAATGAATGCCACTGATGCCGCAATCAACGTGGCCACCTACTGGGCTCAAACAATATAAAATATCGAAGAAGAGTACCATTGACACAAATAGAAGAAAAAGAACTCCCTCTCTTAGAGAGGAAGCCTGAGTCACAGTCATAATTAAAGGCATTTTCATTGTAAGTGTATTACGCAATTACCCCGCTAGTTCTCATAACCCCTAAAAACGTAAATCGTGCTGAGATGTAAAATATCCGTTTAAATGTCGTTATAACGTCCCGCTTTCACTGATAAACTATGCATAAAAATTCCCTTTGGTAAATCAATCCTAATGACATTTGACGTTGTTTGTGGCATCGAGGTTGTCGTCACAGTCTCACTCCAGCTAGTGGTGGTCTGCCTGTTGCGCAGGTCTAATATGCGCTCGATGTATGCGATGTCTTACATTTCACAACATATTCTGCAACATGTTTTGTCCGCCAGCGAGAGTAGAGCTAACAACTAATAATGACATGGTGAGCAACGAGCAGCGAATGTGCGATGGCGACAAACGATTACTCACTGGTATGCGTATATACCAAGCGAAAGTCTTTCGCTGCCCGTCAAGCGAGCGTCGAATGAAACGGCGCACAATTTAATAAAATAAAATATAAAATCTTTTTTTTATAAAACTGTGCCCTATAAACTCAGATGCAGCTTCCTGTCACTGATATTTACATAGCAAGTAGTATTAATGAATTTGTTTGGGGTAGGTATGACTAAAAAGTGAAAAATAAAAACATTTTTATAAAAAAAAAACAACCGACTTCCAAAAAAACACTACAAAGTGAAAAATAACCTTAATTTCGGAAGTTGGTGTCAAAAAACGAAAATGCGGAACCCACGACACCGACCTCCAAAATTAAAGTTATTTTTCACTTTGTAGTGTTTTTTTGGAAGTCGGTTGCTTTTTTTTTCCATACAAAAACACAACAAACAACAAATTCATTAACACTACTTGCTATGTAAATATTAGTGACAGGAAGCTGCATCTGCGTTTATAGGGTACAGACGTGATGTTATGTTGTGCGATTGCGTAAACAATGAATACATATGCGATAGCAGCAATCGCGGTTGTTTTACTGCTATTTATTGAAGAGTTCCGTTGTCTGTCTCCGAAACTCATCACAAATCTTTACGAAATTTAAATGGGATTATTTCGGAGTAAACCTCTATCGAACAAAAAACATTTTTGTGCAAATCCGTCTATATATGACGGAATTATGCCCTAACATACATAAGCCTAAGGCATTAAGTCCGCCTTTGTACCTTTTTTGTGTGCGAAAAGTTTAAATAAATAAATAAAAAAAATACATATAAATATAAACATCCGAATTGATAACCTTCTCCTTTTTGAAGTCGGTTAAAAATATATAAGCTGCCCAATAAATTTTGATTGAGTAGGTAGGTACCACTATCACCATCATCTATCATCTGGTATCACTATTACGACGTTAGTCTCATAGAGAAAGTTGTTTAGTTTTATGGTCTGTAACCCTTAAATATAACCACACATGTCTGATACACGTTGTAGAATATGCTAACATGAGTAATTATAATATGACAGTATCATTAAGATTAAGGCACATGTTTGGCTAACTAGGGTTTGATATTTGTCGGTAATTAACTAGCAACATATCGGGTAAAGGTGTGGTCTGTGGCTTGTTAGTGGAAGGTCGTATCGAAGCCTCTAACGATGTCTACGTTCCTAATTGTGTTATCGTTAGATGAATGTCATGGTTCAAGAAGAATCAACACATGACATCACACCTGTATCCCCGAAGGGTTAGGCAGGGGGTAGGGGGGTCAGTACACCCACATTTCACAAGTTATATTATGTCCCATATATATAATAGGATGAGCTTAGGCCTTATTAGAAGGCTAAAAGTCACCCAAAAGGCAATAGAGATGGCTTGGTTGGAGTTTCCCGGCGTGTTCGAATCAGAAATGATCCGCATGATCAGAGAGATCCGCAGGAGAACCAAGGTAATCGACATAGCCCGAAGAATTGCCAAACTTAAGTGGCAGTAGGCAGGGCACATTGCTCGCAGAAAAGATGGCCGATGGGGCCGAAAGGTTCTGGAGTGGCGACTGCGTACCGGAAGACGTAGCGTTGGAAAGCCAGCCTAACCGGATGCAGCCAAACACCAGTATTTCACATGGAGCGACTGTCTATCTTCGAGGTGTATTTTATCGATATAAAACAGCAAAGCAGCATAGGTATTATAGGTCCTACAAGGCAGGACAATGAACCGGGGAAAGTCGCAGGAACCCATTGCATGCGATGGGAGTCCGGGACCAATCGTGGCAGAGGCTATAGATGCTTCGGAATGGTGTGTCCAGAAATAGTCATTTTTCGGCAGAAATGATGATCTCAACGCCAGCTGTCACTGAAAACCAGTGCTGTGGCTCTGTCTTGCATAGGATCACGGCATTGTGCTGAGTAAAGGCCGTTTTGCGTGAATGTGACGCATATTGTCCCCCAACTTTTTCTTTTTTGTGTTCGTGTTTTTTGTTTGCGTCATGTCTTACCGCAAATAAACGTATTTCCTTTCTTTTCTTTTCTTTCTATCTGACTTTCAAAGTGCGAGATTTCTAACTCATTATCATTACCAGCATATCTGGGAGTTCACAAGCGACAGCTCATCTAAATTCAAAGTTATGTAACAAGCTCGGATCACAACTAGCTTTTACGTCACTAAAGAACTTTTCGACATAAATCGCGACCTTTTTCGTCAGTTCATATGAATAAGGTACTTCTCATGAATGAGCTCGTATGTAGGTAGAGGTCTATGAATATAAATGAGATTAAAAAAGTTTTTTTATGCCTGGTTCAGATAATTATATTATGAAAGCTATTAGGCGTCACGCTCACCTTTTGAGGTGTAAAAAGTTTTGCTTTTTCGTGTATGATCACCGGCAATGTTAGTTGATGCGGTCACATTTCACCTTCATAGACATTATTTCCCAACTGGCTTCTGCAGTGCTATTCTGTAAAAATCTCACCGTGAAAACTTAGGTGAAGTGAGCTGTCAATAGTGTCATTCCCTAGCATCAGATGTAATGACAGCTCTCTTCAAAGTCATTTCACCTAAGTTTCCACGATGACATTTTTACAGAATAGCACTACTGCTGACGACTTCACCCGCGTGATAGTCAATTATACTATACATATAACATACAGTGTAGCTTTTTGCCAGTTCATTTTCGAAATCGGACCAGTACTTTCAGAAAATACCTCCTACATCCAAACTTACTAACTTTACTTCTTTACAAAGTTATATATATTTTTATGCCTCTTTATAATATTAGTGTAGATCTCATAGCTTGAGAAATTTAAAACCTTGCGCACGGTAATCAAAATACTTTTCACCACACTTGCCTCAATTGTGTTACTTTCAAAGAACGGAAAGAAAGAAAGATATTTTATAATATTACCTTTCCTATCTATACTTATAATTTAAATCAAAGTATTTAATTACACGTGCACATGAAGTTTGCAAACGCAATATTGTTTTCTTCAATTTCGAAATTCCATTACATTGCATCAGTGACTGAAGTGCCTGGAGTAATTGTTCGTTCTTCACATTGAGCTGAAAATAAATGTTTGGGGCTTGGAAATTGGCGTCTTATAAAATATATTTGACATGAAGCCTGTGCCACATCAGTGGAAACGTTATACTTTGGCTGTGCTAAGCTTAAGACGAATGACCGAACCTCCGTGGACCGAACAATCTATTATCCCCTATATAATCCTACATAAATGCAATGAATTTTCAAAAAAAAGTGCCGTATATTTCAAAAAATTCACATCCCTTTATAAAAGGAACTCCTGTGCAAAATTTCTTACTTCCAGACCCAGCGGGTCATGCTGTGAGTTGTCTGTCACTGAATAAATGAATTATACTCGTATTATGTAGAAAAGGCGTGTGCCCGATGGGATGTTTCTATGAGCAGTTTCATAAAAAACTTTCATCGCCTATTTACCTTTAAGGGATGAATTTTCAAAAATCTTTCTTTAGTGCTCGGTTTCGTTATACAACAAACTTTTGTGCAAACATGCTTGTAAGCCTGGCGATTGAGGCTGTGCGTTTTCTGTCAGTGAATGAATGAATGAATTTATGATTTTTATTAAGTTGATAGTTAAGAGAAATTAAACGACTAGGCTACACGGAGAGAAAATTCTTAGAAAAATTACTGTGCCCGTCCCTGTAGAGTGCAAGTGACATCTACAGAAAATTTTCTGAGTGAGATTGGGAAAAATTCACTATTTGTCCAATAAATTTTACTGTACAGCATAAGAATTTTTACTGTGCTAGTATGGTAATTTTTCCATTACCACTCAAATGCACTCAGATTATGAGACAGCACAGTAATTTTTCTAAGATTTTTCTCTCCGTGTAGCAAATGATGAATACACAAGTTTAATAATTAACCATGCGGTTATTTCATCCAATGATAATTATTACAATTAGTAATTTTTTTGATTGCGATCAAGTACTATTGGCAAATTTTCTATGATATGAAGAAACAGTGGTGATGCCCTATCTCCCCAAGTCCAAGCTACCCAAAATTATTTTTCATACATTCATACCCCAAAATATAAAATTAAATTATTTGTAAAGTTCACATTTAACCAACCCTCGTAGTGATGTGTCCAAAAGTGAAAGAATATTTGAGCTTATTTTGTGCTATGTGTTTTCGAGATATATCCAGGGTGTGTTAGGAATGTATCCAGGTTGTTCTAGGGAAAAATGTAGTGAAAGGGGAGAATTCAGGCTGTGTTGGAGATGAATGCAACTCTAGCTCAGGAAATTTGTAAGTAAACACATGAAGTAGACTATTAATGACATTTTTAGTGTGAAATAAAATAATGTACCAGTACTTCTCGATGTGATAACAATCACACCATTTGCAATACACATCCATCTTTGGCAATCACAGCTCATATGTTCAGCAAAAACAAGTTTTGATCGTCTCCCTCTCATTCGCACTCATTCACACCTCTCTTGAACGCATATTTGGTAATTAAGTACAAAAAAAACGTCGTTTGTTATCTATAATTTATCAGTACTGCATAATGTTAATAATACGAGTATTTAATGAGTTAAGCGTAAATGGCAATTAAAAGATTACGCTTTTTACCCCATTGGCTCTCTCAAGTAATAACACATAACATTACACAAAACGTACGTAAACATTGATTCGGTGACTGTACCATTCACAATTTCAGTCAAGACAGAGCTGTACCACTTTTAGTTATTAATAAAAGCTTTGAGGAACTTGGAACTTGGGGAAATAGGGCATCATCCGAAAAATAATGTTGGCTGGACGAACATTAATTTTATGACTGTACTTACGTATTACATATTTGGAAGGACCAGGACCAGTTTTTCAGTTTATATGAAATATAGGTCTAACTAACATTAAAAGTAATGTAGTCAATTTATTATTCGTGATATATAAATCTGGCCGCAGTATATACTCAATTTTTCATGAGGTTACGAACTTTTAGCCGTTTTTTATCCATTCGGCCGGCCGCCAAAATAAGTTTGTAACCACAATTTTTAAGCTCAAAAGTAGAACAACCTATTTTTAATAGTTACGATCATCCGCTTATTTTCTGGCCTCACTCCAGTTGCAGAGTTCTCTTCTAAAGTAAATTTAATTAAGAAACTGTTTCAAGTGCGAGGTTTTCACTCCTTCCGATGTTTCGTGGTTTTCTTCTTGTTTTTATACTTTTTTTTTTAAGCCCGACTTGTTCTTACAGTAAAGAAAGTATCTAGTTTGAATAATAAAATAAATATTAGCAAAACCTTTTTTACAGTTGACTCGTGAAAAAGTTGTAATAAAGCTTTTTCTTCAGAGTCGAGAACAACTGAGCTATTTTCTTAGATTCATTGATGTTGAATCTTTTCAAGGTTTTTACTAGAGTTGCGCCGAGGACAAGTTTCACTGAGTACCTACTCACCATAAACCGAATACCGAGAAATTCCTTCTCGGTATTCGGTTTACTGCACCAAGTACTCTGCCGAGTAACTCGGTTTAGTTCACGCAGGTATTGGGAACATAATATGAAAGGCTTGACATTTTATAGAAGAATGCCATGCAAGTTTTTGGCATTACTTCAAGCGCCGCAACAGCGTGAATATCCGAAAAGTGACTACAGAGTTAGACTTACCACGAGCGACTCATTAATTATTAATTAAATATGTTCGTTTTTTCAAGTGATTAATCTGATGAATAATCTACATTAATATAGTAAAGAGGTCAGGTTATAAGTTTATGATTTCTTATCAAGTACCTCGATAGTCAAACCGAGTTATTCGGCCAATAACGAGTACTACCAAAATGGTTCAGTATGCCAAGTACCGAGTAATAAACGAGAACTCAGCGCATCTCTAGCTTTAACGTTTTATTCTCTCGTGGATTGAGTTACATAAATGCTAAGTAATATTTTTGTTCATGTCGTCTTTTTTGCTCTCATAAGATCATCCAGCGCAGCGTAAGACTTAGGATGTCATTTCCGATCGTACTAAAATTTAGTTTTCGTTGGGTGCTAGGAAGAAACATTGCCTATTATTTACACAATAAATTGAAAATATTGTGTATTTTTTTTTTTTTTTTTTATTGTAATAGTAATTGGACTGGCCAATTACTATTACAATTAGTATGTCTGATTAGGTGAATGGATTTATATTTAATATTTTGAGTATTTTGAGTGTTGAGTATCAAAACAAAACAGCAGCATGTACAGCAGCACCACATGCGAACTATCATTATACTGAAGTCATATAAAATCCAGCATCGCGCAAGCAAAGTTTGCCGCGCGACTAGCATAATATTTACAACAGCCAGACATGAATAATCGGGCAGTTGCCCACCAGACACCCGTCTGGTCTGAGGATCTTCCCTTTTCTATAGAGTATGAATGAACCTAAACCCTATTCCTCATACCGCTATTCATCTAAACCGAAATCCAAACAATTGCATTAATAATGCAAGTTTGACCATCTCATTATTCATAAAACGAACAAACAAATCACATAACCTGGCCCTTACACCCGCATCTTAGTTTAAACCATATCCCAACGCTTCCTAAGGGCGAGGCCACAACACTGCGTTGCGGCGTCGCATCGTAAAAATCTACGACGCCGCACAACGCATCGTGGAAATTTCCGATGCGCTGACGCAACGTACAAATCTGCAATGCGACGGCGCGCTACCTCGTAGTTAGTGTCCACATTGAATGAGGTGCGCACGTTTCATGATGGCGGATTACGATATCGATTACCTGATATCCTTAGTTCAGGAACGTCCCGTCCTTTGGGACAAAAGTATATCAGACTACAAAGACAATTTTTTTTTAGAAACTGAACTGACGGTTAGCGTTTTGTCGTACGATGTCGTATGCGATGAAATTTTTGCGTTGCGTCATCGCATTGTATTGCTGTGCGACGTCGTTTTTGCGATACGACGCCGCAACGCAGTGTTGTGGCCTCGCCCTAAGAGCCAGTCCACACGGCGTGTTGCGTCGTCGCAACGCATGAATGTTAACGCATTGCCAGCCACACGAGCGCTGCGTCAACGCAGCGTTGCTAGGACGCAGTCGTAACGTTCCGTTGACGCAGTTGCGGTGAGCACTTCATCGCAGTCTATTACGAAGCATGTATCGAAAAAGTCGTCTGGCCTATTACTACGCCACCATCGAAATCGACGCAGAATCACAAGGCGGTGTTGGATAATTATGTCCATTCATTTCATTAAGAAATATTTATGGTCAGCAACTGAAGGGTGACGCTCCGGCGTCGGAGGTAATTACAGTAATGTCAGTGTGTGTTGTGTGAGCGTTGCGACGACGGACGCAGCGCATCGTGCGTACACTATGGATATTTGTATGTAAAACAACGCAACGGCAGCGCTGCGTCGACGCAACGCTGACGCAACGCGCCGTGTGGACTGGCTCTAACTGTGTAATGCTGTAAGTCGGTAATGTTAACACTGAACACTGTCTGGTCACAACAGGTCGGTCAGAGCGGTTAATCCGGGACCGTGTCCCAGTCTCGGCGATTCCTCCGGGATGTTAGCGAGTAAGTGATTGTTCTGCCACATTCAGCATCGTTGGAGTATGTGACTTGCTTAAAAAGAATTTCGAAGACGAATAGGGAATATACTCGTATTTCTGATATCCATTACAAATACATGTAAGTGATCAGTTGTAACATTAAAGGCGCAATTATACTTAGTCGTTAATCCGAATTCGGGTGCTCGAAACACTTTACTCGAATTCGGGCACCCGATACAGTAACTACACTGGTAATTGCACTGGAACATGATGCTGGATTAGATTGTCCGAAAACGGGCGTACTCGACCCCATTCATTTACACTTGTCGTATGCCCGAATTCCATAGGCAACCGAATTCGGGAGAACCACCAAGTGTAATTGCGCCATAATATAGTGATTTCTTTTTTTTATTTTAGGAGCTGTTGGCCTAGTCGTCGCAAACGCAGCTTAAGTGTATTATTTGGTTTTTCCACCTGGAACTTCTCAACAGCAGCCAGGAGTCTGGATTTGTGCCCGCTTAATGGCATTCAAGTCGCCCCCTATTATAATTATGGGACTTAACTGTTGAAATATGGGTGTGCTATAGGAACACCTCTGCCTTACCCTTCGAGGATTAATAGCTTGATATTATGATGTTCATGTAACTTCCTTAACCACCATGAGAAACCATTTTTTTTAAACGTTGCCCCACACTAGGAATTTCTCCTGTATTGTGGGTGCGTGTACAAACATTTAAAGTAACATACACAAACAGTCATTCAAATATTTGTTCCGTGCGGGAATCGAACCCGCGACACGCAGCGCAGCAGTCAATCGTTTAACCACTGCGCCAACCGTGCCGTGAAATTACCTACACATTATTTTTATTGAGTACGGCGAAGGTTCCCGCTTGGCTTCTCTAAAATTTATTCATGCAACATGTTCTCTTCAATCTTCTTGCAATAATTTTAGGTATTTAAATAAAACAGTCAAGCGGTAAAAAGAAGCGAAAAAAGTCTTCCAAACCTCAGAACATTTTACTCAAAAAGCAACCGCAATATTATTATTCGGATCAGCTCAAGTCCCCGATCTTTTTGCCTTCTCCTGTATCTATTTCCTTTCGCCGAATTACTCCGAATGAGCCCCGCCTGTTCCCAGTTCGCCTTTTTTTCTTCCAAAAAACTTTCAAGTCATTAGTCTCAATGTACTTAAGTTGGTTTATTGTGGGTAAAAGGTCCACTGTCATATTAAAAGTCCTGTTTAGAAAGGTAAATACTTTTCGTCTGACGATATTCTTACTTTTACATATTTTTGTTTACGTCTTTGTAGGTTTTACGTATTTTGAAGATCAATGGTGGCCCTGTGGTAACGGCGGCGACTTACCAAGTTGTAGGTAGTGTGTTCGAACCCAAGCAGGCACTTTGTGTATATTGTTTCATCATCACTGTTTAGGCTTATGGCCTTGATTGTGTGGTGTCAAGTAAGTGTGCGGAGCTGAAATATAAACTAAAATTGGACGACTATATATTTAATTTTCCTTTTACAATAGGGTTATTTTTGCTATTTATACGTATGTATTTAATTACAATTATTACAGGTTTTCTAAGGTCCGACGCTCGTTGTGAGGCGCGCGCGCCTTTTTATATCATCAGCGCCGTGGAGTTGGGACACCGGCCCGGCCCCCCACACCCTGCGGGGGGTGGGCCTTAACAATCACTGTTCTCAAAACGGTGAAGGAAAACATCGTGAGGAAACCGGCATGTCCTAAAACCAAAAAGTCGAAGACATGTGAAATCCGCCAACCTGCCGTCGATTCTGGAAAAAACTCACCATGATAACTAAGGTGAAGTGAGCTTAGAGTCAGCTGTGAGTCATGCTGATGCTAGGGATTGACACTATTGACGACTCACTCCACGCTCAGTTCACCCAAGTTTTGACGGTGAGATGGTTACAGAATCGCACGGCTGCACTGGGCCCGCGGTATGGCCACTCCCTCTCACAGACAGGAGGCTGGTCTCCCAGCAGTGGGAACATTACAAGCTGATCATGCTATTTGTAGATTAAGAATGACGTCGGTGTTCTAGAAATCTAGATTCAACTTACCGACGTAATGAAACGAATAATATCCTCCTTAGACACCAGGCGAAACACTACCATTGAAACCCGATTATAATTTCAATGAAAAATGAAAATAATTCAAATGGACACAACAATTACAATATACAAGCTAACGCTAAATATATATGTATATATATGAAATAAAAAAAATAATAATAAAGAAAAAGGCAGGAGCTCATTGGGCATCAAAAAATTCGTCCGTATCGCCGTCAGTGGAAAAAGTGTCCAAAAGGCTGGCAGCATTACCGCGTTGGATGGCAATGCTGATTCTTTGGGCTAAAAATAGGCCAGCCCTCTGGTCACGTGAAGAGTCAACCAACCGCTTGGCGATGTCCCGAAATATTTGATGTGCACTCGGACCCCCAGGCCCTAGTGTTTCAACCCCAAACGGCTCAAACATATATGTAAGTTCCAAAGAGATGGGAGTATTTGCGCCGTTTGAGGTTTTCCACGCCTGCAGCAGTCATTATTATTTATGTGATTATTATTTTTATTACGTTTCTTTCGGTCTTTGCAACGATTTTGTTGAATTCCAACTAATTGGAATTCAATACCAATTATTCTCAAGCACAAACTGGAATATGAAAGCCTGGTTGAATAATGGTCCTGCATCAATGCCTATGCATTGGACAGAGACATACTGCATCCTCTATGAGTCTATGCTCATAGAGGATGCATCGTGTCTTTGTCTCTGGTATTTGTATTATTGTATGCACAAAGCGTGTCTAGGCATTCGATACGTGCCTTACTGCTAATCCTTGTAAGCTCGTGTTTGTCGGTATAATCCCTGGCATTATCGTAATCACAATGTTAGGATAAAACACAAGGATTGCTGTAAGCATAAACAGCTTATTTATTCACTTTGTATCGTCAAGCTGAGTAAACCAATTAGACTGAACTAAGTGAGCTAGAGCTGAAGCTGTCTTTTGTTATTTGTTTGCTTATGTGCTATGTGTCTGTTACTCGTATATGAGCGATGAATAGTGTGCTTTTCTTTGAGTACCAAATCCTATGTGATTGGCATTGTGACTTGTATTGATTGTTTTTTTTTTTATATGATTTAGTTTTTTTTATTTTATTTATTTCTTTTGATTTAATTTTGAATTCTGTGACCGTGACAATTTGGATCTTTTTAATATTCGTTTATTTTAATTGCATTGACATTGTATTTTAATTTTAATTTTTATCTGTGACATTTTTAATTTATATTCATTAATTAATTTATTTTGTAGCAGTGATATTGTGATATTTTATATTGTATGTTTTATGTAATATGGGTCTTGCCTGAATTAAATGATTATTATTATTATTATGTGATTAAACTACTTTTAAGAGCAGTTTGAGTAATTTATGCGGCCTACCCAAATGTCCTTTCATTGGTATTGTTCGTCGAATCGTAAGGCTCCTCAAGTTCTGAGTTGAGCTACACAATTTTTGACAAATGCGTGCACTGACTGGACAGGTCCGCTCAATCAGTGTGGTTCTTTACTCAAAAGACCATTTCAGACACCAATCTGCATGGTCTTCACATGATCTGACCAAGATTATGTCTGGACTTTAAAAGAGACTGTGACCTCTGAGTTTGTTTCGGCCTTTCTTCTCAGAGTAGTCAGATAGGAAACGCCGACCTCATCTAGTTTAAAAAATATGATTGACATGTAAAAGTGTTTGTACAAACCTACTTACAGAAAATAAATCATTTATCATTTATTTATCATTTATAGCAGTGGTTGACCAGTGGTAACGGCCGCGACTTACGAGTAAGTAGGTCAGGGGTTCGAAACCAAGCAGGCAATTTACTTTGTGTAAGTTATTTCATCACCGCTGCTCTCAAAACGGTGACGGATAACATCGTGAGGAAGCCGGCATTTCTTAGAACCAAAAATATAAAGACATGTGTCATTTACCAACCCGCACTGGACCCGCGTGGTGGATTACGGCCCACTCCTCGCCGAGAGGGAGCCCTGTGTCCCAGCAATGGGAACATTATGGGCTCAAAATTGAAAAACCTGTCAGTAAAATACGATTTATTTATTTATTTCCATATGATTTTCTATATCTATGATCTTTATTAATGTATGTGTTGTCTTTGGTCCCTGGCCCTGAGATCAAGCACTTGAGTACGAGGCTTTTGGCTACGTTGTATATTTTATGTCTTGTTTTTCATTATTATTTTCTTTTTTATTTGTAACGTGCGTTTTGTTTGTGCAAAAAAAACGTTTTTCTTTCTTCTTCTTCTTTCTTTATTTAAACAGTAGCAAGATAGCCTTTGCGTTAAACTAGGTTACTTCAATCCACCTTCCTACCTTTTATTGAAACCTATTCAGCGGTTTAAGCGCTTTATGTAAATAAGCTCAGTAGTTTCAGAGATAACGTCGGGAATGGCAAATGTTCATCTATATTCTTACATAACTTTAAAACTATTAATTTTAATTTTTTTTTTTTTTAATTGACATCCTCAGAACAAGTCTTCCATTTGATACGTAACACGGTACAGTTTGCAAAACTTTTTTTACGTTTTCTAATTTGCCTCCCAAAAGTGACGCCCATATTCAAAATTCATTCATTAATGTTAGACGTCCGTGTTTGAGTCATAGAATAGAATAGAATAGAATAGAATAGAATACTCTTTATTCATATACAAGGTGTAACTTAAATAACGCACAACCTCTTAAGGGGTCATTGTACTCATCATTACGAACAACTTTTACTATGGGACCAAACGTGAAACCGCGAAAAAAAAATCAGCTGTTCCCTACAATTATGTTCGCATAACTCGTCAAAATGTAGGGAACAGCTGATTTTTTTTCCGCGACTTCCGGTTTGGTCCCATAGTAAAAGTTGTTCATAATGATGAGTACAATGACCCCTTAAGAGGTTGTGCGTTATTTAAGTTACACCTTGTATACAGTACCAACTTAATCGGCCCCGTAGTTACGGAACAATTTGGCTATGACAGGCGGACAGACAGGCAACCACACGAGTAATTCCATTAAGGGTTCCGTTTTTCATTAGGACGTACGAAACCCTAAAAAACATTTTCTTACTTTTAATTGAAGTCTGTTAAGCCATTTCGGTGTTACCTGTGACAAGAATCCAAACTACCAACTATCATATTTAAATTGCTAGTACAGACGCCAGCACATTAAGCTATTACAATCACACATAATCAGCCTATAATATTCCCACTGTTGGGACACAGGCCTCCTCTGAGAGAGGGAGTGGGCCGTAATCCACCACGCGGGCCCAGTGCGGGTTGGTAGATGTCACATGTCTTCGATTTTTTTGATCTAGGACATGCCGGTTTCCTCACGATGTTTTCCTTCACCGTTTTAAGAGCAGTGGTGATGAAATAATTAACACAAAGTAAAGCGCCTGTCTGGGTTCGAACCTACGACCTACAACTCGTAAGTCGCGGCCGTTACAACTGAGCCACCACTGCTCTCCCTCTCTATTACAATCTGTCAAACTTTAATAGATTTTCATCTTTATCGCTAAAGCATACCAAGCATAGGTTCAAAGTTGATTGGGAAAATTTCACAGTTTCGGGTAGCTTGATGTGCTGGCGTCTGTACAATAAAAGGAAGGATTTGTTTAACGCCTCAACCAGTAAAACAACATAAAAAGGGATCATGTAAACATTCGAGAAGCCATCAAAATGTCATCAGCCCTTTGTTTATGTTTATCCAAACATTTGAATATAATAGCCATAAATAAAAAGCGGGAGTGCGATTGAGAAAACTTCTCACGTGTTCCTCAATTGATGGCTCTTTGGGGAAACTTCCCAGATATTTTTATATTCAGTTAGTGGCAACTCAAGTTTACAAGTAAAAGAAATAAAACGGTGATAGAGCGACTTATTATTTACAAAAAAGTTTATTTGTCAAATTCTTTCCGTTATGATATTTAGTGAATGATTTGTTGGTGTTGTTTAGAATATGATTTGCTATTGTTTTGCTGTTTTTCTCGATAATACGATGTTTCAGTAGTTGAGCAATACAATTAGCCATTTCTTTTTTTTTCTCTTTTTTATTTTCTGTTTATTGATTGGTTTTGTACGATGTGAAATGTTTCCCGTTAGTTTAAGGGTGTTTTTTTTTGTATCTATCATGAGACTGTTTTTTCTTTTTTTATTGTGAAATGGGCATGCTCATGACCTCGATCTCGTCTGATGGAAACCGATGGATGAGGTATTTGATGGAATGAGCGTGCCCAGATTGACTCTTGCTTTGAAGGCAGACGGGTTATATGCGGAAGGTGACACAGATGCAGGCAGAAAGTTCCACACTTAGGTCGTTTTTATTACATATAAGTTTATTATTAATGTATTATACACGTAAACCTTCCGGAAGAAATTCCCTAAGTGATGGTGAAAAGCGAAGTTGCGTAGTTCAGAAAAAACAACTCACAATCAGTCACACAGACAGACACGAAAAGTGACGTTAATTTATAATATGTATTAGATATCTATAGATATAGATGAGACTGTTAGATTAAAATTGAGAAATGATTCCAGAGTTTGTCTTGCAAATAAACCTGTTTAAAGTCGGAATATGAAAAGAAAAAATTACAGGAAAAAACTTCGAAACATAAATGTTTATAGTTTTTTTAAACATGGATTTAAAATCCATATCGCCGAACGTATTTAGATTTTTAGCAAACTAGTTACCTACCTGACATAGGAGATAGTATATGACACAGATATTCGAATATATTTTTTATCAAAATTGGATGGCTTATAGTGTTCCTAAAAAACTAAACAAAATCCTTTGTGATGTTTTGTTTTATCAAACGACAATAGCACAATATCCTTTGTTATGAACCTGTCACAATAACTTATATATCTTTTGCTATGAGCTTTTATCCACGTATACGAACAGTCCAATTTTGTTTTACAGTTTTTTTTTTTTTTGTACCTAAGTATCAGTTTCTGGAACGATCCACCCACACAAGTAATTAGCTGGAAAATATCATAACTTCGAACATCCTATATCGGTTTTTGGACACGTCCACCGTCCAATATAGTCTATTTGCTGGAAAAAAAAAACATAAATTCGAACAGCGATTGGACAAAATTACGAATAGTTTGTGATCGTAGTTAAACAAAAATGCCAATATCTAAAATAACAAACCACTTTCACAGAGTTCCGAAGAAATGCCACGTGAGGACGGCAATACGAAAATTAATGAAAACAATGATAGTACTAATGCATAGAAGTATTTCGAAACTATCAGATACTAAATAATAATAATAAATAATAATGATAAATAATAATAAATAAATAATTAATAAATAATAATTTCTATATTTAAGTCTGTAATCTATATGGAGTACATAATAAAGAGTATTCTATTCTATTCTATTCCATTCTAAACCAAACATGTGAATAAAAATGAATTGTAGTTCATTCATTCTAAATAGAAGTGCTGGCCCGACTACAGCTTTGGCCAATCAGCTGACTAACCATAGTTATTAATTGTATATTATGTGTTTCATTGAAAGTTTATTAGTACAAGGGACCCAGGGCCAAGGGGGCGAGGGGGCCCGTGGCTAAATAATAACAGCCGCACAGGTCGATCGAACAGGTTAAGCTGCGCTTGCCGTGGTTGGTCTGTGAATGGGTGAACATCTTTACATACCGAGACCCCTCCGTGCCTCGGAAATCTCGTTAAGCCGTTGGTCCCGGATGTCTTTCGTAGATCTTTGACAGTTGTTACGGGTAGTCAGAAGCCCGAAAGTCTGACAACCAGTCTTATCTAGGGTATTGTATTACACATTAACTGGGTTGTGGAGGTCAGATAGGCAGTCGCTCCATGTAAAATTCTGGTATTCAGCTGCATCCGGTTAGACTGGAAGCCGACCCCAACATTGTCGGGAAAAGGCTAGGCAGATGATGATTGAAAGTTAGTTAGTATGCCTATTAGGAACGTAATTAATTAGATAATTTTTTCTGCCTCACGCTGTACCACTCATGGACAAAGTCCTCCACTTCTCCCATCTTTCACGAGCCTGAGCGTCTTCCTTCCAGTTCCAGTCCATCTCACGATCTACGTGGCCGGCCGCGACCCCGTTTTACTGCCTCAGACACCAGCACCGTAATTGCGTAACACACTTCCTAATCCATTGGTTCATATGACACAACGTCAGTGACACAATGAATGTTATTGAACTGTCAAAAAATTTTATATAAAAAAAAACAACCGACTTCCAAAAAAACACTACAAAGTGAAAAATAATTTTAATTTCGGAAGTCGGTGTCAAAAAACCAAAATGCGGAACCAACGACACCGACTTCCAAAATTAAAATTATTTTTCACTTTGTAGTGTTTTTTTGGAAGTCGCTTGTTTTTTTTTTTTATAAAATTTTTTATTTTTCACTTTTTTGTTATATCTACCCCAATCAAATTCATATAAACACTACTTGCTATGTAAATATCAGTGACAGGAAGCTGCATCTGCGTTTATAGGGTACAGACGTGATGTTATGTTGTGCGATTGCGTAAACAATGCATACATATGCGATAGCAGCAATCGCGGTTGTTTTACTGGTATTAATTATTATTATAATAAAAAAAATTATAACCTTTGTAGTGAGTACAAGCGTGATATTATGTTGTGTGATGGTGTAAACAATGCTTAGATATGCTATAGCAACAATCGCGGTTAATCTGCTGTTATTTATTGAAGAGTTCCCCAGATTTCTACAAGATCCCATCATCAGATATTGAAATGGTGACAATGGGACCACACGGGAAGCACCAGCTTTCAAATAAAAAAAGAATCATGAAAATCGGTTCACCCGACTGGGTGAACCGATTTTCATGATTCTAACCGACTGGTTATTATGAGGTAACAAACATAAAAAAAAAAAAAAAATACAGTCGAATTGATAACCTCCTCCTTTTTTTGAAGTCGGTTAAAAATGAAATCCATTGCTACTGTTAGTGTGTTATGCAATCACCCCGCTGTTCTGGGTTAATTGTACCCACAGTTTTGTGCAGTCAGATACACGAAGTTTAATTTATTTTAGTTTGGACGACCCCATCCGGTATCTAGTAGATCTATAACATTGGCCGCTCTGTTTGTCCACCTAATCGTGTTTGTAATGGCAGTTCACAGAGAATCCTAATGTGTGGCTACGATTTAAACGAGACTGTAGCGACATTTATATGCAACTCTCATCATCATCTGCCTAGCATTTTCCCAACTATGTTGGGGTCGGCTTCCAGTCTAACCGGATGCAGCTGAATACCAGTATTTTACATAGAGCGACTGCCTGTCTGACCTCCACAACCCAGTTACCGGGTAATACGATACCCCTTGGTAAGACTGGTTGTCAGACTTTCGGGCTTCTGTCTACCCGTAACGACTGTCAAAGATCGACGAATGACAGTCGGGACCAACGGCTTAACGTGCTTTCCGAAGCACGGAGGGGTCTCGGTATGTAAAGATGGTCACCCATTCACAGACCAACCGCGGCAAGCGTAGCTTAACGTGATCGATCGACCTGCGTGGCTGTTATTATTTAGCAATATTTAGCAACGGGCCCCCCTTTATATGCAGCTCTAATTGATTTAATATCCCGAAATTATTTATTTATTTTGTCTGGGATTGTTTTTTCTACTTTAATATGCGAGTAAATTACAAGGCAAGTGAGTGCAAACACTGGAAAGGGGACGCTATAGACTGAAAGAACATTATAGTGACCTTAGTGGTGATGTTCTTCAGTTAAGTCAATGGCCTTATTCTCTATGACACAATGAACGAAACCGCGCGAAATGAAAGCGAGTTTGGCGGGAATAGCTAAGGAATTGACGTGGTTTCAAAGTAAGTAATCGTTAGTGGCCATAGTGGATTAGGGCACAGGTGCGTAGTACTCGCAACCGGAGTGCTTGTATGCCAGGAGAGTAATTGCGTAACACTCTATTAGTAGCAATGGGTTTCATTTTGACAGTTCAACAACATTCATTGCGTTATTTACGTTGTTGAGCAGACACATTTTTCGAACACATGGAGCAACGGATTAGCAATATGCTTCAAAATTATTCAAATTGAGAGTAATAGTGTTTTACGCAATCGGGGTGCTGATATATGAACGAAAACGAGGCAAAAGAGAACGTAAGGGTCGTAGCAGGTGGCGTTCTTTACTTTCAGCTTACCCCCATGGGAAGAAGGCGTGAGTATATGTATGTATGCTTAAATGACAAAATGATGAAAAATAACGGCCTCTTAGTAACTAAAATAGTAGTACTAGTATCTTTAAAAGAATATTTCATATAGCCTAAAAAGAAAAAATGCTTACTGTTAAATTCTCCAGACACCTTTTTAGGAGACAAATGGATTGGTGTACACAGCATAATAAAATGTTTACGCGATAACAATGTTGTTGTCCCTACTTTTGACATAAACATTATCATTTACAGCTATTCCCCTGGACTTTTTATATCTCATAATATATTTAAAGTCGTAGAGAAAAGCGAATTTTAGTTCAGACTATTATATAATTCACTATTTTAGAGCCTCGTGACTAAACACGAGCAGCCACACGGGTCGATCTTTAATGTTAAGCAACACTTGCCAAAGTTCGTCCGTGGTTGGGTGACCATCCATTGCCTACATATTGAAGTCCTTCCGTGCCCCAGAATGCACGTTAAGCCATTGGTTCGGCTATAGTTTGTAGATGTTTGACAGTCGTTCCGGGTAGTCAGAAGCCCAAAAGTCTGACAACCAGTCTTACCAAGAGGTATCGTGTCACCCAGTAACTGGAATATGGAGATCAGATAGGCAGTCGCTAGAATGTAAAATACTGGTATTCACCTGCAACCGGTTAGACTGGAAGCCGACCCCAATATAGTTGGAAAAAAGCTAGGCAGATTGAATTCACTATTTAAATAGTTTGACTAACAGCAATTAATCATAATATAAGTGTTTATTTGGAATTCATTCAATTCACTGGAAACCATGCAATTGACACTATCGTACCATTTCGTTTTTAATCAAAACATCTCCAATTAAACGGCATAATGACCGCATTTATGTTAATAACTGTGATATTTTTATAATGGAAGCATTTTGCGGTTCAATTAATGTGCATGTACATAAATCGGCGTTATTACATACAAGCGAAATATTTAGTAATTTGTTATTTGTCTATTTATTTGTCGAATTTGAATAGCTTTGTGTTGTTGAGCATTAATTTATTTATCAACCAATGATTGTTTATTTGAACCTTAGTTTTAGGTACATTTGAATGATATGATTTATGTTATGTTATTTTATTTTCAGTAGAAGCCCGGAGTATTGACTTGTGCCCCGTTTATGGCAATAGGTTCGGGATACATGGGACTTAAACGTAAGTGAAAACGATGTAGGATAACATCGTGAGGAAACCGGCGTGTCCTAGAAACCAAAATTCGAAGACATGTGACATGTATCAACCCGCACTGGGCCCACGTGGTGGATTACGGTCCACTCCCTCTCACCGAGAGGAGGCCTGTGGCCGAGATGTGGCTGTAAAATATTTTGAATTTTTTGAAATACTTTGTCTTTATAAAACAAAAAATCAACTATTTAATTGAAAAGTGCAATGCCGACGCGCGACGCGGTCAAAATGTACGGAAGAGCAATTTTTTTTTTATAACTGACGAAAAAATTTCAAAGCAAGTCGGTTTAGAATCATGCACTGAATTCATGGTGTTATTATAATATATATATATTTAATATATATAATATAAATATACATATACTATGATGTATATCCTGTGTTATTATTATGCCTACACATATGCGTGGCTCAGTTACGGTGTGATATTGTGGGGAAACAGCACAGATGCGCCGACACTTTTCACCGGGCCGCTGCGCCGCGCTGACATTGGCTTGCTTGACCTATTAATAAATAGACACGGCAACGTTTTTAATGAAGATTTTTTGAAAAATGTGACCTATATTATTATATATTATTATTACCCCGGACATACCCCATTTTGATAAAACGCGAAGATTTATGCTTTTGTGTAAATAAAAGTTTTGAATGGGTACACTTAACCAAACACTCGCCTGTTGTGGCTTTTATTTAATTTACAATCTGTCAAATCAATCATAAAATTGGTAAACCTTAGCATAGAATTCCACTTAAAATAAAAACAAAACAAAAAACAGTCCGTTTTTAATTCAAAATATTTTATACGTATGTTTTGATGGATGAAAGAATAATAACATGATTGATTGTCGTATTCATTTATTTGTACTTACACTTATTTTCAATGCCCTTCAGACGTCCTTAGGAATAATAGCTCTCATTATATATTCATAGGCGACCAGATAATGATATTTCGTCACGAGATGAAATAGGAGATATTAGGACGAATAATTTAAATCATTCGAATATTATTTTGATGCGAAATGCTAATCTTTTGAGGCAGAAAGTTGTCTCATATTAATTGTAGACTGAAGGAGGCCTATATCTAGCAGTTGACGTCTTTTGGCTGAAATGATTATGATGAAGTCAGTATTTTCGTTTTATAGCTAATGAGCTATGAAAAGATATTGTACCTTAATGTCTACATAATAATGTAGAATATTCGGTACGTAAGGTAATGTAAGTTTAGTGTAGTGGTTTAGGGACGTAGTTTATTTAGACTACGTCTATTTGTATAAGTATTTGTATTTATTAACTACTTATACAAATATACTGGGCCGCATAGAAAGCCGGTCGGTTATAAAAAATGCGATAACTTTTAAAATATTTCAGCAATACTTTTAAAATAAAAACTAAATTAAATTTGATTTCAATACAAATATAGTAAGAAGTAAAAGTCTTTTTTTCTTCTTGGTGATTGCATTAAAAACCTTATATAAAAAATAAAGACGATTTTTTTTAATTTTAGCAGCTTTGAAACGATTTGTTTTACTTTTGTTTCTTTTTATAAATATGGCATTCTTGTGCAGAAATTCATTGTTCTGATCAAATTCAAATAAAAACATGCCACTAAAAGTGTTTAGTGGCATGTTTTTATTTGATATTCAGTGGAATAGTGTGCCAGAATTCTGACAATGCTTGAAGACGGGGGCAGTCAGCGTTATACAGCGAGAACTGTTGGTGTGTCGATATCAACCGTTCAAAGAGTGCTGCACAGATTTGAAGAGACTGGATCCAATATTCGCAGACCAGAAACAGAACAAACAAGCGCGGGAGGATTGGTTTAAAAAAAAAATGAATATCGTTGAAGTGAAAAATCACCTACATGCTGGAGGGAGCAATCCGAGTACGTGTACAGTGAGGCGGCATTTTGCAAAAAACAAAATTAATTAATTTTTTTTTATTTGAAATAAACTTGAAGCCATTTAGACCTGCAAATTGTCGAAAACTTTAAAGGCAGCATCGAAATTCAAGGCTGAGTTACGCTAGAGAACACATGAATGGACTCTGGAAGAGTAGTTAAGAGTAATGTTTTCGGACGAGTCGAGATTCAAACAGATATCAAACAGGGTGCGTTCAGAAATTAAATAATTCAGAGGTAAAAAGATTGTATGGTAATATAGTTTGATTTATTCATTGATTTATTCAATTGTTTGGTCTGTCCTTTACTCTTTTATTTTATTTCTATTTTAGTTCATCATCAAGACATACATTTTTTGTATGTAGCTTGAGTTTAGTTACAAAATAAATTTCTAAGCGTACAACAAACAAATATGTCATTTCTTTCCTTTGTGACTTTGCGAAAGTACTGCCATTCACCATTTTTTGGAGTTTATTGTATTAGTGAAATAGTTTGGTGTATTTACAATGCCAAGGAGAAGACGTCCTGACTTAGGTCGTAGAAGACAATCAAATGTGCGTCACGTGCTAACCGCACTGATGAGCAGCGAGGCACAGATAATGATAATAACGGCATTGATACGTCCACACTATTGAATTAGGAAATTCCTGTATGATAGTGATCTTGAGTTAGTAAATAAATAAATAAATAATAATAATAGTAATAATATTCCACAACTTTCACACAACGCTATCTAGTCCCAAACTAAGCTGAGCGTGGGCTATAAGTACTAGACAACTGATAAACATACACTACTCCGTCACATGAATAGGTTCACCCAACATTTTACTCTTACACGTTGTATTATTACTTTTTCTAGAATTTCGACTCTTGATATAAGTAACTAGTCTTACGCTTACAAATATCCAATGCTCATCGACTACGTAGCGCTGCATGCGGAAGAGAGGACTGGCCAATTACAGATGCCCACGTGTCTCCGGCTCGTCACATAAATAGGTTCACGCTACAATATTTTTTCATTGCCTTGTATAACTGTACTCTCGTGTGTTCTAGCTTTTGTGTTTAGACGTATTCGTGTGTATTTTATAAGTTATAAGGATTTTTACTCGTTAATATAAAGAAATCATAAAATGGGACGCAAAAAACAGTTGAGTAGTGAAGAAATTAATAAAATCCATTTTTTCTTAGGACAAAAACTAAGCAATCGCGAAATAGCACGCAGATTAAATAGAAGCCTTAATGTAATTAATAACTACGTTAAAAATAAAGAAAACTATGGGAAAAATTACAAAGGCAGAACAAAATATGCGACTAGTGCTCGGGAACGTCGAATGATTTTGCGCGCTGCTTCTAATTCAACAAAGAGTGCACCAGCAATAGCTAGAGACATTAAAACTACAGCATCCCTCTCCACTGTTACACGGATTATTAAACAGGCACCTCATCTAAAAAGACTCAAATTAAAAAGGAAACCGGGTTTGCAAAAATATCATATATCAACACGACTGGAGTTTGCCAAAAATCACATGAGCTGGACACACCAATGGAAAACAGTTATATTTACCGATGAAAAAAAATTTAACCTCAATGGCCCTGATGGTTTTAGTTATTACTTTCATGATCTGAGAAAGGAAGAGAAGATTATTTCTTGCCGGCATTCGTCACTTCATTCTGTAATGGTCTGGGGTGCAATTTCGTACTATGGTGCAATCGATATTGTTTTTCTCCAAGGGAAACAAAACCAAATGAAGTACCTACAGCTTCTAAAAGATGAATACAATAAGATTGACACTGTTATGGGCCACCGTCATTGGATATTACAACAAGATAACGCACCGATACATTCTGCACATGAAATAGCAGAGTGGTTTAAACAAAAAAACATCCAAGTATTAAACTGGCCCTCATGTTCACCAGATATAAACATAATGGAAAATGTTTGGGGTTGGTTATCACGCCAAGTTTTTATCGGAGAACAAGAATTTAACAACAAACAACAGCTAATAACAGCCATTGACAAGGCTTGGAAAAATCTCGATTTAAATTTCCTTCGCTCTCTTTATGATTCAATGCCTAATAGAATTTTTGAAATAATACGAAACAATGGTAAATTTACACACTGTTAGGAATCAAATATAATATTTACTTTTAAAAACATTTGCTTTTTTTTTCGATGAACCTATTCATGTGACGAGGATTTTTGACGCATGTTAATAAATACATATTTTTTCGTGATAAACAAGCGATTTGATTTGTAACATAATTGCACCTTATGTTTATAAGTGAAATGTTCTGCACAATACACCTCTTGCTTTTTCAGTAATGTGACTACAACTGCCGATGTGTTCATGTTTGACAGTGAACCTATTCAAGTGACGAGTAGTGTACATACATATTTTCTAAATACATACATATTATAGACAAATTACACCCAGACAAATAACAAATGATCGTGATCATCACGCAAACATTTGTCCTAGGTGGGAATCGAACCCACGACCTTGCGCATAGCAGTCAGGGCCACTGACTACTAGACCAACAGGCCTGTCAAAAAAATATGTAAATAAATAAATATCAGAATTGCGTCCTAAAGTGACTGAAAATGAAGAATTTTTTTTTATTCTTTTAATCTTCTATGTGTATATCAAAATGGATTTATATATTATACATGTAATATTTTGTTTAACACGGCCACCGTTCAACCGATCACCACGATAATTTAAATGTATTTTTGAACTTTGTCACATTATTTATTTAATTCTGAGGCGGTACGAAGTATCGCCGGGTCAGCTAGATCAAAATAAACTTCATAATCTTAAAGTTTTATGACATTGAATTAGGCAATATAAAATTGTCTACAATACAGTCTTCATTTCGTCTTTTATTTATTTATTCCTTTATTTCGGGCAACTAAGGCCCATAGAAAAAAGAAACAATACATACAAACATACTTATAAACTAATACATACAAAATGATCACAAATACAATACTATAATAATATAACTTAAAAATACTATAAATAAATACAACATAACAAACTTTACTACCGCACACGAAGTGTCGGTGTCGTGTTTCTCTAATATTTTGGATGTTAATTATTGAGGTTTTTGTTACCGACCAGCTTTCTTTGCGGCCCAGTGTACACGTAGTCTCATTAGACTACGTATATTTGTATACCTATTAATAATGTGGATATTGCCATTTTGAAGAACTCTAATAAGAGAAGAATACAAATAACCACAAATTGGAAATCACTTTTAGTTTTATTCTTCTACTGGGCACTCTCGTAATAAAACATAGAAATAGAATCAAATAAAATGACGATTAAAAATCCGCTGCAAATAAACGAAAGTTTAAGCTATGCTTTACGTCTTCGAAACTGGGTATACCTACATAGTAAGCATATATACACGTAAACTCGGTAAAGGTAGAAACTACAGAATGCCACTTGCATACACGTTTGCTTCGTTTAATTTCATACATGTGGTCATACGGGCACGCCAGTTGTACAGACGCCAGCACATCAAGCTACTACAATCTGTCAAATTTCTTTAATAGATTTTCTACTTTATCGCTAAAGCATAAGGCTCAAAATTAATTGGGAAAATTTGACAGTTTCGGGTAGCTTGATGTGCTACAACACACACACACACATACAGCTTTGAAGAAAATTTCACTGCTCAACCAAATATTCATGATTAATACTTCGCCCAACTTTGACTGACAGTACTGAAAAAAAAAGTACTATGCAAGTTTGGCAAGTAAGCTTTTAGTTTGGCAAGTAAGCTTTTAACTTGGCCTATTACCCAATTTCGGCTTGACGACGACTTCTGGGACACCCTGTAGTCGACGTACTAGTACTATAGTGTTAAAATACAATTCATCCACAAGTACACACGTTTCATAGCTGCATTGGCCAAGTTATATGGGGCTTCACCGCCATACTTTTCGGTCCTTACATAAAAATGTCTATCAGATAAGTTATTGGGCTCGCGGATAACGTGACGTAAGTTCTATACACGTTCCAGTTTAGAGATTTTACGACTTTGCCATGGTAAAATGAGTTGAGAAGGATCACTTCGTAATATAGAGGCATGAGGAACAATAACCAACAGACGAAAAATTGAGAAATGTTTCGTCGTTAATTTAAAAAACAAAATCTGCTGTTTCATAGAAAAGTGATTGCACTTTTCACATCGTTTTGACCGCGTAGGTATTGACCTACGCGGTCAAAACGTATGGAACAGCAACATTTTTAATAACCGATGCAAAATTTAACCCATCTCTGTTAAAATTTTTGTCGGTTATTAAAAAAAATATTAATAAAAGCTTCAGAACCATGTACTGAATCCATGGTAACGGTTGCACGTCGAAGTCTGGTGCCACCATGTATAAGATTGTTTCTATGACGCTTACAAGAAAGAGGTAGGAACTTCTGTTCTTTTTTACCTTGCGACTTTACTAGGCACATAAAATAGATGCTCATGTAAATACCAGTTTCTCAATACATGTAAACGAAAATCGAAAGAATTCGTGTTATTACGTCGTTTTTTTTTCCATGTTTTTATGGTTTGTCTTGTTTGCCAGTTTCAGCTGATTTATTATTTTATTTTACTGTGATTTCTTGATTAATTTTACTGTTCGCTTGGATTTTATTGTGCTATCTCGTGTGATAGCTTTCCAGTATACCTATCTAATATTGACTTGGTTATGTAGGTAATTTGGAACGCTGTGTAAGAATATCTTTATGTGTGCGTGCTTTTTATAGATACACGTGCGCATTTTTTTATTTTGATCGATACACATTTTTTATGTTGATAAGTTAGTTTTATATTTTTGTGGAAGCATCTATAACGCCACATGAGAAATACGCATCACACTGACGTCACGTAAAAATCGTGCATCCCGCAAGCAGAGTTTACTGCGCAACTAGCATTATTATACAACCGACATCAATACTCCCTTTTCTATAGAGGATGAATGAACTTTACATCCTGTTCTTCGTACCGCTATACTATCATTATCTACCTATGCCTTTTCCCAACTATTCTGGAGTCAGCTTCCAGTCTAACCGGATGTAGCTGACCAGTATTTTACATGGAGCGACTGCCTATATTTGATCTCCACAACCCAGTCACTGGGTTATACGATAACCCTTGGTAAGACTGGTTGTCAGACTTTCGGGCTTCTGACGACCCGGACTGTCAAAGATCTACGAATGACAGCCGAGACCGACGGCTTAATGTGCTTCTTGCGGCACAGACGGGTCTCGGTATGTAAATATGGTCACCCATCCATGGACCAAGCGCGGCAAGCGTAGCTTAACCTAATCGATCGACCCGTGTGACTGTTATTAGTTAGCTATGAGCCCCTGGCCTAAGTAAGTTTTACATTTTAAAGCACAAAAATAATGTTAGCTGCATATTTCAATTTGTAGATACCTCTAGTAAGAGGCTACTTCATTATAAATATTAATCTTTTTGCATTCATTTTTCTATATGACACGAACAAACCGATCGAAATTGAAAAACACAAAGCCACGCTTTTTTATCCTGTCTGGAAATCGAGCTCAGATCTCAATATCCGCAGCTATTCTCGTTTCCTATACCGGCAAATTCATCGATAGGTATTTTCTATTCATATATACACTGTATTTTTAGCAGTAACACGTAGAAAAAAGCCAATATACAAAAAAAAAAAACATTGAAAGAGTCTATGTGAGAAATTTCAGGAAATAATGAAAAATAACGAACTTTTAGGTTTGGAAATTGCAATAGGAAAAAATTAAACTAAAATATTTTAGTAATTATTTGACAGAACACATTTGTAAAACTAGCTTTAAAATATATATGAATCGAATGTATTCTTGAATTTGAACAAGCTACTTCCTGGTTTGCACTTTTCTAATAATATCACACACCCACACACGTCACGCACATACATAATCTCGCACCCTGGAAGATGCTGTTGATTGAGTGCCAAAGGACATCCCTAATTTTCAAATTAGGGTAAAGCTTTTATTCCTTATGACAGCGGTGGCCACCACGTGACAGCTACAGTGACAGCTGTCATAAAAAGACCGTTAAAGACTCGCGCACCGAGGGTTCCGTATAAATATATAGGTATGTAACTAACTACAAATTTACGGTTTTCGGTTTCTTTCTTTTACTTGTGCTATATGACAATGCTTCTTGCCAAATCTCATGATTCTAGGTCAACGGGAAGTATAGGTTTTGATTCCCTTGCGAGTGTCAAAATATGCGGCATAAACGGCTATATCTTTTGATTGCGTTGACTTAGAAGTTTGATTTTTTCACTGCTTCAAGGGACTGCAGCTTTGAGTATTTGACAATAATTTCAATTTGATGACTTCACGCGTTCTTGAGAAAAAGGGTCTTGACAGACAGACAGACAGACGGACAATGAAGTGATCTTCTAAGGGTTCCGTTTTTCTTTTTGAGGTACGGAACCCTAAAAATTATGGTACGACTATAAGGTGTCAAAAACGCTCTCTAGAAAACACACCAAGTTACTTTCTTTAATAACGTTTTAAATGACGTCATTGGGCGGTAAATTGCGGACGCTATGCGGCGGCCACCGCAGTCTTAGGAATCCTTTACTTTAGGCAGAAACTATAGAACGCCACCCAAATATCATATTTTAATACCTGTATTGTATTTTTTGTCTTCAGCCTATATGCATACTACGAGTATATGCATACGCATAGTTCCACTTTTTATCTCAACTGTTCGAGTCTTACACACTAAAGGACCCTTGACTCAAGACTGCTACAACCGTGCTTAGTGTCAAGGGTCTTTTAGCTGTAAAAGTAATATGTTAAGGGCGAAAAGAAAGAGGTTACTTTCGTAAGGTTCAAAAGAATCCATGTAACTATAACTGTTCGTGCAAAAGATAAATCCCTGCGGAGTGTGTTTGAGCATGCTCGCGCATATATTTACTTAAATCTTTAATTTTTTGGCATTTTGTTAGTATGTAGGAAATGTCATAAACACCTAAACATAGTTTATCTGACAAAAAGGGAAATTAAAAAGAAACTTACAGAGTGGCTACTTCAACAAGACTATGATCACACAGAATCAATATTAACCTACATAACATAGCACATGCGCACACTCATGCATACACGCTCATACATACACACCCTCACACACGCACACACACACACACACACACACACACACACACACACAAATTTACACACACATACACACTTACTAGAATTAAGTTCATTATTAATTTTACTTACCATTTATTTATTTATTTTTTTCTGATAACCTTATAGTTGTGGTTAAATCGACAGTGAACACACTTTATAAATAGTCATATGAAAACATAACCTTATGGCCGTCCACTGTCTCTTAAGATACAGGTATATCCTAGCTTAAGAGACAGGGTAACGTAAATTGTCAACAGATGTACTTCATTTACTTAATTCAACATGTTCTAACATACAATGTAGTCACATAACCTTGTATATTTTACTTGAAACTAGTTTAAGTTTGTTTTCTCATCATCTGTACCATTTGCTCAATAAACAATTTATTATTATTATTATTATTATGTCTGCGTTGACCCTTACTCACAAGATAATAATTTCAAGTCTTGCGTCTGTCTTAGATACTATATCTGGGGTATCATCACAGACAATCTGAGTCTAGTCTAAACTAATACCATAAAGAGAAAATAAACCAGAAAAAAAAAAGTTAGATTTTCCCTTGTTTGTTACGCTTTCACGCCAAAACGGCTGAACGGGAACAACCCAAAGGAACAGCCGAAAAAGTCAAAATTTTGTATCGATCTCCCGTGGTAGGTACGAAGTTTACCGGCTCTAGTTTTTGTTAATATATTTTGATTCCGTCGACCACTACCTGCTGCTATTACGTATTTTGCCAACTATGTTGGGGTCTGCCGACTGCCTATCTGACCTCCACAACCCAGTTACTGGGTAATATGATACCCCTTGGGGTATGTACCCCTATGGACATGAAAATAAATAGGGGCGAAGGTACGTTAAATGTTTTTAAAAACGGCTGACTGTTACCCTAAAGTTTTCATTTTATTGTCTCTAATCCGTTAACAGTTCAAAGCTGAAACCGTAATATAACGTATCCCTACCACTCGAGGCCAAACCACATTGATCACGTATGCTGCATACCCAATTCTATTTCGTTGGACCAATTGGGATGAGAGCTAGTCTATTGGATGCTTTATTTATTTAAACGGATATAGACAATGTAGGATTGAAGTAAAAGGGACCCTAATAATGCGCACTGGATAGTTCGTGGTTTAGGTTATTTGTCTATGGATTGAAGTAGGTAAGTCTTTCAATGGAATTGGTAAACTAAAATTAAATTAAATTTAAAGTTGGAGTTTGAAGATCAATATTTTAGGGAAAAGTAGGAAAGAAAAAAGTAATAAAATAGAAGAGGAAAAAGAAGGTAGAAAATGCCTGTGGCATTATATATATGTCGGCGCGAGCGTGAGCGTAGCGATAATAGGGCCATCATCATAGTTTCTTGGTACGGGTTCCATGAGGAAGGTGGGTACTCGGGCAACCCAGTAAAACGTAGTTTGAAGCACAAATCACAGTTACGTTTATTCGGTAATTTACAATCACTTTATGAGCAGTAAGAAACAAAGGTTTGTACGGTGAACATGACAGTTCCGATGGTATGCTCTCAACCGTCCGGCGTGCGCTCCGCAAGTCGACTGCCGGCCGCTCTCCAATCGGCTCTGTCCACGTGTAGAAAATGGCGCGAAGTTATAGCGCCACCTCACGGCGTTCACTGTACTAACCGATCAACCAATAAGAATTAAGTTCCGGTTTGACCAATATTATGAAATCAACCGGAAGTAGTATTTTGATTAATTTGTCGTCTTGATATCGCTTGCGACGACATATATTTTACATGGAGCGGCTGCCTATCAGATCTCCACAACCCAGTTGCTGGGTAATACGATTCCCCTTGGTAAGACAGGTTGTCAGACTTTCGGGGGTCAGATGACCCGTAACGACTATTTAAGATACACGAATGACAGCCGGGACCAACGGCTTAACGTGCTTGCCGAGGCATGGAGAGGTATGCAAAGATGGTCGGACCAACCGCGGCCAGCGTAGCTTAATCAAATCGACGTGTGGCTGTTATTAGTTAGCCACGAGCCCCGACCTAAGTTAGTTTCACATTTCCAAGCACAAAAATAATGTTAGCTGCATATTTCAATTTGTAGATACCTCCAGTGCCCCTCACCTACTTTGGTCACATGATCACCCATTTACGGACCAACCGCTGTTATTATACTTACCCACAAGCCACAGTCTAGAAACCACTAATTTGCCAGTTAAAACCTACACCAATACCCAAATGACCCCAGACATAAATCGTCGGTCTGTCCGCCAATAGATCACTGTATCCACAGTCTGTGAACACTGGGGGTCGTATGACGTCCAAGCATTAATTCGGAGGTCAAATGGCCCGACTGGTGTCGTGTCATGGATAATTGGGAGGATTTAAGGCCGTTGATATTGAATGCCTCGCCCATGTTCCGACACTGGTTAATGGGTGCTCGAGTAGTGGAGTAAGGAAGGGGAATGACAGAAGATCTGCAGTAATAGAAGATAGAATACTCTTGCAGTGCTTTTTCACCAACTTCAAAAAAGGAGCAGATTCTCAATTTGGATGTTGATGTTAAATAGGTAACACGGGCTGGTGTCCGCAACTCCACGTCAATGCGCGTATTTTGCGTACGGGTGGGAAAATCGATCATTCGATCCACCCCAGCTCCTCAAGGAAGGCCAGCAACGAATTTGGATGTTTATACGGGTTTTTTACAGGCTCCAAATTTTTTCAGGGTGTTCTACTCATGACTACAAACAACTTTCACTATGGGACTAACTCTGAAATCACGAAATCAAAACCAGCTGTTTAATACAAAAGTTATAACCTACTTTACCAAAATATATGAAATAGCTTATTTTTTTTTTCGTGATTTCAGAGTTGGTTCCATAGTGAAAGTTGTTCATATTCATGGATAGAACAAAAATTTGGACGGTAAAAAAAAGCATGCTGTATATACATATTTTTTCTTATGTATATTCGGGCATAACTCCGTCATATAATAGACGGATTTGCAAAATTCGGTTTTCATTCGGAAGAGTTTTTTGTTTTTCGAAATGGTCTTATTTAAATTTCGTAATATGATATAATACGTGTGACTATGATTTGAAAATTTATTTCACATACCTATTGTGAATATTTTGGAGTATATAGCATGTATCGATATCAATATTTATCTCTTAGTACACGCAAGTACTAGTAAGGAATAAAAAAAGAAAAAGTATTTATTGCGACTCTTAGACGAAATCACAAACTATACTAAACACAATAATAAATAAAAATAAAAAACAAAACGATCTACAAAGTAACAAACAAAAATACAGAAAGTCCTATACGACGCCAAAAGGCTCCTATCTAAGCATGGTGCGTATTCTGAGAGGGCCCGAGTGAGTAGTTTATGTATCGTTATTGGCATGAAATACAAGAATAGCCAATGGTTAAAGTGGCAAGGCTAACTGCTCACTTTTAACTGCACGTCAAACAAGGCAGGTATTTTCATTTAAATTACAAGTAATTCGTAGTTAACATGCCTGTGCCACGCTTTATCTAGGTCATGTACAGACGCCAGCACATCAAGCTACCCGAAACTGTCAAATTTTCCCGATCAACCTTGTACCTTATGCTTTAGCAATAAAGTTGAAAATCTATTAAAGAAATTTGACAGATTGTAGTAGCATGATGTGCTGGCGTCTGTACATATGTCTAATTATCAGAATTAATTAAACGTCTTCAAACAGACTAATTGAAAGCTATCAGCCAATCAGATTCCTTAGACAGAAACGTGATAGACATTTTTAATGAGAAGTCTGTCGACATTGTTTGTACCGCAATTGGTTAATTATTCTAGTAGTGATTCGTGGCCAGCTTGTTCTTTCAATATTTTTAAAGAATCTGAAAAATTTTGTACCTTTTTGTATCTCAATTTAAAGATAATTTCGTGTTATTCCCCCGATAACAGTGTTTATAACTTATTTTTACAAAATAAATATCCTGTCACCCCCACAAAAGTAAAATGAAACAAAAAAATGAAGTGTTCGTAGGCCGCTACGCAAGCGCTACGAGCGTAGCGTTCGTAGCACTTGTCTACGTTAAAGCACCGAGCCATCGAAAACACGCTTCGTACAGTTCCGTTCGCCGTCGAAACCACGTCGTTTGGCAAACGATACATTCCACCACTAAAAGGAACTATTTCCATAAAAGTTCATATTTTAACAAAGAATTTTCCACATTCGACCCGATTTCGGTCGTTAGTTGAAAATCTGAAAGCATTGTATTGTGTCTTTTTTCACTCATTCATTCGTTTAAATCGGCCCATCTATCTGCGTAAATGTCCCCTTCTGGCTTTATGGAGCTTTCTAGTGGACTGTCCAGACGGATAGACATGGGAGCACTGGAATACTGCCATGAAAAGTATTGTAATTTTTTATTATTTTCTTATAATTGAATGCATTTCCATTAATATGTAAGACTGTGTAACCGCGTTGTTCGTCTAAATTATGCATCGGATTTTGATGCGGGTTTCACTATCATTTAGAGAATTAATTCCGATATATTTATGTGTATAAAACTCTATTAAAATTACTTATAAAAATAAATAAATCTCGATGTTTTGTCAAATACGAAAAATCGTGCATAGTAAAGATAATATGCATCGAAGCCAAACTCGAAAATCCAAAGAGAAACTAATCTGTATTTTCACCGCGAAGGCCAGGGGGCACATTTTTCCAGAAACATCCATATACCTCACCTTTCTAAATTACTTTATAATGCGCTCCTTAGGACAGAGATTTATTTTTATACATTTCTGGGCCACCTGGCGTATCGTACGTGGGCCCGTTTCGGACATAAACGGAATACTCGTACTAAGAGTCATATTGTTATATAATGTGGATCCCAAAAGTTTGTTATTCGGAGAAGAGTACTGAAGTTAAATATTCATTTTCGCTTGTTGATGTTGGACCGAAAACTTAAATATTTTGTTATCTATATAATACATATACTATTAGGTCATCCCACTTCCAGTGTCATATTTTTTATTTCCAATATTTGTGTATTGCGCAATGGTATGCAATAGTTAATACATGTGTTGTCTTGTACAATCATGTTAGTTTAATTTGGTGTGTTGTATTGTCAAGACGTGCATTGATTTAAAATGGAAGATTTAAAAAAATCTATTAATGTAGTGGAGCAACGTATATTTCTAAAGTTTTGTGCTTTACTCAACTACTCTGGAGGAGTTGCGCACAACTTACTGGTAAAGTGTGTTGGTCGTAACGCATTAAATAAAGGAACCGTACAGCGATGGCTTGAAATGTACAAACAAGGAAGAACCACAGCTGAAGATGAGCCGCGAGCACCTCGATCATTATCATCGACTAGATTAGAAGCAAGGGACAAAATCAAGGAAGCACTTCGTCAGTCACGTAGGGTCAGTGTCAGTGATCTCTCCACTCAACTTAACATTCCTCATTCCACTATACATAGAGTACTCACGGAGGATTTATGTCTGGTCAATAAAAGTGCAGTGTGGGTGCCCCACACTCTGAACACGGATCAGAAGGAGTTTCGTTATGAAACTGCGCGTAGCCATTTATCGTGGTTTCGCCGTAAGAAAAATATACTTAATAGATTCATATGCCTTGATGAAACTTGGGTCGAATTTTATACTCCTCGTCAAAGACATCAGTCACGATGTTGGGTGGAACCGGGCACTTCAGCTGAACATTTACCACGTGCAGAGCTACATGAACGAAAAATACTACTAATAGTAGCTATGGATGTCAGAGGCATTGCTTTTTGGAGAACTTATGATGAAAATACAACTATGACTGGAGAGCGATATAAGTCATTTTTAGAAGAAAATATTCCTATTTGGGCAGACGAACATCATATAACGAGTCCTATAATTTTACATGATAACGCCAGACCGCACAAATCAAAAATAGTTCAGAATTTAATTGAAGATAAAGGATGGATTGAAATTATTCAGCCGCCATATTCCCCGGATATGAATCCTTGTGATTTCAATTGTTTTGGCCATGTGAAGAGGAAATTGTCGGGTACTCGATACAATAGCAAAAAGGAGTTAGATATTAAACTAAAGAGCATTATACGACTGCCGCAACAAACACTATCGAAACTGCAAATCACGTACTTCAAAGGAGAGCAATTCAAAGTTGTAATTCGATGCAAAATATTTTGTATTATTAACTTAGCATTTGAAGTATATTATATTCTATTTCTATCTATTTTTTTCTGATATTTTGCATCGAATTACAACTTTGTATTGCTCTCCTTTGAAGTACGTGATTTGCAGTTTCGATAGTGTTTGTTGCAGCAGTCGTTAATTGATGAATTAAATGAAAGTGGTACTTTAAATGGTGTTCAAGATTTGCCGGCAGTCTGGAAGCGAGTGATTAATAGTGGTGGAGATTAGTGATTAGTGTCAAAAATATGACACTGGAAGTGGGATGACCTAATATAATTATAAAGAGCAAAGCTTTGATTTTTTGTGTTTGTTTGTTACGCTTTCACGCTAAAACGGCTGAACGGATTTGGATGAAATTCGGCACATGGGTAGACCATGACCTACACTAGGACAAGATACAGACTTATGTGGGTGAAACCGCGGGGCGCATCTAGTTTTTTATAAAACTATGATATAAAATATCGTGTGAATCTGGTAACAGGTTACGCGTCGATGTCTATGCCGCCCTTTATATAATTACGGCAAAAACAAAACATAGAGGCAAACATAGGGGCAGTGGTACATATACGTTATATCGTGTAAAATGTTTGGACTAGTATCATTAACCAGGAAGAAAACAGAGGAATACGTTGACGTTGCTTACTCTTGACCGCGTTTCCTCTTAACATTTATATTTTATTTTATTTATTTGAGTCATCAACAATTGAATACACTGATACAAAGATATGAGATACATCCAATAGACTTGAAGACTAGTATATCTACCAATTTTTCACAGGTAAGCACATCATGCATTACATATTTCTCGATCGATATTGAGCGCCTACTTAAAATAAGATGACTTCTTATACTCACCGAACATAATTATGTTTTCAACAAAATTCTAAATTAAAATTAAAATTACATGCACTCACAATCAAAGTAAAAATAAAAATCAAAATAATAATTACGATCAAAATCAAAATTAAAATAAAACGCAACGAAACGGGAGGTGATTGAACACACAATCTCTTACCAGTACTACCGCCATTTGTATACCTCGTTGAACCTCAAACCTAAGCAATTCTGTCCCACCATCACAATTACGGTCAAGAGCCAACCAAAAAAATCATACCTTGCTACATTCCAGTAGCAAAAAAATACAACATATTATTTATGTCGAGGTCTGACTGACCCACGATCTAATGCCCTGATAGAGGCCCTAAATCACTGAAAACGTTTCTTTTATTTGTTTCTGCACCCATTCTTCATCGGTATGAGCAAGGCTATTGAATACTAAGTCGGACATAGGTAATTTTTGTTGTTCAGGTAATTTTATGTGCCAGGGTAATTTATTTGAGTAATATTGCTGTAGGAAAACACATTTCTTGTTGATGTTTGTTCTTTTCTTCTTTGCGGTTAGTTTTTGTTGTGTTTTTTTCGCTTGATGTTTATTATTATGTCTTAAGGCCGGTTTTTTAATCCGTAGTCAAACAAAGTATAACAATTTGTTAGATTAACTATAGTCAACTGGTCAACTAATAGTTAACCCGTCGCGCGCCAAATAACAGACACAATAAACATTTTATTGTTATCTGTACATGGTGTACATTCGACATTTGAAAGGTTAAAGGGCTATTTGGTTTTTAATATATATTTTAAGTATTACTCAAGCTTAACCATTGGTTATTATATTGCAAGCGTAATGAGAAATCATTTCCTAAAAATAGTCATGATTTTTAGGGGCAATATTTGTCTATATGACAATACTAGCCATAATGGTGGACTAAGTGGTCTAAAAATTTTTGACCTTCTCATGTTAATACGTACTCCGCAAAAATATCATCATCTGATGAACTTTCCGACATATCATAATATGTAACTATATTTAAATCCATGATAAACAATACAAAGAATATTTGAGAGATACTACGTTGGCAACAAGAAATCTTGTATAAAACAGGTGTTGTGATTGAGTTGACAATCCGCCATATTGTTAACTCTCCAACTTCGGGTGGTTAATTTTTTTTAACTAATAGTTAATTATTTGACAATTGGATAAACTAACAATTGATTAAAAAACACATTTTGCCAAAATTTAACCATTAGTTACTATTTTTAACAATTGGCTGAGTTAACTACGGATCAAAAAACCGGCCCTTAGTGGTAACTCTGTACTTTTACGAAGTCAGTTAGATGGTTTGATTATGTTGAGAAGATGAATGAAAGGTGACTAACAAAAGTTATTTACAAGGCAGATTCGAGGTGAAACCGGGAGGGCATGCCCACATTGAGCCAAGACCAGATATGTATGAACGTAAACGAAGCAAACGGAATATGTAAGGAGCTTAGCAGGTGCCGTTCTGTGGTTTCTGCCTATCTCCATGAGAAGAGGCTTGAGTACGTTACGGGGTTGAAAAAATGAATGGCTCATTCAAAAATTAAAAAATATTATATGTTATACATCATTAAAAAAAACAGTCTTGCTTACCTACGTTTAGGATCTTATATATATATTCAATATTTTTTGAAAAACCTACCTTTTGTGTTATGTAACTTCAAAATATTCTTTAATAGAGTTAAACACGGTACATCAATGCAATCGAAGATTAGACTAATATTTGATGTCCACAAACAAATCCGACGCGTATCAAAAACGAAACACAATCAATTAAAGCTGAATCGTAGGTTCCACTTACACAAAGCAGAGGACGTCAGTAAGTCGGAAACAAAGGAGGGAATACCTATGAACACAGGAGAACCGAGCTCAAAAGTGAACAAGCTGCCATCGGAACTGGTAAAGAGCCTTGTGTACAGTGCATGTGTATTAGAGGAATCTGGTTTGAACTGGTGTACGCCTTTAGAGGTGAGCTACATACACGGGGGCGGGGGGGGGGGTGGTTTATACTATATAGAACATTATTTTTCGATTCCAATAATTTTTGACACCGTGTTATATTTTGTCCCAAAAATATTAAGAAAAGGTAACAAGTTGGACACTGAGCGACACTAAGTACATACCTATCCACAATCATTATGCGCACAACACAGGTCACGGCCGGTCGGCCAGCAGTGCGTGGTACGTGGTAACCATTTTTTTGTATGGACAAGCAGGTAACATAACAAGCTTATTGACGGCACGGTTGGCGCAGTGGTTAAGCGATTGACTGCTGCGCTGCGTGTCGCGGGTTCGATTCCCGCACGGAACAAATATTTGTATGACCTACATGTATTTGTTCCGAGTCTGGGTGTTTTTCTATCTATAATATGTATGTATTTACAAAAAAAAAAAAAAAAAAAAAATTGTATATAAGTAGTTTATCAGCCATCTTGTTACCATAACACAAGCATTAGGTTGCTTAGCTTGGGACAAATGGTGCTGTGTGAAATGTCCAGGGATTTATTTATTATTATTTATTATAACGTTGTGATTTTTCATGATAGTTTTGAAATTTTGCACATAGATTCTTTACATAAAAATACTAGAAGTTTCAGGTTTCACATATCTAAAACTAATGTTGTATATTATAATATATAAGGAATCAAGAAAGGTTTTGTTAAAAACATCCTACCTTATCCTTCTTCTTTTTTTATCCTACCAACATTTTATTGAGAGATACTTGACTTACTTACTTATACTTGAATAGTACCTAAAATATTTTTCTTAGTTTCTCCGCTCACACGTTTAAAGGCTTCTCGAGAATAACGAATAAGTGAGGAGTATCAAAAACATGAAAGAAAGATATTAATAAAACAAAGAAAACAATATTGTCCACTAAAGTCTGCGATTCTAGCACCGAAAAGTATTACGTATGAATGCGCTTACAGTAGTTTTCCAAATAAAACTAGCCTTTGACGACTTTCTCGCGACAAACTACTGCAATAATCTCCACAATAGCAACGAAATTGATCTCTTAAGTTGTACAAGGGAAACAGATCTCATATAAAACACATTTCGCCTATAATGTTTATTTTGTCGTAACAATAACGTAGAATAAAAGGAAGCTTTAGCCCGCGACTTGGTTCGCCCATGCATGTATGAGATATACCAGATATTTCATGCTATGGTAAAGCCATTAGCGGCCAGCCAGTCAGTAGATCGGTAGTGCAGTTATTATTAACCAGCGGGTTATTGCACAACACACTTACAATTCAATGTCTTTCATTTTGACAGTTCAATAACATTCATTGTTGAGCAGACGAATTTTTCGGACATATTAAGCAAAGCATTAGCAATTCCTTTTAAAACCTTTCTGATCGTAATTGAAGGTGTGTTACACAATAAGGACCATCCGGGTCGACGGCGCGTTGAGTTCCACGCGCGTCTCAAAGAGATGTCAGCAGTAGAGATGGCAGCCAGGATCGCGGATTGTTCGAAAGAGTTACCGTGGCCCTTGGCACAGGCAACTGAAGGAACACGGGTGGGTTTTAGTCAGTAAAAGTCTGACACACCCTCCCGCTCCGCTCACAGCGGCAGAAGTTATTTGATAATTTCCCACCCAAAAAAAAACGGTGTGTTACACAATTAGGATGCAGGTTTTTTTTTTTGTTTAACTATCCCTAGAAAAGGCCCTAAATTACCTACATTAAGTGTGATAACACTTTAAGGCACAAGATAGCAACACTTAGTTTGTGGATCACCGAATCCGTCACATTTTGTACCTATTATCACTTTCTGATGAATAAACTTTATTAATATTTATTATTACTTAATTTATTTTGTGGTTAGAAATTGTAAGTTTTCATCTCAACGAACAAACACACATCTCTACGGACTAACTATAGTCCAAACACGGATAAAATAATAATAAACAGTCTGACATACAGGGTCAATCTAACAAATGGAGGACTAAGTGCCGATTAGCGGTTTATAGTGCTCGACCACATATTATGTATTTGATACTTTCGTCGTATCAAATAGGTATGTTTGAGCGCGTGAAAAATAAAATAGTAAATACGTTTTACAGGAGAATCGGTACCATTAGGTTATGATTTTACCATTAGGTTGAGCTTTTGCTTGTGGCTTTATCCGTGAGATTGTTTTAAGTCTTATATAATAAAACGGGGGGAAGGGTAGAAGGTTCACTGGATAGCTATTAGAACCTTTAGTTTTAAAAAAGGGATTGTTTTTTTCAATTAAAAAGATTTATGTATAGACGCCAGTACATCAAGCTACCCGAAACTGTCAAAGTTTCCCAATCCACTTTGAACCTTATGCTTCAGCGATAAAGTTGACAATCTATTAAAGATATTTGACAGATTGTAGCTTGATGAGCTGGCGTCTGTTCATCCATTACCATTAATGTTCATTAGATTTAAAGGCATATATTGAGCTTTATTGCATAATAACTTAGTTATACTCATACATCTTAGAAATCAATCAATGATTAGGTGTCTCAAAATTGGCATTCAACCGGAACTTCAAATCGAACCTGCTTGGCAGACATACTAAACTATCATACATATGTATGAGTTAGAATAAGGTTTACGTTGTAACAAAACTTTGGAGGCTCTCAAATCTTTTGTCCAATGTTTTGTTTATGAGTCTGATCCATTAAGTCGGCCAAGGATGCTTCAGTAGACAAGTAGTTTTTGTTGTTTGATAAAAGTCCCTGTTATTTACTCTTATTATAGTTGTTTTTGAGGTTCTAGGCTTGTATTAATAAATCACTCTCATTTCAGAGAGATTTCATGTCGTGATGGCCTTGTAGCACTAGGCAGTTGTCCCACCGCCGGCGAGGAAGCGACTAACTATCGGCTATTTTCTCGCTCAAGAAACGTACAATAGATATACATTCCGTGTAAACAAAGAAGATGCATATATTATTATTCAATATCGTCTAGACATAGCATGATTATGTACATAATAGTTATGAAAATATTTAAACCAAAGTTAATATGTCGAAATCAAATATGCTGAAAACAAAGTCCATTATATATGTAATACTGTTTATTTTATGATGATTGATTGAAATGCTTCAGCATGTGTTATGCCCCTGTTCATAAGTTCATAACCTAAGTCGAAAGTTTCTTATTTCTTGTGAAGAGCCTGTGTTACTGCCTTTGTAAATATCGTATTTTTTGTACAGACGCCAGCACATGAATCTACCCGAAACTGTCAAATTTTCCCAATTAACTTTCTAATGCTTTAGCGATAAAGTTTAAAATATATTAACGAAATTTGACGAATTGTAGTAGCTTGATGTGCTGGCGTCTGTACGTGACTAAAATTCAATTAAATTGTTTATTCTGTACTAGCTTTAGCCAGCGACTTCGCACGCGTGGTGGTCGGAAATTATCCCACGGAAAAGTTCCACCGGTTTAAATCCCCGCCGGTGTCTTATGTATTAATCCAGGCCATAAGCTATTTGTGTGCCAAATTTCGTCCAAATTCGTTTAGGAGTTTTTGCGTGAAAGAGTAACAAACATCGATCCATCCATCAACTCTCACAAACTTTCGCGTTTATAATGTACTAGCGACCCGCCCCGGCTTCGCACGGGTGCAATGCTGATACTAAATAATATAAAATTAAAAATACAGTACTAATAATTGTTATTTTCCTCGCTCCGGTACCGCCCGCCGCCGCAGACGCTATGTACCTGCATTTTAAATCTGTAATATCTTCGAAAATATTCATTTAAATTACATGCTGTAAAGGACCATAATAATCTATATGAAATGCACAATGTTTTTAAGGTACTTAATTGGATAAGGATTAATGCTGTATTGCCTAAAATTGCTTCTTAAATAAGCCATTATTTCTCGTAAAATTTAAGGATAAAAATGGTTATTGTGGGTTATCCCTAAGAGATAGACATATACCTCGCGGATGTAGACCTTTTTAAGGTCTACAATACTGTAGTACATTATTTTGATCTATCTCGAAGGGTTCAGCCAGCGTTTACAAAGTAAGCGCAAAAAAAGTGTTTATTTACGACATCACATTAGAAACCTCTAAAATTATCAGTGTTTCTCTACTATATTATGCATGTATTATACATATAAACCTTGAATCACTCTATCTATTAAAAAAAACCGCATCAAAATCCGTTGCGTAGTTTTAAAGATCTACGCATATATAGGGACAGACAGACAGGGAAGCGACTTTGTTTTATACTATGTAGTGATGTATATTATATAAGTAGGCAGTAGAATTAGTAGGAAGTACGTAAATAAGATATCGTAATAAAGTTAACACGTCATAATGTTTTTTTTTTTAATGTAGGTCAAGCAGAAATTGAAGAAATTGCGAAACAATCTCAAAGGTCAAAGTTTATTCTATTAAAGTCCAGACATAATTTTGGTCTGGCTATTACTATGTCACTGCCGCTTTAATAGCGTATTTTTGTATGTGACGGGTCATTTCTATTGAAAATTGATTATAATAAGAACAGCAGCAGTGGTCAGATAGTTGAACATATATTCGTGGTCCATATTTTTATGTGCAAGTGACAAGTATAAAACATAAACAACTCGTAACTATGAATATTTAAAATCAGACAGACATGTGTAAATAGGATTATACACAAGCCAGTGGCATACAATATGCGACCTCCAATACGCCCCCTTAATCTATTACACATGCGTATGATCCCATCTGTACTTGTCAGTACTCGGTACATAAAACTAATTAAATTACTAACACTTCTGTGTCCGTCTGTACTACGCTGTACCCAAAAGTAGAGTACAAAAACAGAAGAAATCTAACAAAATAAGGCATGCATAACGAAATAAAATTTAGAAAAAAATTATCTATTACACAAAACACTATTAAAAAACATAACACATCAAAACATCTAACTAGTCATTCGCCCTCTTAATAGAATAATTTGACATGGATAAATCCTTTAAAAATTCTCTAAGCTTCGGGCTGTGAACACTTTTAGTTAAAATGTCCGCTATCATCTTATCAGTTGACATGTACCTTATTTCAACTTTGTTATCCAGTACACACTCACGAATAAAATGATACTTGATGTCTATGTGCTTTGTTCTATTATGCATCATTTTGTTAGCTGCAATTTTATGCGCCGACTGATTGTCATTATAAATTACTACCGCTTTACTATCCACAGCTGTCAAACTGCTCAGTAAACTACGTAAATAAAGAGCTTCCTTCGAAGCTTGACTCAATCCTATGTACTCTGCCTCTGTGGAGGACAAGGATACTGTCGCTTGCTTCCTACTCTCCCATGACACAATATTTTTACCTAGTCTGAAAATTAACCCCGTAAAAGACTTCCTATCAAGTGCCCCTCCCCAATCTGCATCAACGTAGCCTCGTAAGTCTAAATCTCCTGACTTCCTAAAAGTAAGACAAAGGTTAGACGTACCCTTCAAATACCTTAAGATCCGTTTCGCACATTTAAAGTGTATTTCGTCATAACACGAATTAAATTGTGAAAGCACACTTACCGCATGTGCTATGTCTGGTCGCGTATTACAGGCTAAATAGTTTAGACACCCTATTAAGCTTTGATATGGCAGATTGCTATGGGAATTTGTCGATCTTTCTAATTTCATACCGACTTCCATTGGGGTCGAAACTGGTTTGGCGTCTGTCATGTTGAAGTCATTCAAAATATCTAAAATGAACTGTTGCTGATCTAGACAAATTACATCTTTATCTCTTCTCAGCCTCATGCCTAAAACATGCCTAGCCGCGCCTAAATCTTTCACTTTAAACTTGTCAAGCAAATCGGTTTTTAATTTTTGCTTTTCTTGTTCACAATTTCCAAAAATAAAAAGGTCATCTACGTAAATAACGACAATTAACTTCTTATTGTTTTTAAGCTGCTTTTGATACAAACACGGTTCTATTTTTGATTGCACAAAACCTAAATTCAACATTTCTTTGTCTAATTCCTTGAACCAAGCATTCGAAGCTTGTTTCAATCCATACAAAGAACGCTGCAGCTTACATACTCTGGTTTCTTGACCTTTGACTACTGCTCCTTTCGGTTGGAGCATGTAAATATCCTCTTTAATCTTACCATATAAAAACGCGGTCGTGATGTCCCACTGGTCAATAAACCAACCGTATTCAACAGCTAGCGAGAACAATAATCGTAGCGTGGAGCTTCTAACTACAGGAGAATAAGTCTCAGTATAGTCTACACCACATACCTGTGTGAACCCTTTCGCTACTAGTCTAGCCTTGTACTTCGTTACCTTGCCATCGCTATCTCTTTTGATTTTGAACACCCATTTGCACTGGATAGGCTTCTTATCAGCTGGAAGATCCACCAACGTCCAAGTTTGGTTCTCTCTTAGTGACATAAGTTCATCATCTATCGCTTTTTGCCATAAGTCACTATCGGGTCTCGCCAACGCTTCATTAATATTCAATGGATCACCATCAAGAGTGCTCTCCTTGGCATACATAACATTGCATCCGTACCGATCAACTTGTCTGCGTTCTCTTAAAGGATACCTTCTTTCTGATTCAGGTATTATCACTTCCTCTTCAGTCAATACGTCGTCAGGTACTTGCTCTGTTAGTACTGGTTCAGGTCCTATCTCCTCCGATACTTCTATGTTCTCTTCTACAGCATCACGGTACGCATCATCGTGAGTCTCCAAGAGTTCTGATCTGTTTGTTGATCTGTTTGTTAAACTGGAAGGAAAAGAATCTGTATTCAGGTTTATGATCACTTCCGACTCTTTCACGTTTTCTTTCTGAAGAAAAACGTTTTCCAGAAATTTGACATCTCTTGCAGTTGTCACTTCACCTGTCTTAGGATTCATCAGACGATAACCCTTCTGATTATCTGGATATCCAATAAAAATCATCGGTTCCGTCTTCATATCCAGTTTACGTCTCTTTTGTTTTGGTATCAATCTATACGCCAAACAACCAAAGATTTTCAGATGACTTACATCCACATCTTTTCCAGTCCAAACCTTCTCTGGTACTGCATTATTCAATGCTTTCGTGGGGCTTCTGTTTTTTAAGTAAACAACAGTATTAACAGCCTCGGCCCAATACTTCTTGCTCAAGTTCGATTCTGACAGTAATGTTCTGGCCTTTTCTATTATAGTCCGATTCGCTCTTTCTGCAACAGAATTTTGTTCCGGCGTGTACGGTACAGTCGTCTGGTGTTTTATACCTGCAGACTTCAAAAATGATTTAAATTTACCATTACAGTACTCTGCGCCGTTGTCAGATCTCAGACATTTAATAGATTTACTAGTCTCATTCTCGACTTCCGCCTTGTATTCACGGAACTTCTCAAAAGTTTCGCTTTTGTTCTTCAAAAAATAAACATGCGTCTTCCGAGTATAATCGTCGATAAATAGAAGAATATACCTCGAACCACTGAACGACGGCTCCTCGATTGGTCCACAAACATCGCTAAAAACCAACTGTAAGACCTCGTTTGCTCTCGTACCTTGGTTTTTAAAAGGACTTTTGCATGTCTTTCCTTCAACACATGGAATACACGGCTCGCATAAATCAGTACTCTTGAATTCCATACCACTTACTAAAACTTTCATTTTATTCATATAATTACGCGATAAATGAGCTAATCTTTTATGCCAAATGTTCGAAATATTTTCATTTTGTTTTGACAATGTCACATTCACGACGTTATTTTTCTTTTCTGTCAATTCATAAATTCCGTCGACCTCTTCACATGTTGCAACCATTCGATTCTTATTTTGAATGATGCAACCTCCTTTGTCAAAATTCATGGAATATTTTTTCTTGGTCAAATCGCTCACCGAAATTAGGTTCATGGATAAATCAGGAACATGTAAAACGTTTTCTAAAATTAATTTTTCGTTTTCGCTGACTTGTGGCTCAGCATTTCCTCGTCCTTTAACCAACAATTTCTCGCCGTTTGCTACTGCAATCTTCATGTTACCTTTTTCAGGTGTATAAGACAACAATTTGTTTTTATCGTGGGTCATATGATTTGAGCACCCACTGTCTAAATACCACTTGTCTTTGTTTATCGCCTCCTTTGTATTCAGGCAGATATTCGCGGTTTTGATCCGCTCCTTGCATTCGGACGCCTTGTGGCCTTGCTTGTGGCACTTATAACACTTGTAGACAAACTTCTGCTTACGATCGTTAGTTTTAATATTAGATCTTGCATCGTTCTGTACTTTACGTGTAACTAAGGCTTGTTCGTACTCTGTGTTCAACTTACTTTGTCTACTTCCTTCTTGTAACAATTTCATTTTAATTTGCTCTAACGTGATCTCTTTTCCACTATTATCTACAGCCATTATAAGAGGGCTGTAATCAGCAGTCAACCCACCCAGCAAAATCGATATGATCCAATCATCAGGGATTTGAGCATCAATATCGGACAATTGTTGTGTCAGGAATGTAATTTTGGATATAAAGCTTTCCATAGAATCGAAATTCTGTAACTTACAGTTGAAAAGCTCTCGCTGAATATGTATGCGTCTTCCCCAACCTTTGTCTTCATACGCTTTCTGTAAGCTGTTCCAGGCTTCTTTCGCAGTCTTCGCATTGTAGACGTGGGTAAAGCACTCTGGTTCTAACAACAAGCATATTGTCGTTCGTGCCTGCCGGTCTACGTCAGCATTTACTACATCTGTAGAAATTACTCCCCACCAGTTTTTATTCTCCAAGTAATTTCGCACCAAGAATTTCCAGTTTGGGTAGTCGGACGATCCTTTCAGCTTCTTTATTCCACTTATGCCACCTTCAGCAGACATAATTGAAATTTCGTAAATTTCACACTTATCGTACTCAATTAATATTAAAACCACTCAACTTATTATGCTCTAGCACTATCAGAGCATGCAAAAGGGCAATGACTTATTAACCTTTTATTCTGGGCCCATAACCTATTGAAAATTGATTATAATAAGAACAGCAGCAGTGGTCAGATAGTTGAACATATATTCGTGGTCCATATTTTTATGTGCAAGTGACAAGTATAAAACATAAACAACTCGTAACTATGAATATTTAAAATCAGACAGACATGTGTAAATAGGATTATACACAAGCCAGTGGCATACAATATGCGACCTCCAATAATTTCAGCCATCACAAAATAAACATTGAGTAGGAAGCTTTATATTTTTTTTGATCCAGACAGAAGTGAATGAGGAGCTTTATTAATTTTTGATTTTGTATCCAAACAGAAGCGAATAGGAAGCTTTATTAATTTTTGATTTTGGAATGGTAAGTTGGTATTTTTTTGGCAGAACGATGATGAGCAAAGACGGTTGTGTAATGGTGTTTTTTGGATTTCACTGTTTTACATTTTAAATAATATAGTTTTATCGAGTTGAGCTGAATTTTATTTGCCCTACAGTCAATCTGGGTAACTTTGACAGATAAGGGCGATATTTTATACTATATTTAAAAAAATTACGCCTATCACTCGAGTGTTTTTTATTTTATCAGTGCTCTCGTATTACTTTCCATCTATAGAAATTCACAGAAAGTTTATAAAACATTCCAATATAGTAGAAAATCTCAATTCTGTGCCCTGTCAAAGTTACCTTCATAAAATGGGTAACTTTGACACACACAGAGCCATGCATAAAAAAGTAGTAATAAGTATTATTTTTATCAATCTGGGTAACATTGCAAACTAACAAACATAACAAGCAAACTTGAATTCGCGCGCTATATTCAGAAAAAAAGTTTTGACGTTTTCTTACTTTGACAGCTTACTTTTTTTTAAGGTGCGTTTACGAAGCTTGTTTAAAATTGCAAATCTAAAATAAACATTTATGAATAGTGTTGGCTTCATGCGAAAAAATAATCAAAACTAGTTCATGGTCCCGCTGTCAAAGTTACCCGAATGAATCAAAGTTACCCAAATTGACTGTAACCATTACCAAGTATATTCTCAACATTTTTTTCTATTTATCCGTACCTACATCTGAAAGTCTCACCGGCTCACATATATTTTACTACGAACCTGCCGGTAATTTGTCCAAAAACTACCTTACCTTAACGACCAAACGTTTTTGGCACAAACGGTCACAAAAAGTGTTAGGAACACTTTTGTTCAGCAACAAGACTGTTGGATATATATGATGTAGGGGAACGCCGACAATTTTGTAGTGTTGCGACAAATTGGCGAAGTGAAAAATTGTGCGCCTGACAGGACGGGATTAGGGCTGCCAAAAAGTAGTCGTTTTAGTCAGTTTTTATTTTGCTACCGAATTTGTATAAAGTCCCTGTGAGCTACAGTGCTGAAGTGCAGCTCAACAGTTCCGAGTTTACTAGCCATTAAAATTTTGCATCATCCAAATTCATAATGGTTAATATTTAGATATAGATATTTTAGATAGCTTAGTCTGGTTACACCATAGCTTAAACAGAATAACATAGGCAAGGGCATAATGTAACTATGTAGTCTACAACTTTGCAAACTCAAATTATTTTATAAAAATAAAACAACATCAACCGTGTAGCGGTACTCAAAACCTCGTTGCTCAGCGGCAGGTTGCACAGGTGCAGTTGACTTTTTGTAACGAGAGTTTTGACTAATCCCCTGTTACAGCCCTACCCTTGTTAAATCCTCTTTTTCTATTATCTCTCATCTCTAAAATGCACCCCACCTCTAGTAATTACGACAGCAACATCTCTAATGACCGCGGTAACCGCGTGAATTATTACAAGGGCCGGCACCCCTGTATCTTTCACGAATTTCTCCCAAAGAAAGATAAGCCCGCGTTGACTCTGGTAAATTAAAATGTAACCTCCCCTTCATAATTCTCTTTGTGACTCGGAGAACATTATAAGACCAAAAGAAAAGGTATTCTAAACGGCCAGTGAAATCGTAGCAACTATGTAAAACAATTCTTTAGGTATTTTGGTTAATATGTCAATGTGCAGCCCAATAGCACAAATCAAAACACGTCAAAAACAGCCGATATAGGAGTTATCAATCGAGAATTAACGTGAAACAATGAATACTATAGGTACTTATAGTATTGCACTACCGAACTTCAAACTCGAATTAGACTAAAAAGAAGAGAGTTCAAAAATACGTTCGGATCTAGCCTAAGTATTTAGCGAATGCAAATGAAACGTCACATCTATTAATTACTGGCCGGTGCTCAAAGTCCCATCTGGTTTTTACCAAGCCAAAGTCAGTAGTATGTACCTTAAATTTATTGCAGTTACTAAATTCGGAGTTTGCAGCGCTCATTACAATAAAGTACATAAAACACGAACCCAACTAACCGAAGTACGTTTATCTTTGTTGACGAAAGTTTAACGATTAATTACGTTTAGTTTTAATCTTAGTTGTGTAACTCACCGGTTATGAAGTAAGTGAATTGTGATAATCTATCGTGGGTCGTGTTGATGATTAATAATTTTGAAACTGTTTTTTTTTTTGTAATAATTATTTTGGTCTTTAAACTTTTGTTTGCGAGTGTATTCTTCTGTTAAAATAAATCTCGTGTTCAATTTATTAAACACTTCTTACTTAAATCAATAAAATATATGCTATGCACTAAGTCTAAAGCTATGCAAATACCGAATAAAATCTCGAACTCTATAAAAAATAAACAATAACTTAAATTCAGCATAAAAATTCTCAGTTTCCACGGCAAACCTAGCAAAAGTAGAAAAACAAACAGGTAGCATAAAACCTGAAAGGGGGAACTCATTAAGTTATTCTCAAAGAAAAACAGGCGGGAAATATTAATTAAAACCTTCTTCGTGTAAGGACTGCGGTTAGCAAGACTGCGGCAAACTTCATGAAGTGCAAATTATTCTTTCATAGGAAAAAAAAAAAAAACTTTCATCTTTGGCTTCGTTGTCGTAGACGCGGCAAGCTTTTGAAGTCGTGACAGGCCCCGCCTTCGATCTATCGGGCAAAGACTAATTGGGGTTAGAGGTGAGAACTTAGTCATAACTCATCTTGGTTGAACTTTCGATAAATAGGGATTGGATGGCACTTTCCGAATTTAGAACGATCCTTATTTTTTTTTAAGGAATACGTTCTCTCTTGTGCACCTTTTTAAGTAAGGAACAATTTAGCATAAGACTGTGAGTGCTCTCTTTAGAAATTCTAGAGACTTTTAGGACCTCTCCTGTACTTGGCAGGGATTGCAGTGTTCTGTAACGAAGAATTGCGGTGGTAAGGCAAGTTTTTAATTTGTTAGCTTTTCAATTAGCTAATATTAACCATATATATTTTGATACAGAGCAGTGGTGCTCCAGTGGTAACGGCCCGGACTTACCAGTTATAGGTTCGATCCCAGGCAGGCGCTTTAAGTGCTTTGTGTAAATAATTTCCCCACCACTGCTTTCAAAGCTGTGAAGGAAAACATCGTGAGGAAACCGGCATATCCTAGAACCAAAAAATCGTAAACATGTGACATCTACGAACCCGCACTGGTCCCGCGTGGTAGATTCCAGCCCACTCCTTCTCTCCGAGAGGAGGCCTGTCTCCCAGCAGTAGCAGTAGTATCAGCAACAGGCTTATTATACAAGCTGTAACTTAAATAACTCACAACCCCATAAGGGGTGTACTCATCACTATGAACAACTTTTACTATGGTACCAAACCTGAAATCGCTGTTCCCTACATTTTGACGAGTTATGCGAACATAAATAACGAACTGATTTTTTTTGCGATTTCAGGTTTGGTCCCATAGTAAAAGTTGTTCATAATAATGACCCCTAACGAGGTTGTGCGTTATTTAAGTTACACCTTGTATATTTTGATATTTGTCAGAATAATTATTCTAGACCATACCTACGGGTTTTCCGGGTCCAAATGTAACCTTTAAGTAAATCTTAAAACAAGATGATATCTTCAATTCCTGGCGTAAGCTTCTCAATTTACCTGCGCAATTCAATCCTGGAGTCCTACAACCGATGGTGAAAGAAAATATCATAAGGAAACGCGACTAATAATTAATTAACGTCTCTACTTTGTATGAGAAAAGACCTTAACTTTTCGCCATTACATTTGTTATGACAGTCAATAAGATGGCGTCATCATGAAAAAACAGAAACTTATAAGTTATAAATTTCAACGTAAACTGGCTTTTGACGCGGGAGATATTTATATTGCACAGGAGTGGTATACTCTCTTCCCTCACTCTCGTCGTACGTTGGGAGGGCACGCAACGGATTGCGTGCCGTCCCACTGGACGACGAGAGGACGAGGTGTCGGAACACGACCGGAGAGAGATCAGGCGCAGGCTTAACGTGCTTTCCGAGGCACGGGGCGGGGGTATCACACTACCAACTTCCTAACTCCGGGCTGTTATGTACAGACGCCAGCACATCAAGCTACCCGAAACTGTCAGATTTCCCCAATCAACTTTGAACCTTTACGCTATAGCGATAAAGTTGAAAATCTATTAAAGAAATCTGACAGATTGTAGTAGCTTGATGTGCTGGCGTCTGTATTTACTAACAAATTCCTAATCAAAAAACCCAATAAAATTGCTTGACCTTGGAATCAACCCCAGAACCCCACGCTCAGCAGTCCCGCTTGTGACCACGATACCAACGGAGCAGATATTAGGTTGTCTCATAAATTATTGCCATTTTAAAGACAAATTATTATTAATATTTTTTTATTAATAAAAATACATTTAATCAATTATATACCTAATCTCCCTCGTTATCAACAACAGTCAGCCATCTACTGGGCAAAATTTAAATTTTAATACTTCCAGAATTTTCGAATTTTTTCCCAAGTAAATGAAATTTAAGAGCTCGAAATAAATGAAAGTCTGAAGGCGCAAGATCCGGGCTTTAAGGTGGATGTGGAACAGTCAGCCATCCTACCTCCTCCAGTTGTTTATGTGTTAACTTGGCGCAATAAGGACGTGCGTTGTAATGCAAAAGTTGGACTCCAAGTCGTTTTGGCCGCATAATTTTTAACATCTCTGCTAGTTTGCGAAGCTGCTGCGTATACAGATTGGCGTTAATAGTCTGATGAGATTCGAGGAGTTCCCAGAAAATCATTCCTTGCCAATCCCAGAAAACAGACAACAGAATCTTACGACCGTGTTCATTAAGTTTAGGCTGGGCTGGTGGGTTTCCCCTGCGAGGAATCCAATAGGCATGACGCGTGTTAGTTTCATAATGTATCCAGCTCTCGTCACCTGTAATAATGTCCTTGAGAAAGTCTCTCCTGTGCGGACGAAGTAACTAACTTTGACAAATGGCCACACGAACGGCCCGGTCATGGTCCGTTAACGCATGAGGTGTCCAACGTGACATCACTTTGCGATATCCCATTGATTTGAGATAACGATCTATAGTCCAAGGGATTGTCCAAGCGCCTTCTCTAATTTGCGCGTACTATAGTCTGGATGTAGCTCAAGTTCGTGCCGCAAAGCATCTTCATCGAAGCTGGTTGGTCGGCCTGGGCGAGGTTGATCTTCGCAGCTTATATCACCGGTGTCAAAACGCTTGTACCAGAAACGAACAGTCCGATCGCTAGTAGTACCCGGTCCAAATGCAGTGTTAATCTTTTTAGCCGTTTCTGCTGAAGAGACTTTAAGTCGATGCTCATATAGCATAATAGCTCGCAGTTGACGCTGATCCATTTTCACTTAAAAACTAATTATTTCGTTGCGTCCGCGCCTATTTATACCCTCACCATAAAAGATACTCATCCTTACTAGAAAGATCTAGAACTTTCTTGAATTCACTTTAGTTTAAATACGAGAAAATTCGACAAAAAAAAAATATGGCAAGAACTTATGAGACAACCTAATACAATGACAATGTCTTTCATTTTGACAGTTCAACAACAAAGATTGCGTTATTTACTTTGTTGCGTAGACGAAATTTGCAAATATATGAAGCAATGGATTAGCAATTTCCTTAAAATCTTTCGAATTGTAATTGAAAGTGCGTTACGCAATAAGGGTGCTGATTGATCATCGTTTTACTCAAAGTAAAATATATCTCAGTTACTTTGTATACAATTGTAAACTTTAATGGTCTTCCCAGTGGAGAAGTTTGTAAGTTACTTTAACTCACTTCCACGTAACTAGTTCGAACTAAGTTATTAAAATGCAGTGATCTTGGAATAAGAGAAATACGAATGTGCTCACTTTGTATTTTATTCTATAAAAGTGTGCGAAGTTTTATAACACAAACTTTCTTGTTTGAAATTAAAAGTTACAGGATGAATATTTATTTATTTAGTTAGTTGTGACAAAAATTAAAAGAGTATGCTTAGATGGTTTAGGCGACCAACAAAAGGAATTTACATGGTATATGTGCCTGAAAACGCCGGGAGCGAACGCCCTAGAAAGATATATCTCCATATGTCTAGCCTTTTCCCAACTATGTTCGGGTTGGCTTCCAGTCAAACCGAATGCACCTGAATACCAGTATTTCACATGGAGCAACTGCCTATCGGTCCTCCACGACCCAGATACTGTGTAATACGATAGCCTGTGCAAGACTGGTTGTCAGACTTTCGGGCTTTTGACGACCCGTAAAGACTGTCCACGAATGATAGCCGGGGCCAACGGCTTAACGTGCTTTTCGAGGCACTGAGGGGTCTTGGTATGTCAAGGTGGTCACCCATCCACGGACCAACCTCGGCAAGCGTAGCTTAACCTGATCAATCGTCCCGTGCAGCTATTACTTTCTACATGCCCTAAAAAGACATTATATAGTGACCACTATACGGTCTTATTGGTGATGTTCTTCGAAACGGTCAGGAGTGTAGTACACGAAGCAAATAAGGATCAAAGGATCGAGACAAGTGGCGTTCTGTAATTTCTGTCTACCCCCATGGGAAGAAGGCATGAGTTTTTTTTTATTTTGTTTTACGCGTGATAGCACGACTTTCTTAAAGCTAACTCGGTGCTTCCCACCTAACTAACACCAAAACAAAAACAGCATGTCGATTCTGTAAAAATCTCACCGTGTAAACTTTCGTGGAGTGAGCTGTCAATGTCATCCCACTGATACTAGGGATTGGCGTCTAACTAAGCGAACATTTACAATCATAATCGAGATTTTAATAATATCTTTTATGCTAATGCTTTTAGTTGTCAAAAAATAGCAAAACAGAAACTTAGTCAGAATACCAATTTTGTTTTTTTTTTTCCTATACTAAAACTCCACAAAATATTAATGCTTTCACCTAATACTAGGGATTGATCTGCTTGCTCAATCCTTAGTATCAGGTGGGATGACACTGACAGCTCACTCCACGCTCACTTCACCTAAGTTTTCACGATGAGATGGTTAGAGAATCGCACTGCAGTTCAAGGGGCTGAGACAAGTGATAATCGCTTTCAAAGCGTTTCGTATTTCTATAACCGCTTGATTGACATGCTTCTTGGTAGCTTACGTCAGTCCATTCAGTCCCATACATTTTTGACTTTTCCATCATCGTTATAGCGGATAGAATATCACTTTTTCTAGGCCTTTATGTCAGTTTAAAGTTCCGACATTTCTGTTTATAATCGATGTGTCTGTCTCTGTTATTCTCAGCTAAACAATGGATTGTGTAAAATTCACCTGCCAGAAATAAAATCCACGTATTTCATTGAAATAATAACTCCAAAATAATTTCACATTCGAACGTTTCCTATTGTGTCGTAAACGGCTCTTGAAATAAATTGTGTGTAAGCCGAATTTTCGTTTGTGCTGGCTTTAGTTGTTTGAAATATTGCCTTTTACTGTTTGAAATAAATAAAATGCTTGAAGTTCTGTTACAGTTTTTGTATGAAAGTGGCGTGATTTTTTAAATTATTTACTTTATAAATTATAATTAGGTAATTCACTGCTTCATTTAATAGATTTGTTTGCCTTGTAATTATGTATAAACTTTATGTCTACACCACGGAATCATCATCATAAAGCCTTTAGGTATGTGTTTTGTCTCTAGATCTCTAGATTTTCTCTCTAAATGTCGCAACATCATTCTGAGATAGGGTCTTTTGGCCTCGTACAGGACTTTTCTGTTTTTATTTCAATTTTACTTTAATTTTTTTATGTTTATAAGAGTGTGTTTAGTTTAAAGTAAGAAAGAAATAAAATGAATTTATTTGACACAGGTAAGGCACACAATATTCAAACATAAACAAAAAAGAAACAGAATAAAACTTAAAATAATATTGTGTGCCTCACGACTAGTTTGTGATATTCCTGTGCGAGTCAAAAAAAACTTTCTTACATTCTTTATTCAATCGTCAAAGCTTTACAACAACAAAAAGATGAAAATATCATACGTAACTTCAACTATAAGCACACACGTTCACGTTCAAGCGGATATAACAGGGTTTTTTGAACAATGGCTGTTACCCAGACAAAAAGTTGAAAAGTCATGTGCCTGTAATTTCGAACACAAACTGGAACACAACAATGTGGTTTCGCGACAGAAATTGGCCCTCTCCACGGACAAAATATGTATACATACTTAGTTGCATAAAGAACGCCATTATTTGATTCTCCTGTACGTTTTCCAATCCAGTATCAAGTCAATAAATCTGCCGAACCTTTTCCTAACTATGTTGGAGTCAGCATCCAGTCCAACCAGATGCAGTAGAATACCAGTATTTTACAAAAAGTGACTGCATATCTGACCTCTACAACCCAGTTACTGCGTTACACGATACCCAAGTAAACCTGGTTGTAAGACTTTTAGGCTTCTAACTACCCGTAACGACTCTCAAAGGTCTACGAATGACATGGCAGCCGGTACCGTGCGTTCCGGAGACGTCTCGATATGTAATGGTCACCCATCGACGAACCGGCCGTGGCAAGCGTAGCTTGATCTTCGATCGAACCGTGCGGCTGTTATTTTTTGGCCACGAGCCGAGTCCACTATCAAGTTTTGGACAAAAATAATAACCTAATTATTTATTTATTTTAATATATAATAGCTTGGCATATTTAATAGCTTGGAGCTATTTAATCTGTCCAGTCGATTCTTGAAGCAGTTCAATGTGAGAGCCGTCATAACATTTTCCGGGAGCCTATACCATGCTGTTACAACTCGGTTAGACAAGTTTTGCTTGGTTTTTTCTTGGTGAATTTTCCCATAGCTTTAAGGAATGCCCACTCAAATGTTTGTTCGCATTCAGTGTGTAAAGGTATTGAAGGCTGGGCACTTCGTAATGTTCTGTCAGTGCTTATCTCAAACATTTTATTTTATTCCCAAGTTAGGTCGCATATTTTACAGAGCAGCCACCAAGTAACACTTAAGATTCCTTCTATGTAATAATACTATTATTCAAATAAATTTACGGGGTGTGTGTGGACGACCGAAATAAAGTTCACTTCTTGGAAACCTCTTTAATTATTTTTCAAAACTTCTGACAATAAGCAAACGTCAATATCTTAATAGCTCGCTCGCCATCTTCGTTGGTTGCTTCCCCTTTGTCCTTCCCACACATACTCTCTCATTCACTCATCGCTGCGTTCATACTCTATTAGTTTTTCTTGAAATTATGATGCATTCCAAATTAACATCCTACATAAATTAAACAGCATTATTTTTAGTATATTGCAAACCTGAATATAGTTTGTTCAGAATAAGTAACTGAATCGATTCCAATAATTTTTACACCATGTTATACTTTGTCCCAAAAATATTTAAAAAAGGTTACAAGTTGGACACCGAGTGACACTAAGTACATACCCGCAATCATATGCGCACAACATAGGTCACGGCCGGTAATAGCGGCACTAGGCGCGGGCGAACAGCGGGCTGGAGGCGCAGGCGGCGCGGGGGCGCCGCGTGGTGTGAGCATATTTTTGTACGGACATCCAGGTAACATAACAAGCTTATAACTTTCACCGCATGTTCAACATTAGCTCTTGGAACCACTAAACCAACGAGGCTGTCAAATATTAGTAGTTATCAGTGAAGTATTAGTTTTATTAATATATACGAGTACTTTTACAATCTTACATAAGAAGACGTATAAGGTCATAATTAAAAAAAAAAAGCAAATTAATCATACCGTATTCAATATTACTTTTCAATATTTGAATACCAAATTCATATCAGCTGAAATCAATACGCATTCTTAATCAATTTACAACATCAAATTAATATTTTAACGCAATGTGTTGGCGGGCTTCCAATATTTTAATATTGATGATTTAATTAAAATAGTATTTAAGACCTAACCGCAGTCGCCCTAGGCAATTTATTATGCGTAGGATTTAATAATAAATGCGCGTAGATGAGTACAAAAAGCTTAAAATTTAATAATATACAAACATCTGCCGCTACTGTAATTTGTTTGAAGACTGTCTAATTACAGGATGGTTCTACAAAGGCCATATGGTAGACAACGCTTAACAAATAAGGTTATACTCTTAAACAGTTGGAAACTTATACAGGGCCAAACATACATGACCCTTCACGAAGCCGTCATCTATGCATTTGTACACCAAATTTTTGCACGAATTTTTGCACAAAGTTACCTACTTTGTGCAAAATTAATTGCTGGGAAACGACTTTTATTTCTGGTGTGAAAATACGCTGTTTATGGTACGGTACGGTGTGTAGCTTTAAAACATTGTGCTTTTGGATACATGCAATGGTACAGGAATCGTGAGAGTTTTTAAAAGTTTAAGTTATAACTTTCAAAACGTGTTTTGAAAAAAAAAAAAAAAAAACGTCAGAAAACTTTAACCTTCAATATCTCCGTAACCAGAAGGTTCCCAGATATGGTCCGGTACAATAAAATGATGAAAATAACGGAAAGAACCAGTGACTTTCGGCTTCATTAAGGGTATTTTTACACCCATTATTAATGACCATTCAGTAACATGTACCTTCCGGACTGGTACTTTAAGTAGACCTCACTTAAAGTACCACTCCGGTCCTTACACTTCTTTCCCATAAATATCTAACATAGCTAAATGTGAACACGAAACAAGAAGAACAACAACATTGTTAAAAGCAAACTTTAATTCGAAAACTCTAACAACGTAACAAGACACAGTAACAGTTTTAGAGATCCGTTTCCGTATTTCCAAGATTTATCTCGTGCTAAGTACATTTAGTCTAGACATGGCACTGTTACTCAGGGTCCGAATCGACAATCCTCGATCAAAGTCACGACTTCTTCGCATTCCTCTAGTCGAGATCGCAATAATCGATTCACGCCAACAGTGGGTCCCATCACTATTTTTGCCACCATTTGCCTTAGTGTTTGCACGAAAATTTAATCATTTTGAGGGAAAAAGTTGTTGGGGTGGTATTCAAAATGATATAAAACGTATAAAATTGAATGTAAGACGTCGCTTTCTGCCGTCTGTCTGTCTGAACAACTTAAGCTGTAAAAGCTTAACAGAATTTGCGCCTTGGTGATCAATTTAAAAAGGAAGTAACAAGATGTTACCGCTGCACTCATTATGGTGAACTAAGAAATCATGTTCCGGATTTAGGTACGTAGATAGGATATTCACTTATTTAGAATAAAAGGTATCTAAAGAGGGACTGCCTCGTTAGTGTAGTGGTCGCTAACGCTACTGCTGGGCATGAGGTCCTGGGTTCGATTCCCAGGTCGGGCAAAGTATTTTTCTATCCGGAATTTCTTGGTAACGGCCCTGAATTATTCGTGCCCGGATGACGACAATAGACTTGCCCCCCATAACATGAGATGTATACATCAACAGTAGCTTCTAATGTTTTTACATACCCTGGCTACAATTAACGTTTGCTAACCAGTTTCTCTTAGTGTAAGTAGTAATATGTGGAAAATGTAGTGGGTAGTATATATATATATATATTTTTTTTTTAAATACATTCCTGGTGAATCATGGGTCTACTATGGGTATACCTTTGCCCAACCCCTTGGGGATAAGGCGTGATGTTATGTTATTTTATGTTTTACTAGCGACCCGCCCCGGCTTCGCACGGGTGCAATGGAGAAACACTGATAATTTTAGAGCCACTATTTCTCGTAAAAAGTATAGGATAAAAAATAGTTATTGTGGGTTATCCCTAAGAGATAGACATATACCATAGCGGACTTTTTTGTAGACCTTTTTAAGGTGTACAATACTGTAGTACATTATTTTGATCTATCTCGACGGGTTCAGCCAGCGTTTACAATGTAAGCGCAAAAAAGTGTGTTTATTTACGACATCACATTAGAAACCTCTAAAATTATCAGTGTTTCTCTACTATATTATGCGTGTATTATACATATAAACCTTCCTCTTGAATCACTCTATCTATTAAAAAACACCGCATCAAAATCCGTTCCGTAGTTTTAAAGATCTAAGCATATATAGGGACAGACAGACAGGGAAGCGACTTTGTTTTATACTATGTAGTGATGTAGTGATGAAGAAAAGGTTGAAGATCTTTGTAGGTATCAACAACAACTAAACGAAAAAGAAATATAATTGTACCTTTGTACTCAAATTATAATTATGTCATATCCATATTTATTTTACGAGTAATGTGTGTACATCAATAATAAAATAAATAAATAATTTGTTATTGCCTATTGTTCAATTTAAAGCTTTCACATGCACTGATTTATCTATCGAAAATTACAGTGAAAATCAGCCGGTCGATTCTGTAAAAATCTCACCGTGAAATCATAAGTGAAGTGAGCAGTGTCAATAGTGTTAATCCCTAATGACACCTCACTCCACGTTCACTTCACCCAAGTTTTCACGGTGAGATGGTTACAGAATCGCACTGCAGTAGTGCTATTTTATGTATAAAAATCTCACCGTGAGAACTTAGGTGAAGTGATCGTGAAGTGAGATTCAGTAGACTAACGCTAGGGATTAACACTATTGACTGCTCACTTCAAGCTCACCTCACCTATGATTTCACGGTGAGGTTTTTACAGAATCGATGGGCTGGTACACTCTGACAGCTAACGTTCGATTTATATTGTAATGTACATACTATACTGTATCACTACATCACTACATAGTATAAAACAAAGACGCTTCCCTGTCTGTCTGTCCCTATACAGCCTTGGCCAAAAGTATTGAGCACCCATGATATCTTTCAGTTTTATGCGGAGTATCAAATAGAAATAAAACAAAACGTTTTATATGGGTTTATTTTACTATTTATTAATAGAAAATTAATATTTTGTGGGTCCACCCTTTGCCTTAATTACGGCAGAAATTCTTTTTGGTAAAGAGTTAACAAGTTTTTTACAGTCGTCAACAGTAATCGAGTTCCATTCTAGGCGCAGGCAGCGTTTTAAATCTTCTTTGTTGTTAATTGTGTGGCGCCTAACCCTGCGCTTTAATAAACCCCATAAATGTTCTATGGGGTTCAGATCTGGAGACTGAGCTGGCCAGTCAAGCAGTTCCGTGTTATTTTCCCGAAACCATCTCATAGTGCGTGCAGATTTGTGGCATGGCGCGTTATCCTGCTGGAATTTGACACCTTCATTCTATATCCATATTCGTGTCGCCAAAAAGTTTCGTGAATGAAGGCAGTAATGCAGTTTCTAGTACATTTATGTACTTAGTAGAGTCCATGCGACCCTCACACACGAACAATTCAACAACTCCAGAATCGGTCATGCAACCCCAGACCATTATGCTGCCTCCACCGTGTTTAACGGTTGGGATCACACACTCTGGCTTAAATTCTTCGCCCACACGGCGACGCACAAAGGTCACACCAGGTGTACCAAAAATCTGCAATAAAGAGAAAAATATTGAGATCCGTAAAACTAAAATAAATTCAATTATGCGTTTGGTTTTTAAAACATTTTATAAAATTGTATCAGGGCATTAAATTGACTTACTCACCTCAAAGTTTGATTCGTCTGACCAAACAACATTTGACCAATCTTCAGCGGTGAAAGTTCGGTGTTTTAAAGCCCATTTCAATCGAGCTTTTTTGTTGTTATCGGAGAGCCATGGCTTCTTCCTAGCTTTACAGCCTTTCAGACCAGCTTCTTGAAGTCTTCTGCGAGTAGTTCGAGCAGAAATTGGCTTCTTAATTTGTTCCGACAACTCAGCAGCGAGCTCTGAAGATGTTTTTTTCCTATTTCTTAACGACTCTCTCAGTAACTGACGATCTTGACGGTCTGTGGTGATGCGTTTGCGCCCGGTTCTCGGTCTATTTTCATGTGATCCGGTAGTAGAGAATCGCTGAATAGCATATTGCACGGATCGGCGCGAACATTTCACAGTTTTAGAAATCTCTACTTGTGATTTCCCTTGCTCATACAGAAGCTGTATCTGCACACGTTTTTCTAAAGAAAGTTCGTTTTGTTTTGGCATATTGCAACGATAACACTTAAAACTTCTGAAATAAAATACAAAAGGCGCACTAGATCACTGGATGTGTTCACAACGAGCGATGGTAGCGAACTGATAAATAAATACAAAAATTGTAAAAAACACATTTTATTGCACCCAGGTGTTTTATTGCTAGCTGTGCGGCGTGGATCATTGTTTAAACCTTTGTAGATGGCCGACAAAAGAATTCTTCAACAATAGATTTGGTTTACTCCCATACTTTCCGTGAACGAGCGAAATTTGTAAGGTGCTCAATACTTTTGGCCAAGGCTGTATATGCTTAGATCTGTAAAACTACGCAACGGATTTTGATGCGATTTTTTTTAATAGATAGAGTGATTCAAGAGGAAGGTTTATATTTATAATACATGCATAATATAGTATAGAAACACTGATAATTTTAGAGGTTTCTAATGTAATGTCGTAAATAAACACATTTTTTTGCGCTTACATTGTAAACGCTGGCTGAATCCGCAGAGATAGATCAAAATAATGTACTACAGTATTGTACACCTTAAAAAGGTCTACAAAAAAGTCCGTGATGGTATATGTCTATCTCTTAGGTATAACCCACAATAACCATTTTTTATCCTATACTTTTTACGAGAAATAATGGCTCTAAAATTATCAGTTTCTCCATTGCACCCGTGCGAAGCCGGAGCAGGTCGCTAGTACACAAATATACTAACAAACTCGTTACGTACTTACATAAAATCCAAAAGCTTCCTCAATCTATACTACTCACCCCTTCTAGGAGTTCAAGCGTGTCCCTAAAAAAAGGCCCATTTTTAAAACACAATAACAAAAGAGGAGAAACAAACCTGCACTTCGCTTTACCTCCATCAATATTTATACAAACTGGCAATATGAAGATACTGTAACGGTACTTCATTATCATTTGGCGCAGGTGCATCAGCATTCAAATATGGCTGCGGTGGGGAAGCGATAGCGGTGACGTCACCGCTACCATGGTAGCAATCGACGTTAGAACGGTTAAATTAGGGTTGATATTACGTCATTCCGTGGTCTAACTGTACAGTCACGAGCACTTAATGTTTACACTTAGATAATTCAAAAGCGATTTTCTCGTGTAGGAGCGAATGTTACTTTAAGATAAATAAATAAATAGTAGATTATTAACCAAGGGGATAAAGCAGTGTCTTCTGTCGCGGGTGACGATTTAAATCGCGAGCGTAATGAAGGACTTGAGGTTTACTCGCGAGCGTAGCGAGGGTGTTAAAAACTTAAATCACGAGCGAAGCGAGGAATTTAAGACGAGTCCTGAGTGTAGCGAGGGAATTAAGTTCACCCAAGACTAAAACAGCTTTATCACCGAGGAAAATACTCTACTTTTCGTACCATTTGCGAAAAGATTAACACAATAATAATACGATATAGGCATTTATTAAAAATAATGACAATTAAAAATAAATTAAAATAAACTTAACGTTTATGTATTTGAAGAAAACAATAACGCGGCACATTCCTAGACTAATATTTTTTTGTCGGAAAAGCAAAGGCATCAAGCTCATACGGCCTCGTCGGTTTTCGTAATTTTATTTAATAGTCATAACTGCATAATAAATACGTATTCCTTTTTCAAAAAGATGTACAATGCTTTATATACAAACTCAATGGTGTAAACACAGATGTAGTTCAGTATAAATTTCCGTAAGTATTCCAAATTTAAATCACATTCTCCCCCTAGAGGATGAATGAAATTCAGTACAATTTTCCCTGTTTTTAACAGATTAAAAATGACTGTTGTTATGTTCGCTTTTTGTGGGATAGAATGTCACTTTTTTGAGCAAGTGGTACGAAAAATATATTATGTCCTTTTACAAAGTAATACATTTACAAACTTATAAATACTTAGTAGTACAGATTGGCTTAAGTACTTATATAAAAACTAGTTTAATTTACACGTTTTGAACTATCTATAAAAGGTTCGTTGGTCAGTGCCAACGGACCTGTAATGTCAGTACATTATAACTTGTGACGACCTGCCTGAGGTTAATAAAAACCTGTATTTCAGGGCATCCCCATACTAAGCAATCAGCTGATTATTTGTCCACAGTTAGTTAATTCTTGAAATAATACTATCCTACTTATAGTAGGTACTAAATACAAATAAAAAAAATACCAATTTAAGAACTACATCATTATTGAACACTTTTAAAAGTGTGTGTGTAATCAAGTTTACCCAAATATTCGCGTATCTTCAGACTACAATGTTTGTAACTGGCACTATAAATATTAAGTATTCTATTGAGCTGATATGACCTATTTCGTAATAGTACGAGTTACAAGTGGAGCAGAGCTGTGGTGGCCCAGAAGTAACAGCCCCGACTTACGAGATGTAGATCGGGGGTTCGAACCCAGGCAGTCACTTTACTTTGAGTAAATACGTGGGTGGATCAAATATAAGCCGGACTTAAGTAAAAAAAAATACGCACGTATTATAATACTCGTAAAAAAAAAGTAATATATTTTATTTTTCTGCATAATCTCCCCTTCTATTAACACATTTTTCCCAGCGCAGGGGATGTTTCTTGATGCCAGTATCGAAGAATGTAGTCGGTCGTGCCTTTAGCCAATTGCACACAAATGATTCCACTATCTGGTGAGTGTGAAAACGGCGTCCTCCACTTGAATTTTTTTTTGTGCCATTCCTACATTTGAGTTCTTGAAAGCGTATTCTCATCGAACTGCAGAGTCAATGGATCCAAAATTTCGGAAGGTTTTATGCCATCCCTTGTTAAAAAAATTATGATAATTCGGTGCTCAACAGACCTCCTGCTCATACATGATGCTACTGGCGCGCAATAAACTATCCTGTTTATATTTGATTCACCTAATAATTTCAACACTGCTGCTCTCAAAACAGTGGTGGTGAAGGAAAACATCTTGAGAAAACCGACATGTCTTAGAGCCAAACATTGTAAAACATGTGACATCTACCAGCCCGCACTAGGCCCGCGTGGTCGATTGCAGCCCACTCCCTCTCGAAGACAGGAAGCCTGTGCCCCAGCAGTGGGAATATTGTAAGCTGATTATGCTACGAGATACAATATACTATGTTCTTAACGACATGAAATTACAAGCAATACAGTAAACGTTGCTAACCGAAATAGTTCCAAGGATCTTTTGGTCCTTGGCCAAAATCGGAACCAACGCCGCCATCCTGTTTTTTTTTTTTAATACATATTATGTAACGATTGGCCAAATGTTCACCAATAGCGCTCTCCTGTCAATATCATTCGAGTGGCAAAATATCTTTGTAGCAGTGTCCATTAGTGTGGGATTCTACGGCCCGGCTGTCGCAGTGGCGATTAGGGATACAGTTTGGCAGTTCAATCCCCCATGGAACAAATATTTGTAAGACTTGCACAGAGTTTTTTCAGGTTCTGGGTGTTTCTGGATACAAGAGCACGCAAGAACAACACAAGAGAAGTTCTTTTAGCAAAATTAACAAAATAGATTCGTATTTGCTGTTCTGGGTTGAAACTTGGAACTCATTGGGTCGACCATACGCAGCTACTCGGATTTGACAAAGCCGCGCATATCCTTAGATTTGGCAGATTTGGCTGCGTTCGTTTTAATTGAAATGGAGCCATTGCCAATTTATCATTATTGTAGGTACCGTAGCAATAATTGATTTTTATCAAAAGGGCTTCGAAAATAAAATGTTCTTAATGAAATAATGAAAATGTGAAAGTAACAAAAACCCATTTAACACTCTCCGAAAAATTTAATATATTGTTTTTGTAATGAAGCAAATAGTAGCGGTCCGGTCGGTACAGTGAATTTTTGCTTTTTCTGCATACCGTATGCAGAAAAAGCAAAAATTCACATTTCATCGCCCAGCGTACCGCTTGCCGAATGCTTTTTTTATATCTCCCGCATTTTAATATTGAGTCCGACTGTACATGGGCGTAGTGCGAGCCTTTTAGCAGTATACCAACCGAATCCTCTTTTTCATGTGATTTATTTTTTCTGTTCAAAGTGCAAAGTTATTTTTGCGTCACGCACACATGACGTGTATTTTCCGAAGGGTCAAAAATAAACGGATTTGTTTACACAAGAGTCTCACAGTCGAATCGAAAAGTAATAAACCTTTTTTATAGTTTTACTTGTCTATTATAACGTATAGCCATTGTGTCAATCAATCCTACGGAAAGTCTTCTAGCTGCCCCAGTATAACTTGCTTGTTTGAATAAAAATATATATGCCATGTGTATACCTATGTATGTTCGTCACCATTCGGTACATTCCGCTCTTCATCTTCACACGCACACGCATACCAAACACACCACGCATATACCACACACACACACACACCCTCACACACGCACACACACTCACATATCCACGTATATATTAGCCATAGAATAAGTAATAATAATCAATAGTGTAATCTGTATTTCTTCTGTTTTTATAACAAATATAATCCGATTTAAATGTGACTGCTTTTAATGGGGGTGGAGACTCGGTGTCCTGAAATACAAACCTGACGCCTAGCTTAGGCACCAGTCTCCCACAGTATAATTTAAACCATTACGTATTGCTCTTGATATTTTGATGTACAGACGCCAGCACATCAAGCTAACCGAAACTGACAAATTTTGCCAATCAACTTTGAACCTAATGGTTTAGCGATAACGTTGAAAATCTATAAAATAAATCTGTTAGATTGTAGTAGCTTGATGTGCTAGCGTCTGTACTTACAATATTGTAGTGAAAAATAAATAATTATGTTATAAAAAATCCAGACAGACTAAACCCAACCGTGTCGCTATTTAAAAATAGAAGTTCTACGAAATACAAGTATATTATGTAATTAAACTTACGTATTACGCAAGGTATTCTCAGTACATTTCAAAAGCATTTGGTTAACATAATTGGACATATTTGGAAACCCAATGGCGCAATGATGTCCTAACTAATAACCTGAGAAGGATTAACATTAATCCGTCTGTCAGAAATAATCCGATTTGACTATTTTGTGGATTGCGTACCTTCATCACATTTGGTATTAGGCTCCCTGAGCCATGAAGCTACGAATTTAAAGGGTAAGACAACCTGTAATTCGCCTGAAAAGGGATGTAATAATAAAGCCAATGTAGACACGCATAGATAAACTCACGGCTTCTTCCCGTTGGGGTAGGTAGAAACTACAGAACGCCACCTTCTACGATCCTCACATACTCGTTTACGTTCATAAATCAACAGTACAATTCTGTAACCATCTCACCGTGAACATTTAGGTGAAGTGACTGTGGAGTGAGCTGTCAGTGTCATCCCACCTGATAATATGGATTGACCAAGAATACATTTACAATCATAATCGAGATTTTAATTTATTTATTTATTTTTATTTATTTATTTTATTATTTATGTACACACAGTAAAAAAACATATGGATATGACATTTTAAAAATTTTTAATAATATTTTTTATGCTTATTCTATTGATCATTTTATATAATTTCAAAGCTAGTATTTGAATTGTCAAAACATTACTACATTGTGGGGTTTTATCAAGAAAGAAAAGAAAAAACAATTATACTCTGAGTAAGTTTCTGTTTTATTTTAGAACCCCACAAAATAGTAATGTTTTGACAACTAAAATACGGTTTTTTTTTTATATAAAATGATGAATAGAATTAGCATATTTTTTTTTTATTAAAATCTCGATTATGATTGTAAATGTTTGCTTGGTCAATCCCTAGCATCAGTGGGATGACACTGATCACTCCACGTAAGGTTTCACGGTGAGATTTTACAGAATCGACATGCTGAAGACGAGTTCTCGTTATAAAAACATTCAAAATCTCATTTCAATCTCAGCGCCAATCAAAGTCAAAAATATGTCAAAAATGTAGGAAAATTAGAGGTATTTTTGAAAGATTGAGACAGACATTAGAGTGCAAACATTCTTAAAAATACGGAAATTGCCCCTCATACACACACGCCGGATGCGACTACTACGCACCTGACTTTTCTGAAGAACATCCCCAATAAGGTCACTATTATCCTTCTAGGGCATCCCCTCCCAGCGTTTCCAGTCACATCTGCCTATTAAATTACAAAAAAAAAAAAAAACATTTTTTATAAAGCCAAATATACGATTATTTTCTTAAACGATTTAAGTAAGTACAGTGCTTGGAAGTAAATATGACACATCCGTGGATTATAAAGAGACTGTCGCAAAGACATGAGTGACAGAAAAGGACGACGATCTAAGTCGATACGCCTTGCCTGGCTTTAAATAAGGAAAAAAATGTGGTATTCAAAACATCATTTTTTTCCATTCCTAAGTACGCACTTAGACTTCTGTAATACTTCTGCTATGTGACTTATTGTTTTACTACTGCTACACCAAACCAAGCGTAATTTATCATTGTAATATCGCCCTTCACTGTACTGAATAAAGTCGCGAATCAGCACAGCATTAATTTTCTGTTTCGCCTTGAATTTATTATCTTTGCCGGTATGTCAACTTTTTCATTGGTGACAAAGGTCAGGAAGCAGCTTACGTGTTGATTTTTATGCTTCTGTTAAAGAGGAAATTTTTATTTGACCTAAGTCAAAACGACGACATTTTCCCTAACAGACTGAGGGGAAAATGTTGTCTTTTTGACTCGATTCTCTTTCCTACTTTTCTTTTTGTAATGAATGGATCAGTCGGTATTGGAAATTGCTGATTTGGTCTGTCAAATTTCTTTAATAGATTTCAACTTTATTGCTGCAAAAAAAGGTTCGAAGATGATTGGGAGAATTTGACAGTTTCGGGTAGCTTGATGTGCTAGCGTCTGTATCATAGCGAGATTGATTGTAACTTTTTTGCTCGGATTCTTGAAAATATTAGGAAGTCACAAGTTAGGTGGTGGGACTGACTACCATTCATCACTAAAATTTAAGGCAGCCGGTCGATTCTGGAAAAATCTCACCGTGATAACTAAGGTGAAGTGAGCTTAGAAACAGCTGTGAGTCATGCTGATGCAAGGGATTGACACTATTGACGACTCACTCCACGCTCACTTCACCCAAGTTTTCACGGTGAGATGGTTACAGAATCGCACGGCATGTACCCATCCATACAGGTTGCCAACGACATCGACGCGCAATCTTTTTACCCCAAAATTCTACGCTAGGTCTAGAATTATGTGTTGAATTCATGGTAACAGGTTTGCGCGGCGATGTCTACCACCCTGTATTTAACTAACGACAAAGAAAGAAGAACTTAACTTTACAAAAGCAAACACCTAAGAATAATACTCCATTCATATTAAATACCTAAAGACACAAATAAGCACAATAAGGGCCTGTGCACACCACGTTTTTTAAACGCGCCGTTGACGCGCGATTTAGAAACGTGCGTCGTTTAATGCTACAGAGCAGTTTGTTGTCGTTCGTATCGATACACACGCGCGTTAGCATCGCGTTTGTATCGATTCAAACGTGCGACACCGGCATGCCTGTATCGATACACACACGCGTTAGTATAGCGTTTGTATCGATTCAAACGTGCAACACCGGTGCGTCGCTAGCGCGCGCGCCTTCCCTACGGGCGGGGTTTCCTCCGCAACGAGGGAGGTGTGAATCTACGCTAGTTGCAATCGAGCAATTGGTGCACATGTCTTTGGAAAAAAAAATGGAGCCTTTCGACGCAAAAAACTTCATAACTGAAATTCAAAACCGGAGGTTTGTATCGATCCACATGCGCGTCTGTATCGATTCAAACGCGTATTTGAATTTATACAGGTGTGCAAAGGTCTAGAGGCTGCGTCTGACTCGCGTGCGTATCGCGTCTCTATCGCTACAAACGTGCGCCAACGGTGCGTTTAAAAAACGCGGTGTGCACAGGCCCTTAGTATTAGTGACAACATTTTGTATACATAACAACCTTGTTTTAAATATATGTATCTACCAATTCCGTCTAGCCAACGTCGTATCCAATCTACCTCATTTAAGAAAGTTTTATAAAAGTATCCAATTTCCAAGACAGAAAGAATTTTCTTTTGGTATCGTAACCTCATTTTATGTTTTTGGCATTATTTTGAAGGCGGCGAAGATGTGACATTAATTGGTTTTCGCCTTTTTTTGACCTAGTTTTAAACATCGAAGTTGGAACTAATTTTATTTTCATTTATTTATTACTTACTGTTCGTGACATGATTTCTTATTGTTCTCTTTGTCGTTTCAGAAACATGTTTTTCACTCATTCTGAAGCTAAAATACAGCGTGTAACGGAAGGGGGGTATCAACCCTGAAGGAGGTGAATGTGCTTATGAAACTCAACAACTTTCCCCAAAGAACATAGGTCGAAATATGAAAAAAAAATTTGGCCCTCCCTTACAAAACTGACTACCAGCTGATTGATTTACTATGAGGAGGGCCAAATTTTTTTTTTCATATTTCGACCTATGTTCTTTGGGGAAAGTTGTTGAGTTTCATGAGCACATTCACCTCCTTCAGGGTTGATACCCCCCTTCCGTTACACGCTGTATAATGGCCAACAGGGTACCGTGTTGCAGTGGACATCAGTGGTGGTCCAGTGGTGTCGGCCCTGACTTACGAGTTATAGGTTGTGGGTTCGAACCCAAGCAGGCGCTTGACGTTGCGTAATTTATTTTATCACCTCTGCTCTCAAAACGGTGAAGGAAAACCGGCATGTCCTAAAAATTCAAAAACAAGTCACATCCGACAATCCGCTCTGGACCCGCGTGACAGATTACGGCACACTCCCTTTCTCAGAGAGGAAGCCTGTGTCCCAGCGTACCGCCAAAACGTAAAAAGGCGTTGCAATAAACTAGACTAAGTTACAGGGTAGTTATAATAATTATTTTTACAAACCAATGACACTTCTAAAGCTTGCATCAATAAAAGAGGCACCTAATACATTACAAAATTACCATTTTCCTCTGCCCTCGACTACACAAGGCTTTCTAGTCTTGTGTGACTTGGGGCAATTTTATCCAGTCACGCCGCTTCGGAACACTACAAAATCGAAGTTGCTTAGGATAAAACTACGCCCCAGAGTAGGTTCAGTGAGGAAGTCCGCGGTATTCATGATAGCTTGTCTGAAGTTAAAATTTGGAATAGCTTAGACGTCAAGAGGTTTTCATTCTTACCTTTATAAGCATTACGGTAAGGTAGAAGTTTGGGGTGGTTTATTGCTACCGACTATTCTTCTTAACACTTTAATTAATAATAATAATAATAATATTCCACAACTTTCACACAACGCCATCTAGTCCCAAACTAAGCAGAGCTTGTGCTATGAGTACTAGACAACTGATAAACATACATATATATTTGTAAACACATACATACTATAGATAAATTACACCCAGACAAAAAACAAATGATCGTGCTCATCACACAAATTAATGCAGTACGATGTGATCGGCTTGTCTATTCTGTGAAAATGTAGGTGAAGTGAGCTTGATGTGAACTCTCAGCCCACCTAATGCTAAGAATTGACAGCTTACAGCCTAATTCAAATTTTATGGCGGTTCGGAACATGAAGCGAATCGCTGCGCAGTAACAGATTCACGTATCAGCGGGGGTGAGGGGTGAGGTACTGCGCAACGAGTAGCGAACTTCAGACCCGCGATTAAGTTTGAATCGGGCCGTTCTTCAAACTCACTTTACCTAAGTTTCCACGGTAGTATTTAAATGAAATGAATGATGTTTGTATGTAGTGAATGGCACTAGAGATATGTATCTACTATAAACGATAATGATGAATAACACATACGGTCAAGAAATTAATTTTTAGGAAATAAACACATTCCTTTCCCACATAGCCAGGGCACGTCACCTTTTTGAACTGTAATTTTTATTAAAATTGTTGGCACAATCAGAAAATAACAAGATTTAATTAAAAATTATCCTTCAGGTGCTTAACGTTTTCATTACTTGTCTGTACATATATATCGTAGGGTTTAATGGGTACCCTTAATTCTAACCCCGATTTTCACAGTATCACCCATATTAATAAAAACACCAGCCGGTCGATTCTGGAAAAATCTCACCGTGATAACTAAGATGAAGTGAGCTTAGAAAGAGCTGTGAGTCATGCTGATGCTAGGTATGGACACTATTGACGACTCACTCTATGCTCACTTCACCCAAGTTTTCACGGTGAGATGTTTACAGAATCGCACGGCAGTTCCTTTATTTGTTAGATTTATCAAGTTTTATTCGTATCTTTATAAGCATACTAATAAGTCTAGACTAGTAGCTGGAATAGTATGTATTTTTGACTTTCAACAAAGAATAAATGCAATACCTACAAACTTATCAGTTGCTATGATGCTGTATAATATCTACGTACAGCCAAGGAGTCAATATGTTAAGTAATTATATTATCAAACACGTTCCTTTCCCACATGACGGGCGCATGCCACCCGCCCGTTACGGCGCAGGTCATCCCTTTCGAAATGTCATTTTCATTCAAAATGGCGTAGTCGTAAAATAACAAGACATAAGAAGATATATACATACTCATCCACCACACACTCATAAACATGAAATAGTTTTTAGTCACATATTATTTTTGAAATTGTTCTCAATTAAAGATTTTTTATATTTGTTTTTCTTTTGTTTTTTTCTTTGCTTATATTTATTTACATCATACTTTTGTAGCAGTAAAATACATATGTACGTAAGTAGTAAAAATACACAAATGCTGTAATCCATGGGGGATCGGAACTGTCACTCCTTCATAAAGGTTATACAGGTTATACTGTACCCTAGTTAGGAGATCAGAACTGCACCCACTACAATTGTAGCAAATCTGTAATTTTATCATGTATAAATGATATAGTACTGCAATACTTGAAAATGATATATCATCATCATCTGCCTAGCCTCTTCCCAACTAAGTACGGGCCGTCTTCCAGTCTAACCGGATGCAGCTGAATACCAGTATTTTACATGGAGCGACTGCCTATCTGACCTCCACAACCCAGTTACTGGGTGATACGATACCCCTAGGTAAGACTGGTTGTCAGACTCTCGGGCTTCTGACTACCCGTAACGACTGTCAAAGATCTACGTATGACAGCCGGGACCAACGGCTTAACGTGCTTTCCGAGGCACGGAGGGGTCTCGGTATGTAAAGATGGTCACCCATCCACAGACCAACCGCGGCAAGCGTAGCTTAACCTGATCGATCGACCTGTGCGGCTGTTATTATTTAGCCGCGGATATATATATACGAATACAATAAAGATTTTTATTATTTTTTATCATTATTATTCTCGAGGTGCTTAACATTTTCGGTCCTTGTCTGTACATAGATACCGTAGGGTTAATGGGTGCCGACTCTTAATTCTAATCTCGATTTTTGCAGGTAACTCTTGGCTATATTAATAAAAAAGCCAGTTCCTTTGTTTCTTTATATCTAGATCTTAGTCAGGATGAAAGGTTGAAGCCTGCGTTATAACCTAGGCGAGAAGAATAGAATTATTATATTCTGTACACAGGGACAAAGGAAACTGATTATTAACACTATGTTTATTCGTCTGCCTCGAGCTCAGCGGCTTAATTTATTTGTAGATTGTTTCGTTGGATGTTTAAATATTTTTTTGTTTACTGTTGATTCTTTGAGCCAATTTCCTTGTTTATTTGAGCGACATTCTTTGGTAATAGTAAAATGACTTGTCGCACGCGAGTGAGAAGTACATACTTAAGTAAGCGCATTTTTATTTAAGTCAATATGGACAATGCTACACAGCACTGCAATGTAAAGTCAGGAGCATAAATATATTACTGCTCGAACATCATCATCTGCCTAGCCTTTTCCCAACTACATATGTTGGTGTCAGCTTCCAGTCTAACTGGATGCAGCTGAATACCAGTATTTTACATGGAGCACCTGCCTATCTGACCCCCTCAACCCTCAACTGGGTAATACGATACCCCTAGGTAAGACTTGTTGTCAGACTTTCGGGCTTCTGACGACCCGTAACGACTGTCAAAAATCCACGAATGGCAGCCGGGACCAACGGCTTAATGTGCTTTCCGAGGCACGGAGGGGAATATTGATGTTTTATTTCTTGATACTTGTCGGCACACCGAATTGCGACACGTGACGATACAAATGTCCTCAGGCACCTGTCCTACCGCCGGCGATTAACCAGGAACAAGCAGATCTAGCAACTAAAAACGAGTAGTCGAGCAACGAGCAGTGAGTGCGCGACGGCGTCAAGCGATTACTCGCTGGTATGCGTATGTATACAACGTGTAACGTTAAATGCGCAAAACCTCAGACACCCAACTGATTTTTAATTCAATTGACCTATTTCAGAGAGAAAATAAGTCATTAAAAAAATTGTAAATTTTTTATGTGCTGTTTTAGTTTTACTGGCCATTCTGATCGTTTCTTGCGTCTGCGAAGACGCTTTATCGAGGGAGGAGTCGTCACCGGGCCGCTGCGCCGCGCTGTAATTGGGTTGCTTGACCTATTAATAAATAGACACGGCAACGTTTTTAATGAAGATTTTTTGAAAAATGTAATCTATATTAAAAAGTGGTTCAATTAATTCTGCTCGTTATTCTGATCAAACTATTTTTAGGTTTTGCTCATTTAACGTTACACGTTGTGTAATGTATCTCTTTTACTTCAACTTTTGTACGTTTCTTGAGCGAGAAAATCGTTGATAGCTTCTTCGTTGATATTCGCTTCCTCATAGGCGGAGGGACAGGTGCCTTACTTCGGACTAGGCCTACGTAGGTATGTCAAAGGAACAATGTGTGACTGTAATCAATATCAATGAATTAAGCGTCCAGCGGCTCTCACATCGATCGTTAAATTAAACGGACGATCAATCAAATATAATTTGTATAGCTTAGCTTCGCATAATTGACAACACCCGGTCCTGGGAGATATTGCAGTAATCACTACATGCTGTTTACTATATGTCTAACAATATACAAGGGTTTGAAGCGTCAAGGATCACATCAAATCAAATCTTTATAGCTAAACAGAGTACTAGGTTTATAAACGCATTACAAGATGCTGACTTATTGCGCAGTTCGCTATGTTCTATCAATTAAAGCATGCAAAACTATCACACTAATATTATAAAGGCGATGTTTGTTACTTCTTCACGTTCAAACGGCTGAACCAATTTTGATGAAATTTGGCACACAGATAGTTTATAACCAGGATTAACACATTAGAATACTTTTTAACCCGATATTTTTACGGAATCGAGACTTAAGCGGGTGAAACCGTGGGGCGCAGCTAGTTATTTTATATTATTGATTACAATATAAAATGATTTAAACAGAAAATTAAAGTCAAAAGTTGATAAAAAAATCGATTACAACGATCTTTTTTACTGCGGAAAATGCTGTGGATTCCGTCCGACCTGAGGATGGGCGGAGGCGTCTCTAAGTCTAAAACAGATCGGATTCAATAAAGAAGTTTTTGCAGAAAACAATAGAACAATTGATTTATTTATCAAGTCATTTCGAAAATTAACGATGACACTACTGTCCGAGTGTCCGCACTATTTATCATTCTCTAGAAGTGCGTAGATACTGACCTCCCTTTTAAAAATCTCGGGGGAATATGCCCGCTATTATGTTCTTACTGTAATTTATTTCACATGCACACTATTTTAAAAAGCTTTTCACCCACAAAAAATATCTCTCCTCGCACAGATTACAGTCGCCATTTGCGTAATAACAACTCGAGTGTTTCCATCCTCATTTTTGAATTGTACGAGTAAGTGCCCGTCTGTTCCCTCCCCCTCCCTCTCTCTGAGTTCACTCAGTGCAAAGAGGAACATAAATCTTAGACGGTGCACAAATACATTTGTGTTTCAAGTTCTGCTAAAGAGACAAGGTTGAAGTTGAGGAGGACTTTAAGGTAAAATACGTTCAAATAGCGGTTGCCACTGTAGTAAATAAACAATTTTTAAAAACATATTCTGTTTTGGCTCAGTAATAACAGCCGCACGGGTCGATCTATCAGGGTAAGCTACGAATGCCGTGGTTGGTCCGTGGGTGGGTGACCATCTTTATATAGCAAGACCCCTCCGTACCTCAGAAAGCTGTTAATCCCGGCTGTCATTCGTGGATCTTTGACAGTCGTTTCGGGTTGTCAAAAGCTCGAAAGTCTGACAACTAGTCTTATCAAGGGGTATCGAATTACCCAGTAAATGGATTTTGGAGGTCAGATAGGCAGTCGCTCCATGTAAAATACTGGTATTCAGATGCATCCGGTTAGACTGGAAACTGAACCCAACATAGTTGGGAAAATGCTAGGTAGATGATGAGTCTGCCACTTATATCGTGTTAAAACTTAGCACATCGCTATTTAGGTTATGACTAGCGACCTGCTCCTGCTTCGCACGGTTTTTACGGCTTGTCAGCACATCGAGATTCCTTTATTAAATCTAAGTTTCATAAGTCCCATCGAGAATAAATTCTTTAAATGATCTTAAGAACTCCCTGAGAACGCCGTAATAGATGATGATCGCATTATGGTTTTCTTACTCTTAGAAGTTCCTACACATCACAAAGAAGTTTGATTGTCATAATTATGATAAGAATCGACAGTTACTTGGGAATTCAAAACCCATGGAAAACTTTTCAATGGTAGAAACAACAAAAAAAAATGTTTAAAAATACTGTTCTTTATAAATACCGTTTGCAATAGGAAAAGGGGAAAACACAGAAATGCTACCTCAAACCGAATAGTGACGTCACATGCCAGTAGAACGACAGTAATTAGAAAAATGGCGGCTTTAACTTAGGGTGCAATCACACGTATCGCAACCACACCACAACGACAACACGTGGACGGGCGCTAATTTGTGTGAAAATTATTTTAATAGTTTATTCACACGGACCAAATTTGACCGTCACTATCAATCGTATTGGTGGTGCTCACCACACCAAGGCCACGTCGCAGCCACAACGCAACCAGTAGCTAGAGACCGCGCACTAACGGCCGGCCACATCCCTAACACAACGATCCATCTGTCTGCAAATGCAAGCACAACGTAACCACATCACAACTACTAGCAAGAACGCAACTGCAAGAAGTTGCAGTGACACTATTCACAAGTAACCACTGCTTGCTCACATATTGCAAAGCAAAGGTCTGTGAATGGATCTTAAACCTGAGCTATGAGGAGGTTGAAAAAATCCTCAATGCGTAGCTTAGCTGAACACCCCCTTTTCACCCTAACAGTACGCCGTGCGACATCACCATCATCAAATACACCCACCTTTTCAACACATCACTACACTACACTACACTCCTCAACTCAACACAACACAACACTACTCAACACAACACATAAAACAACACTTTACAGAAGGTTTTTCTCTTTTATTAGTTTATTTCTGTTTTTTGTATATTTTTTTTTTATTTCTCTGTCTTTGATCCTACTCTATGAAAATCCGAACTTATATTTGTCTACCTGCTATTAACTTAAGAGCCCTGACACTCATAACACAAGTTCAATCTTAGCTTAGGTGTCAGCGGTTTATAGCTCTGTATTAACCTACAATTTATAAGTCTTAAATGGTATGATATTTCAAGTGGTAAATGTAAATTGTTAAACTGGAAATACAGATTTTATTATTATTATTATTGTCGCTGTGATGTGGTGTGGTGGTGGTACGTGTGATAGGGCCCTTACACTTGCGACTGGGGACTAAGTGACATAAGAAATTCGTGTTGGTAAGACATTTATTATCCTCTACATTTCTATGGTAACTTGTATAATTGCTTGAGCCCTTACAAAGGCGTGTTCTGTATTTAATGTTACCTGTGGTTTAAGGGTTCTGGTACCTATTTTATTAAATTATAATATTTAATTTTATTTCTAGAAAATGGTTACACGTGGCGGAATCCGACCCGACCGAGTCGTGTTTGTTTTTAAGATATTAAAGAAGTTTGAAATATACTCGTATGTGGGCATTTTGGTCCACAAACAATTATTAGGTCCTTTATATTATGTCTGTATTTAAAGTATTGAAGTAGAATGAGAAAATCGGAGTCTGAAAGAGTATCATCATCTACCTAGCCTTTTCCCAACTAGGTTCGGGTCAACTTCTTGTTTAACCAGATCCAGCTGAATACTAGTATTTTATATGGAGCCACAACCCAGTTACTGGGGAATACTATATAAGACTGGTTGTCAGACTTTCGGGCTTATGACTACCCGTAACGACTGTCAAAGATCTACGAATGACAGCCGGGACCAACGGCTTAACGTGCTTTCCGAGGCATGGAGGGGTCTCGGTATGTAAAAATGGTCACCCATCTACAGACCAACCGCGGCAAGCGTAGCTTAACCTGATCGATCGAACTGTGCGACTGTTATTATTTAGCCACGGGCCCCTCGAGTCAGAAAGAGTAACTGATCTAAAAAAGAACTTGCCACTTCCCATGGACCCCCAATCTCCATGGGAAGAAGGGTTGCGTGTAGGCAGAAACTACAGAACGCCACCTGCTACGACCCTTACATACTCCTTTTGGTTTATTTACGTTCATACACCTGGTCACCTGGCCTGGTTGCGAGTATTACACGCCTGCATTGCTATTCTGTAAAAATGTCACCGTGATAACTCAGTTGAAGGTAGCGGGAAGTGAGCTGTCGTTAGGGATTAACACTACTGACAATGCTCACTTCAAGCTCACTTCACTTATGATTTCACGGTGAGATTTTTACAGAATCGACCGGCTGATCTTTCTGAAGAACATCACCAATAAGGTCATTCAGTCATATGTCCTGCTAGGGCGTCCCCCCTCCCCATTATTACAAATTGACCATGATGTATCAAAATATCTAGATTCAAAATCGAATTGAAAATGATCTGGTACAAATTATTTAGTAAAAGGTTTTTCGATTTAAAGAAATATGTGAACTTATTTGCCTTCAACAATGTATATTTTTCTTAAACTTTTCCATTTATGATTCCATCATCATTATCTCTATAATGAATAAAAAATTAATCTAAGAATAGACGTCATTACAATGCAAGTCTAACATTTTATTTTAAACTATTAAATTAGATAGAGACGCTAAAGTGCGTCTAAGGTTTTATGGGACAATTTACAGAAACTGGAAATAAAAATATAATTATAATAATAACTAGATGTAAATAAGCACTTAAAAATCCTGAAAGTAATTGAACGAAGTTTCCGTCAAAATTACTTTTTCGTTTTCCCGTAGGTATCCACAACCTTCTAATTTGCGAAGAGAAAGAGCGTTACTAATAGGGTCCCATAATTTGTGACGTAACTTTCCGTACATTCCCGTAATGCGTTCATAGGACAGTACAGTTAATATTAATAAGGGAGGCGGAGGTCCATCTGTCCGTAGTTCCAACAAGAAACCAGTGGGGATACTCGTAATATGTGACGCCTTATTACGTTGGGCAGTGAGTGGAAAAAAGGAGAGAAAATATTTTTATCATTAAAAATACACACAAATAATTATAATGATGTGGTTTTGATTGCATTGGTAGCAAATTCTATTCCTGCGTTTTAAAAGACAAGAATCGCATTATAAGAAAACGAGGTATATGTAAAGTTTCGAGTAGCATTACTTTGTACGACGACTGAGCCTGGGTTTGGTTTCCAGGTCGGGCAAAGCGTTATTGGGTTTTTCTATTGGGAATTTGTTAGTAACAGCCCGGAGTTTGGAAGCTGGCGGTGTGATACCCCCGTGCCTCGGAAAGCACGTTAAGCAGTTGGTTTTGCGCCTGATTTCTCTCGGTCGTGTCGGACTGCCGTCCCATCGAGTTATGAGAGTGAGGAGAGAGCGCGCCTGTGTCTGCGCACACACTGTCTTGTGCACTATAATATCTCCCGCTCCGAGGGCTAGTCGTCTCCGCTGCGACTGGCCGGAATGGCCAAAATTCGGCCTTCAGGACTGATTTGTACGAAGACTAAAAAAAGTATTGCCTTTCCTAACAGCACTTGAAGACAGTTAAAGATATGGTGCAGAACTCCTAGAAACAAGAAGCTAAACTGCATCTAAAATCACTAAGAGGTAGTGAATCAAACTCGAAGCATTTATTTCAATTAAACAATTTACATGTAAATAGTCTGTCACAAAGATGAAGCTAGTTGCCCATTCCAAAGCATAGCCTATGGAGAAGAACGGTCAAGAAACTCCATGAACACTCTTTTGAATAAAAATATTGGTTACATAAATCATGTTTCAATTATACATGTGAAAATAATGTAGAAAGATGTGCACGTCTTTCTACATTATTTTCACATCAATCAATCATCAAGCTTTTTACATTATTTTCATTTCAATCGCAGGTTTTTTTCTTTAATATTTTTATTAAGAATGTTTTTAACGTGCACGTTAAAAGCATTGGATTGGAATTGGAATGTATCCGACACCCACCACACTTCCCGTACCTTGCTCCTTCAGATTAGCACTTTATCCGGAATTTGGACAATTTCTTGCTTGAAAAAAAAATGAATTCCGATGAAGCAGTCAAAACCGCCATCAGAGATTTTATTGATTCTCGCCCCCACAATTTTTTCAGCAAAGGAATCAATAAAATGGCGAAAGTTCATAAATAACAATAGTAATAGATAATTTGATTGATATTTTATCATAAAAACATCGTTTTGCTTTTTCCAAAATTAATTAATATGGAAAAAGTATATGTACCTTATTAAATATACTATGACTTTTTATTATAATAAATCAATTTAAGATTGATCGATTTTTAACTGAATGCTAATTGAATTAATAGATTCTTATTGTCACATCACTTTTTAAAATTCGTTAAGAAGTGGTAACACATAAGCTGTCATTTTACTGCAGCTAATTAAAAGTCCGACTGTAGACTTTGGTCTGAAACATGAACGACTTGTCAAAAAAAAATCACAATTATTTTGACAGATTTGTCAGTGGCAGCAACCCAACAGGAACCTTATAAGAATGAGATAGACGAGTATAAAAGAAAAAATGTTTATTCTGCACAAACAAAACGCACGTTACAAAAAAAAAAGTCTTAAATTATACCAGTGAGATGGGATATAACAGGAGATGCCCTGTTACTCTATACACGGTTGTAGGTAGGTGCCAGAGCAGCCATCTTTGTCGCCAAGTTTCGTGGTAGTTCAGCTGTCAAATGGTTGTTTATTTTGTGTATTATTGAGATTTGCGAGAAAATTACGAGGACTTTACCTTTAAAACTGCATGTAAATGTTGAAAAACAGCAATTCAACATGCCTGTGTGTTGTATTGTGAAGTGTGGTGCAAGGAAGAATGAAAATCAACCTCAACTTTCTTTGCACAGGTTAGTAGCCGGTTTTCATGCAATAACACATACAATAATAGACATTTGATGATATAATTGTAACGCGATCATGAATTTATGGCTAAAGTATTGATATTTGGGTGAATTTCCGTATAACAGACCTTTTTATTATTTTGTTAATTCATTCGTTTGTTTACAATATTATGTCATAATAGAATAGTGTTGTACCGTTGCCTAATAGTTTCCGGAACTAGTTCCTCCGCTGGAACGATATCGGTATATTCTGCTATGTTCACATAAATAGTCCTGCGTCTTATTAGCTCCGATTGACCTTGCTAGGTCCGGCCCGTGGTTCACAGCACCAAAATCAAAATATTTTCTTTCACATAAACCTACATGGGCACTTATGAAACGTCAGAAGCTAGATGCACGGTTCCAAATGGTGGTTTCCTATGCAGAAGAACCAGCGAGAAACTCCACGGTTACTCTTTTAAAAACAATTGGCTTTTACAATGTCTTCTATTTTTTTAAGTACCTGGTACTTGTTGACAGGCCTACACTGTCCTCCCCTACCTATTAACATTGTAAAAGCCAATTATTTTGAGTAACCGTGGAGTTTCTTGCCGACTCTTCTCCATAGAAACCACCAATTGGAACCGTGCACATAGCTTCTGACGTTTCCTATTGATTTTAGTTTCATATGCTAATATAATATAGCTGTAACCAAAATTATTTATTGATAAAAATACTTGCACTTTTTATAGGTTTCCTAAAAAGGAAGGACTAAAGAAAAAGTGGTTAGAGGCTATTGGTGAAGAAAATATTAATCCCCGACATAAAGAATGGTACCTCTGTTCACTTCACTTTGAAGAAAGCTGTTTCAATAGAACACTTGATGTAATGAGATTACATGATAACTCTGTTCCCACAGCATTTTTGGTAAATGTGTATTAAAATGATTGATTAATAATAGCCTGGCCGTTTGGCCTGAAATAAATAAATAGATATATATTAATTACATATATAAAAATAATAATAAATAAATAAAGCATATTCCACAACTTTCACACAACGCCATCTAGTCCCAAACTAAGCAGAGCTTGTGCTATGAGTACTAAGACAGCTGATAAACATACATATATATTTCTAAATACATACATATTATAAGGTATAATAGGTATAATAATAAAGGTATAATATGCGAAAGCACCTGTTTTTGGGCATATATACATATCTCTTCACGCTGTTTTCCTTCACTTTAATACGTAAACGTGATGCAATTAAAAGGTGTTTTTTAATTCTGTGCCGAAAAAACACTTGGAATTAATTTTATTTTCAGGGAAGAAAGTTGATTGCGATAATTTGACAGTTTCCGGTAGCTTGATGTGCTGGCGTCTGTACCTATCTATAAATAGTTCATATGAGTCTTTTACGCATAACAAAAGATTAGAAATAAAGTATTTTCGCATACTGTATTTTTATGCAAAATTATAAAGTATGTTTATCGAAAATAAACTAGGATACGTTACTATAAAGTAGGCAACTTTAGTTAGAACGGACTATAAGTTAGTATACTATATGAGTATTTCTCAAAATAGTTGTACATTTGTGGAAAAAAACATGTCCCAAAAGTTTGAGTCAAAATATTAAAATAAAATGATGAAACTTCTTGCAAGATATTTGCGAAGGAATGAAGAAATATACTCCTGATTAGGATTAGATATCGCAAAGACCGAAAATTCTTCATAAAATTGTGTAACGCTTCAAGTTGTCACTATCATGATTTACTTTTCCATACAAAATCTTTTTGTCTCAATGGGTACCAACGACTTTGCCGCTTCAAAAAATACTACTTGACGTATGTCTAACGTTCTAATTTTCTGTAATTAGCACCTTCGTATAATCTAGTTTAAGGTTCAAAGTTGATTGTATCCTGCTTTCTTTAAAATATATTACGTTTCACGCAATAAACAAAATGTCTCACCTTTTTTACTTTTTAGTCACGTACTCTTTAGTCACGCCATTTCTCAGTAATTTTTTTAATTTCTCAATGAATCTGTAGTATTTTGTACTGGAAACACTAAAAGCGTTCTTATTGGGCGATGGTAAATATCAGCGCCATATATTTTTTCAGTCAAAAACTAGATTTTCTTAGTGCGCCGGCGGTTTTACTGTTTCGATACGAAAGAAAAATATTACTTTTTTCGGGGTAGTACTTCTGAATTATATATCAAGTTAATAAAAATGTATGTTAGGATAATTGTTTAAGCGAATTACATTATTAAAATTCATTTTGGACAAAAAATCTACTTCTTTTACAGGTTATGGGTTATAATTCCTTTTACTGTTTCGTTGTTTTTCGTCACGTAACGAAATAGTATGTTATAAAGTTTAGTTAACTATTTCGTTACTTTGTAAACTATTTCGTTACAATATTTCATAACAACTTTTTCGTTACGTGTACATCTTTCGTGAGAAATACTCATATTATGATCCAAACGTGATAACTAGTACGACTCGTATTTAGTATCGATACTCGTTATAGTAACACCAATGTTCCTTGATTGATACAACCCTAGCAATGGCAGCCATTTTTTGAGACAATATGAGTTGTAGGTAGGCACCCTTTTTTCGTAGGTATTTCCAGTCCATATATATATGTCTATGAATTATACACATACAACGTAGTCAAAGCCTCGTACTCAAGCACAGAAAATGTTGACAATTTTGTCAATTGCTTGATGTCAGGGCCATCCAAAGACAACAATACAAAAAAAATAAAGATCACTGTGAAGCAAAATCACAGATAAAATAACTGTGAAAGGACTTTAACCTAAAATATAGTGAAAGGGCTGCCTTTTCACATTTTCAATTAAACTTTATCATCACTGGTTCTTTAACACATAGAACGCCGTGGTGGTCACCGGTGACCACAACATACTTTCCATCTGAGCTGACGCCGATTCGCGATTTCGACAAATTTTACACATTATATTTTACTGGCTCATACGGTTCAAAATGGTCTAAATAATTATTTATTATTACTATCCAAAGAATTAACAAAATCATTGCTGTTGCCCACTGGTGACCACCACGGCGTTCAATGTGTTAATGTGTTAATCTTGGTTGAACAATTCTCTTAAAACGCTAGTAGTTTTTCTTTCACACGTTTTAGTAGTATTATCACCGTTGCTAAATAATAGGTTAGAGTACAGACGCTTTAAAAAGAAGTAGACATACAGGGCTGCAAGTTAACGAGCTCGGCTATTAATAGGGCTGCTAGGACCGACAGCTCAATATACTACGTGGACCGCACTTACACTTATACGATCTAATGGGCTAATAATTCGTCTTGGGAGAGTAAATTGGAGGGTAAATGTGGTGCTATTGCACAAACGATGGAACACTTAATGTTGTGTCCGGCGTGTCCTGTCGCACAGTGTTTTATAAACCCAAAAAAAGTGACATCGTATTTTTATTGCAGATTCGTATAGATTGATTCAAAAGAAACGCTAGAGTAAAATACCGAAGTTTCTAGTACATCTAGATGATGAGATATAAATTTTTGAAAATGCGTAAATTTTTATCCGGATTATTTAAAAAAAATCAGAATAAATTACCAGTTAAAATTATCAGCGAGCTGATTAAATTCATACATGAAGATTTTAAAGGCGCAAATTGTGCAGACGACATGTCGTCTGCACGTTACAGGAACTGATGGACGCTAGTGACGGCGCTAAACTCGAATTCTCAACCGAATTCGAAAGCCCTCTCTCCATTGAATTTCCATCGATACGGTAAGAATTCATCATCTATGATTTGTCTGTCTACCTCTTCCTTCGGGGCACATGATACAGGCGTGGCGTTACTATTTATTATGTACCGTGTGTTGCCTTTAAAGGCAACATTCTATACTAAAGTTAGTAAGGAACCTCCCAAAAGGATTTCCGAAACAATGTTGGTAATGGGTATCTATTAGCGATGCATTTTACATTAGCTACCAATTGAACAGTATTTTTTACACACCTTAGCATACTCGTACCTAAAAACAGTTCGAACTGCGTACCGTGATGTCTCGATTCCTGTAGTTAAGTCATAGTTCCGTTATCTCTCAAAGAAGATAGAAAAACAAAGAATGAACAGAGGAGCAGCAAACATTTTTTTTTACGATTTTATATCTTTCCCCCCCCCCCCCTCCTTAAAAACCTCCCCTCCCTTTAAAAGCAAGATTAGTATAGGTACTCGAGTTAATAAAAAACCTACCAAAAGCATTTCCGAAGCAATGTTGGTAACGGGTATCTATTGGAGATGCATTTTGCATCAGCTTCCAATTGGTAGGAACGTTGGTTATTGTACTTCTGTTATGAGGCTAACTGTGACACCGAAGTAGAACTAATATCTTGTTATACGTTATCATCGAATTTTCTTTACTTTTTGCTTTCATCGGAACACTATTTTGGAAGAAAATGGAATGAGAATTAATACTCGTACCCATAAATGAATCTTGCTTATTTTTTGCAGCTGGTACTTATATTTTTTGTATTTTGCCTATATATCTAAAACGTGAAAAATCAACTTACTACATTGCTAAATAATTCGTTATTAAACTTAAACTGCAGTACTATTCTGTAAAAATCTCACCGTGAGAACTTAGGTGAAGTGAGCGGGAAGTGAGCTCTGTCATTCCCTAATGGCAGGGATTAACACTATTAAGTACTCACTTCACTTATAATTTCACGGTGAGATTTTTACAGAATCCACCGGCAGTACTCCATTGCATTCCACGACAGGATCAAGCGATCAATCAATCTAAGCGATACAAAAAAAAATTGCGACGCTTACCAAAGCTAACAAACTGTTCGCTTAAAAACTTCGGTGTAACAGGCGGGACATCGTTGTCTGTGTGGCATCGACTGTCTGCTTCCCGTGAGTTATAAATAAATAAAAGATGGGATTACCGAGTGGCGTGCACCTCTAAAGCACCTCACTGTATCAGTAAACGGGCCATAAAATCTGTGTTCTTCCCGTACCACAGCGAATTTAAAAACGTATCGATGAATTAACCATAGAACATTCGAAGTATTCGGCGATTTCTTTTTTTTTTGTGGAGATTTTTCGTGATTTTCTTTTGCAAAATACTTATTTCACACTTTCTTGTTCCAACGCTATCTACGAAATTACTACATCTTCTTTTTTATTATTCAATACATGTATTACATAATTGACGTCTACTCAGTTCGTTGGCCAAATCCACATCAGTCTTGTCGAGATAGGGCTGCTCCATCATCGAAGTCGAATAACTTGGCTATTGGTTTAAATTTATGCTTTGTGCCACGAATGCACATGCTTGTGGCACGTATTATTGAGATGATGATTGTTGATCTTAGCCAACCCATCAATCACTATGCCAAAAGATCTATTCCAGGGGTCAGCGATTGCAGCTCCTAGATGATTTATGTAGGTAGACATTTGTGGGGCGAAGGCTCCGTCAACAGATTCAACAAGGGGGTGAATGTCGCATGTCACATTTCATAACTGTTTGAATATTTCCTTATCTTTTCTTCTTCGGCGGATTTTAGTACAGATGCGACAGGGCGTGCGATATAAGAAGGAGCGTCAGTGTCTACGACACGGATATCAAATAACGCCTCCCTCTGAGCATTCCAAACGCCACGGCAAGAAATGTCTCCACATAGTCCGCAGTCTCCTTCGGAGATGATGGGTTCTTTGACTACGTTTCCCCATGCGTGTTGACATAAGTCGCAGAATAAATATCTAATTTCATTATAACGACGTGTTATAAGACCACCTTTTTTACAACATAGTGCATGTACAACGTTGAATTCATCGCAGCCACAGTCATCACATGATTTTGGCACTGAGACTGGTAATCTGTGGTAACATAATGTAAGTGTGTCTTTGAGCTCTAATGGGTATAGATCGAAATGGTCTTTCTTAGTACCAACTAAGAACTAGACTATATCATAAAAATCTCGATTATGATTGTAAATGTCTGCTGAGTCAATCCCTAGTATCTGGTGAGATGACACTGACAGCTCACTCCACGCTCACTTCACCTAAGTTTTCATGGTAAGATGGTTACAGAATCGCACTGCAGTTACTTTTTACTAATATTTATATGAGAACGGTAATTTTTGAACAAGGCCATCATAATAATTATTATTACTAGTACATATTATCTGTTTAATACGGGCTAATTTTTCAGTCATCACATAACTTTTACCTGGCGAATAAATATGACGGTTTGACATATTTTCTACATAAAAGTTGTCATACCATAATTTTTATTCCTCAGATACAAGTTATCTAACGATTGAAAAATCGGCCCTGAGGGCGCATTCCAAACAAACTTTTTCAAACTTTTATACCTAGAATAAGTCATATCCGGAGAATAAATTTGGAATTTTTGACAGTTTTTCCATATTTGAACAGACGTCAATTTTTTTCCACGAATAAAAGATATCTGAATTTGGTAAAATCAGCCCTTAGTGTTTTAATAAAACCTTTTTTGTTAATAATTTAATCTATTTATTTTATAATAATAGGCCACATTATGTCAAAAAATGGTTTGACGCCATTAATATTTTCTTTTTTTTTTCATTTTCTTTTCTCGACGTATTTACGTCAAAAAAAAACAAATGAAATCGTCGTCGTCCATTTGGCTTGGAATCTATTTTTCATCTAAACCGGCCAATAGTTTGATATGTTGATCAAAGTGAAACCTCTTTAACATTTCTTTCTCTTGTGTTTCATTTAAAAATGTAAGTAGATACCTACTTGTAAAATGTCAGACCAGCACCCGCCTTTAGATGCTCGTTTGAAAACCAAATCATTTTTATAGTTTTAAAAGTCAGCTCCGCGGTGAAACTTTTTAATTTCCCTCTCAGGATTATACGGTAGCAAACTAAGTATTTATTTACAATGTAATCCGACTTTACTTTGTCGACAACTGCAACTTGGTACCTAAACTAGACTTCATATGTAAAGTATATGTATCTAATATACTTGCCTTAAAGAACTTAAGGACTTTGTCAAAGTATTGATATTCTCTGTGGTTTGCAACAAATAGATACGACTTATGCTGTTTGCTATCGGAAGTTTGTACCTACGATTCCTTTTACAGAAAATCTGTCGCGCAAATTTCTGCGTCAATATTTCACGTCACTTTCAAAAGAGCAGCGTTGGATTTCGTAGTATAACTATGCTATTTGTACCATATTTTCATCATGTGTAGTATATAGAATCGCAATCCGAAAACAACATCATTTTACGTCCGAATATCTATGTTAATTCTTGCGTCTTTCACTAAACCTAAGCAATTTGTTTTCGAAGTCGGTTCAAAAAGAGATGTAGACCAAGCCTAAAAAACGATTGCATTTATCTGTGGACATGATTTTTGCCGCGCGAATCAGCTGTAAAGATTCGAATTTCGAGTTTTGAGTACACGTTACAGGGTCATGGCTTGATGATGCTGATGCGTTAACCGCTGGTGCGTTAACCAAAAATATGGCAAAAACTGATCAAAATTTATTAAAAAAAACTGTCGCGTTTCGAAGCACAACCGCCACCGTTGCGTTAACGACAGAAATCAAGCCAAAAACAAAACGTAGTTATAAGTTTGGACAAATAGTATCTTTTTAGCTTCCACAGACAATAATTTCCTGAGAGCAATAAGATCCAACACTGTAAGAAACATTAAAATTATGTTTTAACCTACTCCTTATTCTTTTTTCTTAATTATTTCACCAAAATACATACACAAGTAGATAAGTGGTACATTAATTTTCGCAAGTTATCACCACTTGCGTCAGGGGCTGAAAATTAATGTTAAGCATAAAAACTTCGTCTGTCTGTCTAGATGTTATTTGTTTTATTTCGTCTGAAACTCTAAAAGCTAGTTTAATCGGGATGTTTCTTAGCTAGGCTTTGCCAACACTTTTCAATTTCATTATCATCTCGAAAATTGTTTATTTAAAATGCATACAGCCTGACTTTTTTTATATATATATATATATATAACAACTTTCACTATAGAACCAACTCTGAAATCACGAAAAAAATCAGCTGTTTCATACATTTTGGTTAAGTAGGTATTGAACTTTTGTATGAAATAGCTGATTTTTTTTTCGTGATCTCAGGGTTGGATCTATAGTGAAAGTTGTTCATATTCATGGGTAGAACACCCTGTAAAAATTTGGAGACGGTAAAAAAATCGTCCAGTATAACTCAAGCCTTCTGCCCGTGGGGGTAGGCAGAAATTACTTTTAGTTTATAAGTAGCTTCTGGCCTATCTCTTTTTTCTTTAAATGTTATGTAACTACCTATACATTTGTGTATACATTAGCAGTAGGTAATACCTTTCCTAAATACTTTTGTAAACCAATGTTGAATATATATGCTGCTCTTTAGTAAATATATAAATAAACTACAGAACGCCACCTGCTACGATCTTTACATAATCCTGTGGTCATACACGCACGCTGGTTTCGAGTACTACGCACCTAAACTTTTGAAGAACATCACCAATGTATATACCTACACGCACGCCGGTGCAAGTACTACGCACCTGACCTTTCTGAAGAATATCACCAATAAGGTCAGTAGGTATATGTATGTATTTCTAAGGGATCCCAGCGTTTCCTCTCACGTCTGCCTTGTAAATACCTACACGCACGCCGGTGCAAGTACGACGCACCTGACCGTTCTTAACATCACCAATAAGGTCAGTAGGTATATGTATGTATTTCTAAGGCATCCCAGCGTTTCTTCTCACGTCTGCCTTGTAAATACCTACACTCACGCCGGTGCAAGCACTACGTATCTGACCTTTCTAAGAACATCACCAATAAGGTCTGTATAATTATGTCCTTTTAAGGCGGCTTCCCCTTCCGGGCGTTTTCACTCACATCGACTTTTTGGTAGTCGCCTTTTATCTATCCTCTCAACAAAATATGTATCCAAAATTCGTACCTATCTCATTTCTATATTCACAAAACAATATTCCTTATTAAATTAGTGTACTACCGCTAGTGCTTGTTATGGGTAGTCTAAATAGTACTGCCGCGGGCTAAACATTGAAAATTAGCGAGTGGTACGTAGGATAATTAGACCATAAATTGCTCACGGATTGAGCAAAACCACCGAATAAAACCCTTAATTTAGGAACTACCAATTATGTTTTTTGTTGAGCTGTTCGAGCATAACATTGTGGGTGTTATCATTACCTAATTTACATAAATAACACGCCTGTATTCATTTGAAAGGGTTAGACAGAAGTGTTCTTACGCTATACCCACGTTATGTTTAAGTCCCATGGAGGGCGAGACTCTTGCCGTCAACCGGGCACAAATCCAAACTCCGGGCAGCTACTGAGAAATTCTAGATACAAACACCCAATAAGACTGCCCAACCTGGGAATTGGACCCAAGACCTTGTGCTCGGCAGTAGCGCTTGAGACCACTAGACTAACGAAATCAAATCAAATCGTTTACTTGTGATATGGGTTACATACAGAATGTCGATTCTGTAAAAATCTCACCATGAAAACCTGCGTGGAGTGAGCTGTCAGTGTCATCCCACTCATGCTAGGGATTGACCAAGCAAACATTTGCAATCATAATCGAGATTTTAGTAATATTTCTTATGCTAATTCTATTGATTATTTTATATAATTTCAAAGCTAGTATGTTAGTTGCCAAATCATCGCTATATTAGGAGTAGTCTAGGTAAAAAAAAGAAAAAAAAACAACATTAAATTCTGACTAAGTTTTTGTTTTGCTATTTTATTTTAAAACCCCACAAAATAGTAATGTTTTGGCAACTAAAATACTAGCTTTCAAATTATATAAAATGATCAATAGAATTAGTATAAAAAATATTATTAAAGAATTGGCAAATTTATGTTTGCCCATTCGCGGTCTCCACTCAAGAACACGTCTACCCCAACGGTCATCGGTTCTACACTTCAGCTTGCTTATTCTGTGAGCTATGTCGAAAACTTTAGTTCTCTGCTGGAAGTTGGCGTGTTATTCTATTGAAACTCTGTACTACGCTAGTCGAGCTCGAGGTCAAAGTATTACCACTGAGTGCGACTTACTGTATTTTATACCTACCTTAATCTGTGCGACGGCCGTTTTGCGTAAATGTGATGCATATTTTTCCCATCTTGTTCTTTTATGTTTGTGTTTTTTCTTTGCGTTTTGTTTCACCGCAAATAAACCTATTTTCTTTTCTTTATCTTCTTTATTATAGCCGAAATGATAGTAATAATGTCATTAAAGTCAGAGTCAAAGCATTTATTTTAAATAGGCACATAACAGGCATTTCTGAACGTCAAAATTTACAATAAAATTAAAATTGATTCTAGTTGCACCTTCCAAAAGCTCGTTTTCTTATGGAGAACAATGGGCAAGAAACTCCACCGTTATACCATATATTATAATTATATACCTACATGAAGAAGATGCACTTAGAATAAAGTTACAATACTAGAAAATTACATAATAGGTAAAATAATTAAGAATGAACCATGACAGATAAATTATTTTGTGATAGATACATGGTGCTCACATAATTACAAACATTGTCGAAGTAGATGATTTTCGTAAAAAAAAATGACCTACACTCTCTCCACTAGATTATCCGTTTTTGGACAGATGGAACACTAGTTCCATCAAATGTTACGTTGCTGCAATCACTAGATTGCAGTAATGCTAAAACTTGTATTACCTACAGCAAAACATCCAGATTACACACTTATATAGTTAATTAGAAACTAAGTAGAACTAGTTTGCAACGTGTAGCGTTACTACAACGTATCGCGCAAAGTTTCAGCAGTTAGACCACTTCGTTGATCGCGCACTCTAAACTCTCACGAACAGTTATTGTTCGGCGATTGTGAACAATAACCGGAGTTTGATTTCGGGTTTCGTTTACGAGATCAAGACAGACATTAATAGTATTTTTTAAACAAAACCACTTTTTTTTTTACTATCTATATAAAAAATTGTTTGAACGCGCTTATCTCTAGAACTATCAGTCTGATTTGAAAAAAATATTTTTGCATTTGATAGTTCAATTCTTGAGGGCATCATTCTAGGGAATTGCCTGGGGCCTAATCCTTAGGAGCTGAGCAAAAAAAAATCTGGTTAAAATATGGACATAGCTTTCTTTTATATAAACTAGCGTAGTTAAGAAAAAATTACTTTGAACTTGCCGACTTCACTCCCGATAAGTCACGGAAATGGCAGCCATCTTAGACCTCTTACTTTACACTGATTGGTCGTCGCGGACGTGCTTGACTTTGATAAACACATGGCAATGGACACACCGGGATATGAAAGAAATGATCGATTTTAACCATTATTTCAATAGTTTTTAGTGACTTACCTTGATTTGGAAAACACAAACGTAACGGCCCCGACTTACGAGTTGGAGGTCGAGATACCAACCCAGACGGGCGTTTTACTTTGTTGTAAATTATTTCATCACCACTGTTCTCAAAACGATGAAGGTAAACATCGTTTGGCATCATTTGGCAGGCCTGTTGGGCTAGTGGTCAGTAGCTCTGACTACTATACGCAAGGTCGTGGGTTCGATTCCCACCCAGGACAAATGTTTGTGTGATGAGCACGATCATTTGTTCTTTGGTGTAATATATCTATAATATGTATGTATTTAGAAATATAATGTGTTTATCAGTTGTCTAGTACTCATAGCAAAAGCTCTGCTTAGTTTGGGACTAGATGGCGTTGTGTGAAAGTTGTGGAATATTATTATTATTATTATTATCGTGAGAACCAAAAATTCGAAGACATGTGACATATAACATACCGCACTGAGCCAGCGTGATGGATTACAGCCAGGAGGACTGTGTCCTAACATTGGGAATATTATAGGCTGAATGTGTGTGACGGGGTTTTCATATTTAGCTACTTATTTACGACTTCGTAAAGGCCAAAATGCTACATACCAGCAGTGTTATTCTGTAAAAATCTCACCGTGAGAACTTAGGTGAAGTGAGCGGGAAGTGAGCTCTGTCATTCCCTAATGGTAGGGATTATGATTTCACTGTGAACTTTTTACCGAATCGACCGGCAGATTTTAAAACTCGCCCTAGTACTTTAAAAGAAGCTTTCTAAGCCATCTCCTAATCTCGTCTTTAACAGTAACATAACGTAAAATCCTTCAGCCCCTATGCATTTAATTAAGACGTCCTCCAGTCGTTACGTAGCTAAAATACGTTATTATCATCCTTGTAAGGGTTTCCTGCCGGAACTGACCCTCACTATCAAATTATGAAGGCATGATAAGGCATCTGAGGATGTAACTAAGGTTTATGGAATGGTGCATGGTAATTATTGTATAATGGGCTCAGACAGCCTGGCAGAGACATCGCAACCTGTTACCGTGGATTCAGCATGATTCTAGAAATTTATCGTAGGTTATTAAAAAAATAATTTGCTGTTCCATACATTTTGACACTTAGGTAAGTTTTTTTTTTATATAAGGTTGATTTGCCATGTGTAAGCACGATCGTCAGTGTATGGATCACTATGGAAGTTTGTTGACAGACACAGCGGCACTACTGCATGGCACCATCGCCGTATACCAAACAACTGGTGCTTTTCCGTATCATATACAAGCTCTCACGATTATTCTGCAGTGCGGCTAGCGCGCCATACCGTAAAGAAACCGTACCGTGTACAACGGGCCTAAGGGACCTGTCGTACCAGCACCGCGCCGACGAGGAAGCGACTATCCACGATTTTCTCGCTCAAGAAACGTACAAAAGTCTGTAGGATCCGTGGAAATACAAGGGATACATAAAAGTTTATCGCTGACTGTTCACACCGCTGGCGAGTACTCGTTTGTTGCAGCAACAAGAGTTTTCAAAGACATTATTCGCTCAGCGACGTTCGCGTGACGGGCAGAACACTCGATGAGAAGGTTACTCCTGGTTTATACGCATACGCCATTCATACGTAACCATCGCGCAGTCGCTGCTCGATGCCCTTTTTTTTTTGGTGGAAAAATGATCAAATAACTTTTCCCGCTCTGGGCGGAGCGGGAGGGCGTGTCAGACTTTTACTGACTAAAACCCACCCGTGTTCCTTTAGTTGCCTGTGCCAAGGGCCACGATAACTCTTTCGACCAACCCGCGACCCTGGCAAGCATCGGCCCCAGCGGACCCCGTCAGTTACTGCTGACATCTCTTTGAGGAGTGCGTGGAACACAACGCACCGTCGACCCGGGCCTGGTCCTTACCGGACGGCGGCCAACTTTTGTTAAGTAGGTGCTAGCTCTGTTTCTTTTTCTTTGGTCTTCCCATACTCTTCTAGCCCGCCACATTCATACTCAAAATTTTACTCATGACGTTTTTCTTTTTTTTTGTGACAATTATCATTAATGTGTTTCCAAAATGTTTTGCACGTGTACCTTTGGTTGGCAATCCCAACCAATGTCCGAAAGATCAATTTTAAAAATGAAACGCATCTGAAAACTTTAACTGTTACTTTTTTTTTAAGGTCATAACGATCTTCCAGCAGTTGAGACCGTCCATTTTAATCTTACTGAATATCAAGGCAACGTATCATAATCTATCCGAAATAATCAGACTAAACACTCAAACGCGTATATCAACTGATTTATGTATTCGCCTAAAAGCTTTCAAACATCATTTCTCAGGGCTTCCAAAACAAAGAAAACGCAGATATACTCGTATTTCACCTTACGCCATTACTTTTGATAAAATTTTCAATTTCGCTGACGTTTATTGCACATAATAATAAAACTATGCGCTACTTTATTAAAATCTAGCATTAACACGAATCTTCACGCAAGTTAATGTCTATACTGGGTATTTAATTTTGGCGAGCTATTATTTTAAGTTATACACTTGCGGCGGAGGAATATTGCCCCATTTTTTGTCGGATGGTTTTATTAAGTTGTCCAGCTCCGTGGTTTGCATATATTATATTCCTGTGAACTTCTCAATTGAAACTTAATAATTATGCTCGAGACTGTGAGACTTGCACAGACTATACTATGGAAGCATGGCACAGAAGGAAGGCCTATACTTAGCAGTGGGTGGAACAAGACTGCCAATGATGATGACGAGGAAGTATGCTTGTAATGTGAGTGGGTTCACATGACATCTGAAACAAGCACTCGCGATAATGCTGTACTCAAGCATCTTTTCCAGTCAAAAATGACATTAAGAATGACAATGAACGCACCTCCGTATGTCTCAAATAAGAGATTTCATCACTACCTCTGCATCGAAACTGTTATGGAAGAAATCTCAGAGAGGACAAAAGCGTCAAAGAGCGAATCACGAATCGTCCAAACATGCTAGCAGTAAACCCAAACAGTCGCTACAAGACAAAAAGAAGAGTTCCTCAACAGGTTCTGTAAGAGGCTGTAAGAATGAATGGAGTCACTGGACGGTTACGGAAGGTTTTGATATGATTAATGGGTTTGTACGTACAAACCCGTTAATATTGCTGATTAAAAAAAAACATATTATTATTGCCAGTTCTACTCAGGGCAATTCTCTTAAAAGTGTGAAATCAGCTGAATACCCTCAATAACGGTTATACATGCACATGACAGCGCTTATAAATATTCATTTGCTCACCCAATGGAATTGTTTTCTATTCTTCTCAGGTAATTTATGTAAATGGAAAATATTTCCGTGCAAACCTACGTTGTTTAAAAATACACTGACCTGTAAAACTTTGCTTGTCATCCCAGATAATTTGCCACGAAAATAGGTTAGTAGGTAAGTAAGGATGAAGGACACAAATTGAAATCTTGTGAGACACAGAGGTTATTATTGCAGAGCTTATTAGCAGCCTTCAGCTGAAATCCCGGCCTTTAAGAGTCTAGAAGAAAAATATTGACAAATTTTATGATATGACAATGAAAATACAAGAAATAATATGTTTACGACACAAACCGAGCCTAGATCTTATTTATACGCATACGTGCTTATTACCTCTATATTCTTTTATTTCAAATAAGTTTTTTACTGTACCATATATTTGGTCGTAAGTGTACTATCATTGAGCGTAGGGTTACGCACTCAAAAGACAGAAAGGTCGAGCTATATTAAGGGGCCTAGCCCTCTTAATTACACAGATAGCATTGTGGAATTTATTTCGCCCGATGGCCATTTACAGCACATAAGTGTTATTGTACCATTTCCCAAGATTACTACTATAAAATACTTAATTACTGAAATTATTGCGAACCTTTAAGCCTTCGGCGGACATTATGATGTCTTGTTTGGGTTCTATGAAACTTTCTGAATATCATACGTTAAAATTATTAGATGTTCATAACGGCACGGTATATTAAAATGGAATTGGATGTGTTATGGTGCAAGCTAGTATAATGTGATGTACAATTTTATGCGACGCTTATATTTCAAGTGGCGGATATATTATTTTACAGGAATGTTAACAACGGTCTAAGAACTATTTTAGTAGGTTTAATATTATATTAATATAGGCCAGTAGTTTCAGCATAGAAACGTAATTTCATCTGTAGGTACAGACGCCAGCACATCAAGTAACTACAATCTGTTAAATTTCTTTAATATTATATTTTTAACTTTATTACATACTTTACTTTATTTTGTTATATATGGTTCAAAGTCGATTTGGAAAATTTGACAGTTTCGGTTAGCTTGATGTGCTGGGGTCTGTCGGTACATACCTTTAGCTCGAATATAAACGTATCAAGGTAAGGTTGTCGTAACGTGTTTTCTATAATAAGGTTTCGTCGTGTTCTACTATATTAAACCCAGTTTTTTGGAGACATACAGGGTTAGATATTGAAACAGAAAAGCTCAAAAACAATCTGCCTAGCTTTTTCTCTGCTATTTTGGGGTCTGCTTCCAGTCTAACTGAATACAGTTGAATAACAGTATTTTACATAGAGCGACTGCCTATCTGACCACCACAACCCAGTTACTGGGTAATGCGATACCCCTTGGTAAGACTGGTTCTCAGACTTTCGGGCTTCTTACGACCCATAACGACTGCCAAGAATACACGAATGACAGCCGGGACCAACGGCTTAAAGTACTTTCCGAGGCACGGAGGGGTCTTGGTATGTAATGTATGGTCACCCATCCACTAACCGATCACGGCAAGCGTAGCTTAGCCTTCGATCGATCCGTGCGGCTGTTATTAATTAGCCACGAGCCCCTCAAAATAAAAAGTAGAAAAGCTATAAGAAAATATTTACGAAAAACTGAAAAGCTATTATATTTCTAAGCTTGCCACCGAATAAAAGCGTGCATTATAACGAGATTTTATTTCATGTCTAGATTGAAATAAAGCACATTTTACCTGAATGAAACTAAAGATTCCCTAGGGAAATACGAAAAAAATCTTAAATTTTATCCTAAGTCTCAGCCAAGCCAGTAAATAATTCTTTTCAGCACTACTCTCAGATTTTCAAGCATTTTCTTGAACACGAGATTCTGACAGATGGTTTATTTAAAAAAAGGTTTATTTTATTCCCAAGACGTATTTTTTAGTGATGGTGACAATATAAAACTAGAAGGTGAAATTTCGAGTTCTGGAATTTCTACTAGGAAATAGGAAATCGCTTGTATTAATTTATTAAATAAAACTACGAGAAAATGAAAAAGAACGGGCTCGTGGCTAGTTAAGAACAGACAGACATGGTTCGATAGATCAGCTTAAGCTGCGCTTGCCACGGTTCGTCCGTGGATGGGTGACCATCACTTACATACCGAAACCCCCCGTGCCTCGGAAAGCACGCTAAGCCGTTGGCCGTTGGGTTGAAGGGCAAGCGTTTTGGGGGACTGTCTTTTGTAATTTTGACGTTCGAAAAGTGCTGATTCTCAGCCTAGTTTCAATAAATGACTTTTGATTTTGATTTGATTTTGCCAGTGGGAACGTTATTGGCTAATTTTACTACATACTTTATGTTCTCACCAATAAACTACGTATACGAAATTGGGCCCGCGTACTCGATTATGGCCCACATTCTGTGACAGAGTGGAGGCCTGTGTCCCAGCAATGGGATTGGGATTGCTATAGACACACTATGCTATTATGTTATGCCCATGGGGAACAGCGTGAGTTTTTGAATACTAGAATATTCATGTCCATGTTGATTTTATCATTATGTACAAAACAGAAAAGTAGGCAGTTCCCAGTGTGATCGTCAATTCGTTACGAGCCATTATTTTTGAACTCAAACTTTTCTCCGTTAATGTCTCTCGTCAACTGACAAAGTTTTGATTATGTTAGTATAATTTTATTGCTGCAGAACCCCCTCATTTGTTTTTTGGCCTTGGCAACTCTACGGGTATTTTTGCTAGTAAAATCAAACTAGAGGAATATAACAGCGATTATTGATCATATTCTCGTTTCGGTTTTATTATGAGGAATAAAAAAGTTTTTAGTTTTTCAACGTGGATAGAGAAGCTATTTGGATGAACAAGTTTTTTCATATCTTTTCGAGAATTGATACTAACACATTATGGTAAATGTAATAAAAATGGAGGATTTTATGCAAATAAGTAAACTAGATAGTCAGGTTTTCTCTTTCATCCACTTATTTAATGTCTGCATCCACTATCAATCAGAATCTGAAGCATTTTGAAGGATGCTAATCCTTCATACGTTCAACAATTCTGTCTGCTCAACAACGTAAATAGCTGTATGTAAATATCGTCACCCATTAACGGACCAACCGCGGCTAGCATAAGAGTATCAAACTAAATGTCATAAACCTTATACACACCACCTTATCAAACTTAAATCTACCACTAAAACGATCCCTTATAATCTGATACAAGTTAAGCCGCCAGCCCACGTTTCACCTTATCAATGACAGCAGTATGGTAAGTGGAAAAGTTACCAGTACAATGTCTCTCATACAATCAAGGTGGATCCGTTTCCATCACGCACTCCTATTACTTTCGAGTTGGGAACTTTTGGAAGACACTTCAGATGTCAATTGGCCCATTGAACCGTGTGATAAGGCTCTAATATGATTGGTGTTACTGTTGATTAAGGAAAGTAGGAGAGAGTGGGGTGTCTGGTGATAGCCCACTCTCCCCCACTTTCTTTGGACAGGGACAGGGAGGTTTGGAACAGGAAGACAAACAAAAAAAAAATATATATATATAACGTAACGTAACGTAGTAACGTTTGCAGGGCCAACATGGCCAGAGATCAGGGAGGTTTGGTAGGAAACAGGGGATATATTTTCTGATATATATATATATCCCCTGTTTCCTACCAAACGTTAAATGCGCAAAACCTCAGACACCCCAACTGATTTTTAATTCAATTGAGCTATTTCACAGAGAAAATGAGTCATTAAAAAAATTGTAAAGGTTTTATGTGGTGTTTTAGTTTTACTGGCCAGTCTGATCGTTTCTTGCGTCTGCGACGACGCTTTACCGAGGGAGGAGTCGTCACCGGGCCGCTGCACCGCGCTTACATTAGGTTGCTTGACCTATTAATAAATAGACACGGCAACGTTTTTAATGAAGATTTTTTGAAAAATGTGACCTATATTAAAAAGTGGTTCAATTAATTCTGCTTGTTATTCTGATCAAACTATTTTCAGGTTTTGCGCATTTAACGTTACACGTTGTATAATGGTGCACCATTATATATTTTTTGTTTTTGTTAGCCTGCATTGTGTCCTACGGCTGGGCAAAGACCTCCCCTGTTTCCTACTAAACCTCCCTGATCTCTGGCCATGTTGTCCCTGCAACCGTTACCAGATCGTCACACCATCTTCGCCGTGGTCTGCCTCGACGGCGATGTCCTCCCTCAGGCGTCCAGTGAGTGACGATCGTTACCCATCTCTCCGGTTGTATTTGTGAGACGTGTCCAGACCATTCCCACTTCAGCCTGGTTGTTTTTTCTCCAACATCCGATACTTGAGTTATGAAGCGCATCGTGGTGTTTCTGGCTCTGTCTGTGCGCTTGACACCTATTATGCTGCGCTCCGTTGCTGCGCTCCATTATAATCTCATATTAATAAATCAAATTAACTCATCAAATAACATAATATATGGATGACATTACTTTAGCAAAAAAAATGTCACAGATAATTAATAACTATAAAAACAAGAACAGCCGGTCGATTTTGTAAAAATCTCACCGTGAAATCATAAGTGAAGTGAACACTTAATAGTGTTAGTCCCTAGAAAATGACAGATCACTACACCCAAGCTTTCACGGTGAGATGGTTACAGAATCGCACGGCTTCTTGTTTTAAGAAAAAACATACAACCCGATTCACCTCATACCTATGGATAAAACCGTCGAATTAAAATGGGTTTTTAATTCGACGGACTGAACACGGTTTCACCATCTATACAATTTCCTCCCACATTCCCCTATAGACAAAGAAGACGTGTCTCGTTAAGTGAAAAATAGGTTTTGGTTTTCAAACGTTGCTATTAACGAGGCCGCCTTTTGGGCACAACTGATTTTACAAGTTCCATCGACTCGAAAATAACATACTTTCCTTGGAAAATAGTATAAGTAACCTAAATTAGTAAAACAAAACCATAGAAAATTATTTTGTTTTTATTTTCACGCTTACGGTAGCACTTATTGTAAACCCTTACTTTTTAAAGGAAAAACGTTTATAAAATCTTCTCTAAGTTTGTGTAAAGTTTTTTATCACTATTGCTCTCAAAACGGTAAAGGAAAACATTGTAAGGAAGCCGCCGTGTTCTATAGCCAAAAATTCGAAGACATGTGACACCTACCAATCCACGCTGGGCCCGCGTGGTGGATTATGGCCCACTACCTCTCACAGAGAAGAGGCCTGTTTCTCAGCAGTGGGAACGTTATAGGCCGATTATGATTATCACACTAATATTATAAAGGTGAAAGTTTGTGAGTGTGTGTGTGTAAGTTTTTTACTTCTTCACGCTCAAATGGCAGGAACAATTTTGATGAAATTTGGCACACAGATAGTTTATAACCAGGATTAACACATAGGATGCGTTCTATCCCGATATTCCCAGGGGATCGAGACTTATGCGGGTGAAACTGCGGGGCGCCGCTAGTTATGCTATAAACCACAACACTTCGGAAAACGCAACCACGTACTTCATTTTACTCTCTCATCAATAATAATATGTTCTACGTAAGGGACATAATATTATTGCTAACTCATAGTCTACGCAACCCACATTAATTCTAGATACCGGCACGTCTTTCGCCTATTACATCATAGGTAAGCACCTTTAGGTACATACGGTAAAATAGTCAACTAACGTATTTTGGCACTTTTTAACACGTGTTATAACCATATGGTTTATTTACGGCACCGGTTATCTCATTTACAACGATGGGGTACCGTTGCTGCTATGTAGATATCGCCGTCATCTAGCTTAATTAGCCATTCAGTTAACTGCCTCGCCTTTTAACTAAACGGCGCTGTTCAACTAACAAAAGCTAGGTACTTGATAGTCTTTGAGAAATTCGTGTTTATAAGAGACATTATTCACGTGTTGTATTTTGGGCTGAACGGATTTAAAAAGTTAAGTATCTATAATATTTATTGTTCCTTGTTATTTTTCCCATCGATTCGCTAAAAAGAAGAAGGGGGCTTAGATAGGTTCAAGCTTTAGCCAATATGCATACGCACAAAAGTATTTTAGATGATGTCATGTCACTTTATGTTATTATTTACCTGCACACATTATTTCTTTTGCCGTATGTACAATGACTTACGCTTCGGGCAGACAGCCCATTACATCTTTTCATATCAACGCGACATTAAATTATCACTATCATTCTCGGACCTTATAAACGAGGGTCTTCAGTGGCTATAATATTCCTTCGAATCTATTAAATTGAAGGCGGTCCCACCTTACTTTTTTTGTTTTTGCTTAATTGAAAATTGACGTGGCCATAATGATGGATTGCTTCGAAGTGACTTTGCTTTTCATGGGCTGAAGTTTTAGGAGATTTTGTGAGACTTTTTTTGTGCTTTTTATTTAAAGTTTAGCGTATTGTTCGGGTGCGTGAAAAGCCTATGTGAGAGAAGATACGTAAAAAATGTGTGGCCTGTGCAACCAGCCTACCCCATTTTGATTATAACTCGAGCTTTAGATCTCGAGGGTCAAATGAAAGCAGTGTAACATATTAAAACATTAAATAATATCACGCCTGTTTACAAACCCGAAACCGTCCGTCATGTCCTAGAACAAAAAATTCGAAGACATGTGACATCTACCAACACTCATAGGACCTGCGTGGTAGATTACGGCCCACTCCGTCTCACAGAGATGCCTATGTTCCAGCAAAGGGATGTTCCCTTTGCTGGAACACAGGCATCTCTGATCGACTCACTCGATCATCTTATTGGCGGATTTCGCTGTTTCATGATAAGGCAGAGGTGACCCATAGTACACCAGTTATCTTTAAATGCTATGTAGTAGGAGACGAAACCATTGCCATAAATCGGGCACGAATTCAAACTCCGGGCTGCCACTGAGAAATTTAGCAAAGCATTGTAAGTTCAAGACGTAGCGACGTAGTGACGCTCGGAAGACGTAGCGTTGGAAGGCCTCCCACAAGGTGGACCGACGATCTTGTGAAGGCCGCAGGAACCCGTTGGATTCGGGAAGCACAAAACCGGTCGAAGTGAAGGTGCTTGGGGGAGGCCTATGTCCAGCAGTGGACGTCTTTCGACTGAAATTATGACGATGATGATTGTAAATTGGATGTCAAACATCAAGATCATGATCATGATAAAGTTCAATGTTGCATAGTTAGGCTCAAGTATGAAAGATTTTCTAATTAATTAATGATAATAGGAATGATTAATGTATGTGTTGTCTTTGGTCCCTGGCCCTGACATCAAGCGCTTGAGTACGAGGCTTTTGGCTACGTTGTATATTTTATGTCTTTTTATTTTTCATTATTATTTTGTTTTTTATTTGTAACGTGCGTTTTGTTTGTGCAGAATAAACGTTTTTTCTTTCTTTCTTTCTTTCTTTCTTTCTTTCTTAATTTGCATCGTGAACAACAGGACAGGCATCGTTCATCTGGAAATAGAATAGAACAGAATAGTCTTTATTATGTGCACCATATAAATTACAGACATAAATAAAGAAATTTTTACAAAGGGTGACACAATGGGCTGTCTTATCGCTAAGAGCGATCTTTTAAAGACAACCTTTGGATGGATTGAAAAGGGATGGAGAGACAAGTACTGTAGGTAGTCTGAATTTACATGATACAATGAATAATAATAATAATAATTTAATATATACTTAAAGTATATTATACTAATCTAAATAAATATATACATTTAATGATAGACATGAAACAGGAGTAAAGAAAATATAATGATGATGTTTAAGGAGAAACTAAGTGTTTTTTATCATAATTTTAAAAGTGGACAAAGATTGAGCACGCCTTACCGACACGGGCAAGTCATTCCATAACCCTACTGCTTGAACAGTAAAAGATTTGTCATAGAAACTGGTGGAATGCATCGGCATCTCTAGTCTCAGGTTTTCCGATAACCTCAGATATCTATTATGTGAAAATCATGACAATACATTGGCATGTTCCATCGAGGTACCTATTATAACCTATACCTACTGAGGTCGACAAGTCGGTTCGAAGTCCAAGGTAACCACAGTGCTTACCTCACTGCTCGATGTACATATTTTCACTATACTAGGATACAGGTCGCTCTATTATACTAATTATTATGAAATACATCTTTCCAGGTCATCGGTCCAACTTTGACTCGGCCACCAAGGTCGCGTGAATCCTGGTTGCGAGAAGCGTGGAACTGATTGTTGACGATATGCTTGGAGGAAGCCTATTCCCAGTAGTAGACGTCGATTCGTTGAATGATGACGATGGTGACTCCTTTCCAAATGTATAAGGATAGAGTAAGTGTAATACCTCCATAAACCAAGTGCCTGCGTAATATGAATATTACCATCATCTGCCTAGCCTTTTCCCAGCTATGTTGGGGTCAGGTTCCAGTCTAACCGGATGCAGCTGAATACCAGTATTTTACATGGAGCGACTGCCTATCTGACCTCCACAACCCAGTAACTGGGTAATACGATACCCCTAGGTAAGACTGGTTGTCAGACTTTCGGGCTTCTGACTACGTGTAACGACTGTCAAAGATCTACGAATGACAGCTGGGACCAACGGCTTAACGTGCTTTCCGAGGCACGGAGGGGTCTCGGTATGTAAAAATGGTCACCCATCCACAGACCAACCGCGGCAAGCGTAGCTTAACCTGATCGATCGACCTGTGCGGCTTTTATTATTTAGCCACGGGATCTACTCAATTAATAATACTCAGAATTTCGTTTTTATTTTGTTCAATATTTTGTTTGATCCAGTTTAATAACTTTCGATTAAGGTTGTCGAATTCAGTTGCAAAAAAATATGGATAGCTTGCTGATTTTAGTCTAGACAAATTTTTATTTATTTTTTTTGCTTAAAAAAAATTCAATTGAATTGGAATATTGGCTGGACAGTTTATTGAATTTGTTAATAGTTTTCAGTAGGTATACTCGTGTCTGGGCTTTGGAAACTATGTCATATCTATCAAGCAAAAAGTTATTGTAAATATTAATTGAAAAATATAATATTATCTATTCGTATCCAGTCGGTCCCAGCCACCTTCTTTAGGTGGCCCGTCCATCTAGCTGGGGGGCGTCCCACACTAGGTACGCTAGCCGATACGCGGTCTCCACTCCAGGACTCATCTGCTTCACCAGCCATCTGTCCTTCGACAAACATGGTGAGCCCACTGCCTCTTCAGTTTGCTTACTCTGCAAGCTATGTCGGTAACACCTGTTCTTTTCCGGATAATTTCAATCTTGATTTTACCCTTCAAAGAGACTCCGAGCATAGCTTGCTGGTACCGGAAGGCGGAGGATAGGATGTTGTGGCACAGCCTGGGAGAGGCCTATGTCCAGCAGTGGACTGCGATGGGCTGAGTTAATTGATTTAGTTGATTGATCGATTCGTAACGGATATCTTTATACCTACTAAAAGTTGACTGGCAGAAAATGCCAGACAATGATCATAGCAGTCCTAATGGAAGACACAATATGGCACAATGTAGGTCATATTATCGAATATTTTTTATTATTATACACCATTTGAATGATAGATAAAAAGTAGAAATTTTAAAGGTAACCTGCAACAACAAACTTCGATGAGATTACGAAATTTTCTGTGTCAAAAGTAATTATATTTTGAACGCTGCCTGTCATCACGAAATTTCTTTACTAACACTTGGTACATTGAAACAAGTTGCTGAGTATAAGGGGGTTTTCTTTAATACAAAGTGGAGCAAACTTGAGTTCAAACGATCGAATCGAGGGCCTATGGAGCTTTCTTTATTTTAGTACACGATATAATTTTTACAACGTGTATTTTGCATGATTTTTTTTATATAAATTACCTAAAAAATGAAAGAATAGACCTAAATACGCGAATCGGGCCTCTGGCGGATGCCCGAATCGCGTATTTAGGGCTATGTTCTAAAATGGGCAGCGTTTAAATTAAAACCAATTTAAAGTTGGTCAAACTTTCGACCGGAGTATTTAATCTGGAAGCAAATCTATAAATTAACATCTCCCTCTTCAGTTAATTGTGTGACGGGGAAGCGGGAAGGGGTGTCGAAGTTTGAGCCTCATTTAAACCGCGGTTTGAAATTCGGCGTTCGGAGATCTATTGATCTTTTAAAGGTTTAGTACAACTTGTTTAACTTCGCTTTTGATTAATGACAGTTTGTGTTTGTTTCGTAAAAATATCGTGTTATAATTTATTATAATTTTTTAATTTAATATGGCGGAAATCAGATAACAGAATTTAGATATCTACAGACAGTAAATTTATTTGGTTTTCAAAAATAATTTCCAACTTTTGTGCGAAAGACAAATGCGCAAATAATACGCCAAAAATATTATAATACAAATATGGCGCCAGGTCATTTTAATATCGCCAGGCCATAAGTTGGGCTGAGGCCGAAGATTGAAGGAGTCCCGAAACTCTATCACGGCCTATTGGGCCGACGTGACTGACGCAATATGAGCCCGACGTCGATCAACGAAACGTGATGCTTTTACCAAAACCTTGTAGGTATATTAATGTAGGGTTGACTCAAATATATCGAGTTAGACTATACCTTTTAATAGGTGTCGAGTAAAATTGGTATCGATTACCTACGTCTCGTTAAAAGTTTCGATAAGTAATTTTGAATTCTGTTCGTGTTTTTCTCATCTACTTAGAGATGACGGCTGATAAAAATGTTGGTGTGAAAGAAAAACAATGCTACGCCGATCTTACTTATAATAAAAATCGTAAATAAATATAACTAATAAAAATCTTAAATTCATATATTCATTAAAAAAAAAGAAAGGACCTTTTGGAAGGGGCGATTATATATATGTATATTTTTTGTAAATTTTGACGGTTAAAAGTGTCTTTTATGTATACTAAGACTACACGTGTTACGCAATTACCCCGCAGATTTCAAGAATTATAAATATTATAGAGGTTTCTACCAACTTAAGTTGTCCTGAATTGAAATAATTTTTCTTTTAAAAAAGACCTCGGTAATTAGTTTTAAAGTTGCCAGTCAGTTGTAGGTTTTAGTTTCAACAACGGTCTACTACACAGCTTATAGAACTAAACTATTTGCTTTCACCTCGTTTCAAGGAATAAGGATCACGTTTCCAATAGACTTTGAGACCGACTCAAAGACCTTTAATTTAACATTAATATAACTTTTGTAAGTTTAGGTAAATTAGTTATTTCAAGTGGTTTTCAAAGTTGTTTGATTGTGTTCCATGAATCGCTATAAACCACACAACTAAGTCCAAGTAAACTCTATAAGAAATCGAAGACAACTAAATCCATCCGAAATTGCAATTTTTATGAAGCGTTTGTCTTTTTTTTTCCGTCGTTTTGTCCCTATTTGCCCGACAACAGTTTTCAAAGTAGGTGAGGGGTCCGTGGCTAAATAATAACACCTGCACAGGTCGATCGATCAATTTAAGCTACGCTTGCCGCGGTTGGTCTGTGGATAGGTGACCATCTTTACATACCGAGACCCCTCCGTGCCTCGGAAAGCACGTTAAGCCGTTGGTCCGGGCTGTCATTCGTAGATCTTTGACAGTCGTTGCGGGTAGTCAGAAGCCCGGAAGTCTGACAACCAGTCTTACTAAGGGGTATCGTATTACCCAGTAACTGGGTAGTGGAGGTCAGATAGGCAGTCGCTCCATGTAAAATACTGGTATTCAGCTGCATCCGGTTAGACTGGAAGCCGACCCCAACATAGTTAAAGGGAAAAGGCTAGGCATATGATGAGTTTTCAAAGTAGGTATAAGTATGTCAAACTACACAATCGTGTCCCTTGAGCTACAGACGATAAGAAAACTTTGAAGAAAGGAAACTTACCCGACGCTAACGTACGCAAGAGACGCAGGTCACTTTTTTATTTCTTGTCGACACCTCCCAGTGGGAGCTTGTCAGGGATATTATCTTTCAGTTACTCGCGAAAGAGGTGAAAATATAGTCATCGATACTTTGAGAATAAAAAAAAATAAAGTTCTCGCGGTGAGATTTTCACAGAATTGACATGCTGAACTTGGTTTTATATCTACATAAATATTCGAGAGCAATGAATTAGGGTCACATAATATACCTGAAAATCTCGGAAACTAAGAATCAAATCAAATCAAATCAAAAGTCATTTATTCAAACTAGGCTGAGAATCAGCACTTTTCGAACGTCAAAATTACAAAAGACAGTCCCCCAAAACGCCCGCCCTTCACCACTGCCTAGTGCTTTCGCTGGGAAGAAGAAGTGGCGCAACAAACTCCCCAGCAGCACAGCTGTCTGTTCAGTTAGAAAATACTTGATTGAATCCAATACAAGGTATGCAAAGTAGTTAACATTACAAGACACAGAACACTAAATTAAATTATTTGCCATATGTCAGCTAGCTACGCCAATATACCATGCTAGCTTAATTAAATAAATTGTGTTTAATAATAATAATAATCATTTAATTCAGGCAAGACCCATATTACATAAAACATAAAATATCACAATATCACTGCTACAAAATAAATTAATTAATGAATATAAATTAAAAATGTCACAGATAAAAATTAAAATTAAAATACAATGTCAATGCAATTAAAGTAAACGAATATTAAAAGATAAAAAGATAGATATTAATAGACATTCAAATGAAAGTAACAAAATGTATGTGTCACTTTGTATTATATTCATAAAAAATTACATAAACAAAAAAATAACCAATCTTATCTTACAACAAAAATAGAAAAGCAATTTTTTTTTCAACCACTTTAAAATTTTCTTGAGTTTTAGTACTTTGTATTTATTACCCCCACGTGCTGTCATCACTGCGGTTATGCGGTTTGGCATGCTGTGGTACCAAGTTTCTTATACGATCATCATCTGCCTAGCCTTTTCCCAACTATGTTGGGGTCGGCTTCCAGTCTAACCGGATGCAGCTGAGTACAAGTATTTTACGTGGAGCGACTGCCTATAGGATCTCCACAACGCAGTTACTGGGTAAATGGTAATACGATACCTCTAGGTAAGACTGGTTGTCAGACTTTCGGGCAACTGACGACCCGTAACGACTGTCAAAGATCCACGAATGACAGCCGTGACCACCAACGGCTTAACGTGCTTAGGCACGCCGAGGCACGGAGAGGTCTTGGTATGTAAAGATGGTCACCCATCCACGGACCAACCGTGGCAAGCGTAGCTTAACCTGATAGAGCGACCCGTGTGACTGTTATTACTTAGCCACTAGCCCCTCGGTATTAAAAGATATTCATTTTGTTTTCTCTAAGAGAAAATAATTTTCAATGGTAGTCAAACACAAAATATTTAAAAAACAGTATTCCGTATTTTAGGCTCCTTTATATCGTCAAAATCATTAACAGAATTTCCGATTTCGCTTTTGTGGTTGACAAAATTGGCGCCATTACTCGGATTTGTTAAATGGATGAAAAACCTCTTTGGCGTTACATTGTATTGATTTGGAATTTATTGTCAGTCGATTGAATGGGGCTGTACAATGGCTAACGTATTGTATTGTATGGCAATTCCTGCCTTCGGATGGATGGAGCATCCGAATGCCTAAGTGTGGGCTGTATTTTGGCAGTGTTCGATGTACTGAAGTTCTTCCTTTTAAAGTATTGCAAAAGTTTTCAGAAAATGCTTTGCGGAAAAAGAGGAATGCATTTATGACTTTTCAGTTTCTTGGCACAATTCATACTTTTGAACACCTCTGTGATTCAGAAACACTAAGGCGTTGCTGGCCTTCCTTGAGGAGGTGGGGTGGATAAATGATCAATTTTCCCACTCGTACGCAAAATACGCGCTTGGACGTGGATTTGCGGACTCTATACTACTAGGTACTACTTCTGACAATTCAGAAATAAAACCTTTAAAAATCAAATTAAAATATAAATCACACTATAATATAGATTAACTTTAAATGTGTTTGTTAATATTATAAATATTTACAATATTATGCTATTAACCGGTAAGCAACCCGGTGAGTTTAGCTCAGAAATGTAAAAGTACAACTTAACTTCGCAGAAAATAAAAATAACATGATATAGAAGATGTCGGTTAAAACAAATGAAACCATTTGAAATTACAACATCATTTAAGAAAATAAAACATTCAATAAATTGGTCGAAACGATTTTATTAACCAAATATTATTTCATTCCTCTCCAATACGGCCCAGCGAGGCCCAAAGCACCGGAATTAACGGCCATACATCCTTTTCAACCCAATTTATTTAATTGGAAGTCACATTGCCAACGAAATCCGTTTTAGTCTATTAAAATTGGATTTTACTGCGCATAAATGGGGAAGGTGAAAAAATATAAAAAATTATGATGAAGGTTGAATCTTGTTGATTTGGTATTTCGTTTTAAATGATGGTATGTTTTTTTTTTTTTTATAAGGGTTATGCTTGGAGTTTCCCTAAGTGATCGAATCAGAAATCAAGAGATCCGCAGGAGAACCAAGGTAACCGACATAGCCCGAAGAATTGCTAAATATATGTGGCAGTGGGGATGGCACATTGTTCTGGAGTGGCGACCGCGTACCGGAAGACCTAGGGTTGGAAGGCCTCCCACAAGGTGGACGGATGACCTTGTAAAGGCCGCAAGAATCCGTTGGCTGCGGGAAGCACCGAACCGGTTGAAGTGGCGGTGTTTGGGGGTGACCTAGTTCCAACAGTTGACGTACTTCAGCTGTAATGACGATGATAATGTTTTTTTTAACCCTAGAAAGATAATCTACGTCCGCAAGACGTATCGTGAAATTAAATTTCGTTGTAGTTTTTTTATTATTATTTTTATTTAAACAATTATTTCAACCTATAAGTTACTAACTAACCTAATACTTCCTTAGGCTTACTAAAAAAATCTTAATTAACTAAGGTACATACATCTGACAGACGTATGATTATCTTTCTAGGGTTAAAGAAAAATAGTTTTCTATGTCTTTTAATTAATGACGAATCAGTTACGATCTCGTTAATAAATGATGATTTCGATGATGAAAGGGGGCAGTGAGTTTTTCATCATCATCAACAGTTCGACTTCCCCCACTGCTGGGTACAGGATTCTCTTTGATTGTGCTAATCTCTACGCTCCAGTGCCGGCCTCATCCAGGTTCTACCCATGAGTGAGTGAAGAATATGAGTTGGTGTTTATCAGAACTGCGGGGTACGTGCGTAACACACCTACAATTGCAATGCCTTTCATTTTGACAGTTGGAAAACATTCATTGCGAAATAACGCATGTTGTCGGCAGAAGATTTTCTCAAACATATGAAGTAATGGTTTAGTAATTTCAATCAAAAGTTTTCTGATAGCGATTGCAAGTATGTAAATGTTTATTTGGGGCAATTAACAACAACATCATTTTAAACCTGACTATTTGGGAAAGTGGATAAATGAAGAGCCATTTTAAATGTAAAATTAATCCTAGACCTCTTGCGATCCCGCTGTATTTATTTTCAAGAAAATAAGTACCGATACTAATAAATATTGATAATACTAATACTTTATCACTACACAATGCCGAAAACCATAAGATTAGTCACGTGCTTCAAACCACAATCGCTGGCAAACTTCCAGTGTTTTGTTTCTATGGCGGCCATTTAGGGCCTTATCACACTGGTGATTTGCAAGCGAGGCGAGTGCGCAGCGAGCTCACCGCGAGTTCGCAGCGAGCGTGCGGCAAACTCACCGCGAAGACGCCGCGGGCGCGCAGCGAGTTCGCCCCGAATAGCGCCGCCGTCGACGCCAGACGTACAAAATGGCGTCGACGGTTCGGTGAGTTCGCCTCGCGCTCGCTTCAAACTCGCGGTGAGCTCGCTGCGCATTTGTCTCGCTATGGACTCGCTAGCAAATGGCCAGTGTGATAAGGCCCTTAATACTCGTAATATCTAAGTTATGGCAGACGAGCTTCTTGAAGGAGTTTCAGGGGAGCTACTGTTGGATAACGGAAAGGGGTGAATAACATCATTCATACCTACTGAATTTTTACATTTGTATAAATAATGAAATAACATGATATCACGCTTGTATTCCTCGAAGGGTCAGGCAGTTGTGTGGCTATTAGTAAACCCACACTGTCTCGTTGGTCTTGTGGTCGATTCCCGGGTCGGGCAAAATGTTATTGGGTTTTTGGTTCAGGAATTTCTCAGTAGAAGCATAGTGTCTGGATTTGTGCCCGTTTGACGGCAAGAGACTCGCCCCCTGTTACACTGGCGAGATGTGGATGTGGAATAGAATAAAAGAACGTGTTTTGTCTCACAGTATTATAGTTATTACTAAGTACGAACACAGAACTATATGTAGCAAAAGGTTCAAGTACCAGCATTATGCTTAGGTATTTTAAGATTTATTTTTAATTCTGAGAGGGGTTTTCCATAAATTAAGCTTTACATGATACCGAGAGTTGATATTACGAAAAATGGAGGCTGTAAAATTGAAATATTGTCGGTAATCCCTATTGTAGGGAGACCTCCCTCCCCCTCAATCCCCAAAGATCACAGACAGTGCTTCGTCAACCGGATTAGTTACTTTTGTCAGCCCATTTTCTCGACCCATTTTTTTTATTTGTTCTATTTATCCAGGTATATTTTCCAAATCGAATCTAACCCCCTGCAGAGCACTGCTTTGCAAGCCATTTGCATATAAGTGAGTACTTTTACCAGTTTGTTTCTGAAGTTCCACGGAATATGTGCAGTCAGCCTCAAAAAGTTGTATCAATCGTCAAATAATTCATTTGATTGTCTAAAATATGTGTTTTATTACATTTAGTCAGACTACAATGAGGTCCACACATAAAATAAACTCTTGCCGATGATCTGCCGTGCGATTCTGTAACCATCTCACCGTGAAAGCTTGGGTGAAGTGAGCGTGGAGTGAGCTGTCATTCGCTAGGCATTAACACTATTAAGTGCTCACTTCACTTATGATTTCACGGTGAGATTTTTCCAGAATCGACCGGCTGATGTGTACCTATCTCAGGTGTAATGTGTGTCTTATAGTCTGTGCTAAATATGTATGTATTTTCTTTCTTTCTTTCGTTGTACACATCATTTTAAGGCTGACTGTACAATTGTCTTTATTAGCATCTTGTTCATCATTATTGCTAGTGAAGATAAAATACTAAATTATAACCTTCCTTTTATGGAAATTATTTTTCTGTGAATGAGGCGAGGCAAAGTGGTTACTGCAAAGCAACTCAGATGCATTACTTCGATTGCGACCAGGCTGCCTCCGACACCATGTTTAACTAGCTGTTTTATACCTTTTTGAGCTAATCTGCAGATGGAAAATGTTTTAATTTCGAAAGTGGAAGAAGTTTGTGGTCCATGGAGTATGGTATCTGTTTACTTTCAAAACTGGTGGGTAGAAAAAATCTACGATACGCATACGATTTTTTTTTATCTCGATATTAACTAAATGCATTACCTACTCCAATATCCATTGTATTATTTTGCAAAAGCCTTGTAATGAACTTTTTACGGAACTTCCATTTTATGATAACCCAAAAACTTTCACAGATTTTTTAATTTTTTTTTTTTTTATTATTTTTTTTTTTTTATCGCTTCTCGGCCTTTTGGCTAAGATCAAAGTGTAAAAATATTTTTTTCGGTCGAGATGGATAGCGAAACTTACTACGCAGAGGGTGCAGAGGGTACCGACGTCACTATTGTTGCTTATGGAAGCTCTATGAATGCCTTTAGCATCATCAACGACACCAATTGGAAGCTATTAATAGTCTTTAATCTCCTCGAGTCCTCCCGAAAAGTGCTTGCGGCAATCACCACGTATTCACGTATGTAATTAATTTGAGTCGGTAGAAGTCCCATCTTAAAAGATAGGTATTTTTCAGACCTACAACGTAGGTACTGCCGGTCGATTCTGTAAAAATCTCACCGTGAAATCATAAGTGAAGTGAGCAGTTAATAGTGTTAATCCCTACCGAATGACAGCTCACTCCACGCTCACTTCACCCAAGCTCTCACGGTGAGATGGTTACAGAATCGCACGGCAGGTATAAAATAATATGTGCTTACGAGTACCTAAGTATGTTTGGTTGTATGGGATCGAAACGTATGCAGGTGAAAGCGCGGGGCGCAGGTACTGTATAAAATAACTAGCATGGCCCGCGTTTTCTGCCGCATAAGTGTCGATCCCGTAGGAACATCGGAATAAAAAGTATCCTGTGTGTTATTTTGATGTATAAACTACAATACTGTAAAGTTTCATTTAAATCCTTTATGGAGTTTTTGTGTGAAAGAGTAACAAACATTCACCCATCCATACCCACAAACGCCTTTATAGTATTACTAGCAGTGCCGCGCGGTTTCACCCGCATAAGTTTCGATCCCGTAGGAATATTTGGATAACGAGTATCCTATGTGTTAATTCTGGTTATAAACTGACTGTGTGGCAAATTTCATACAAATCCGTGCAGTGGTTTTTGCGTGAAAGAGTAACAAACATCCATCCATCCTCACAAGCTTTCGCGTTTATAATATGTGTAGGGGAGGCCGGGGCTGAAAGTTCCGATTTTCAAATAACATGAAAAGTTATGATGAAAATGATAAGATTTCAATATTGATATTAGATTTTGTTAAAAAGTCTTAATCGGTCTCTGTAATAGTAAAGTCATTTCTGCTAGTTTCTCTATATTTTTTTTTGTACAGGCATATTTTTGCAAAATTTCGGAAGGGAACATTCAACCCCACTTTGGGGCGAGTTGTTCCATGTGTGGGGCAAATTGTGCCACATAGATAATATTAATAAAGTATAAAGATAAATTATGGTTTCTCTGGTTAAATAAAACAATAAATAATTTCTATAGTTAGGTTCATTTATTTAGTTGTTATGCAATGCTATAAACTTTAAAAAACAACGAAAAAACATTACTAGCTACAACTAGATTCACATTTTGTATTGGTTAACAAAAATTGATATCTATTAGCTTATAAATCTTACTACCTACATACTTAAGGATACAAAAAATCGTACTGGAAAGGATACTCGAGATAAACACTTTTTTATAACTAAAAAATATTGGCAATTCCATAACAGAACTTAAAAAAAGACAACAAAATATAACTGGAAATCTTCAGATGAAATGTTTCTTTTATTAATTCAACTATAATAGAGATTTATCAAGTTAAAAACTTGATCACAAAAATAACTGCACTTATTTTAACTACATAACACAACAGATACCGTTTTTACTTTTCTTCCATCTTGTATTGCAGCATTTGCTGCTTGGCGTAATAACGTTTTGGATGTTTTCCCTCTCTCAGTTTTCCGTTTGTAGGTACGTACCATCCTAAAAAAAATACCGTAAAAATGTATAGAAAATTTAAGGATCGATTGGGGTAAGTTGTTCCGGGGAACAACCAGCCCCTTTAGGAGGGAACTTGTAGCCCCAAATTATATGTTTGTATAAAAACTATCATGCTAGAAAATTAACAAATTTAATTGAAAAAACATTCAAGCTATAAGATACCTAACTAATGCCACTCTAAAATTGGAAAAATGCACATAAATCGGCCAATAATAAAGAAAAATAGACCAAAAAGTTTAAATACGAAAAAATTTACTAACGTGGTGTTCTACTAGCACGGTGCACACAGCCACTCGTCCGCCGCCGTCGGAGCAACTAAGATGGCCGCCAGCGCGGCGCGTCACCTGATGCTTAAACGACGCATTTCTCGTGTATTGCTACCTCTTTTCTTTACAAAGTTATTACTGCCGGAACAACGTGCCCCGGGAACTTCCAGCCCCGGCCTCCCCTACACGAGCGTGTTTATGTGATCAACCAAAACTCTATTCAACTAATGAATAGCAAACTACTTTGATATTTACACAAAATTAATCATACAGCGATGATCAAAGTAGATTTTAAACTGACACTAAATTACAGCCAATTAGTTCTGGAAACGCATTCGTTTGACGATCATCCGATTGAAATTTCGGTATCATTGAGTACATAATTATTACCCACGACATTACCTTTATTATTTGTTTGTTGAGACACACTTGAATACTTCATGATTTAGCTTCTAATCTGTTGGTTATCCCTTAGTTACAACAACTTTCTTTTTTTTTTTTTTCAATGTGTTCAAACGCCTTGTCTACAGATTTATTATATGTAGATATATTAACGCTGTTCTGTAAAAAATACTTCAATAAAACTTACTATACTATAATAATGTTTATAGTACGTTTTATAAGTAGGTATGATAAAATTATAGTTGTTAGCAAAAAAAAAAAAAAATCTGTCTGGCTTTTTCCCACAACGTTTGGGTCGGCTCCCTGTCTAACCGGATCATCGGCAGCTGAATACCAGCGTTTTACATGGAGCGTCTGTCTATCTGCCCTCCACAACCCAGTTACTCGGTAATACGATACCCCTAGGTAAGACTGGTTGTCAAACTTTCGGGCTTCTCCACAACCCACTTAATGGGTAACACGATATGACGATAACCCTTGGCAAGACTGGTTGTCAGATCGTAATGAATCACAAGTAAGACACCATGTTTAAAAATGTCTAATTCTTAACTTATTTACTATTATTACTTAACTATTTATGTACACACATGTAAACAGATAAGAAGAAAGGAACAGAGAAATACGTGCAAAAGTGGGTTATTTTTAAGTAAATGTCTTCCAGCATACCTGCGATAGGAGAGTACATAAAAAAAAAAATATTTTATTTGTTAGGGACAAAAAACAGTTAAACATAACAAGCTTAACTAAATTTTGATTCTTAAATTAGCACAATACTTAGAAATACATAGAAATAGACACATACAATACATTACATACAATACATTTATACACTATCTATTCCATATTTGTGTTACTACACATGTAACTCGCAACATTGCCCACGAATTCTCAAAAAAAAAAAAAAAGTTAAAAGAAAACAGACAAATAGTGTGCATCGTAAAAGACAAGTAAGAAGAAAGAAAAAAAAAATGTCCATATTTATGTTAAGTACTTACTACACATGTAACCCAAAACATTGTCCAAAAATTCTCAAAAAAAAAAAAAAGTTAAAAGAAAACAGACAAATAGTGTGCATCGTAAAAGACAAGTAAGAAGAAGAAAGAAAAAAAATGTATACTTAAGAATTTAGTAACTCTGTTGCTCTTGTCTTGAAACGATGTTTGGAAAGAGTAAATATGTCAGCAGGCAAGAGATGTAGACAACGTGTGTAATAGTAGAAGGGAAAACGAAATATAATATAGAATCAGAAAAATCGTTTAATTTAAATATAAACAAACAGTAACATGCATATGCCTAATCGGAAAAAGATTACAAATTGCTATAGTCTGTACTAACAGTTGGATTCTTGAGGTAGATTTTCCGAGCTCGTTAATCTACTTGGGTATTTTTAGAGCTACCTATTCTAAACGTAATTGCTACGCGAAACAGTTTCCACTGAGAGCTGCAGTGAACATAGTTTAGACAATGTCACTAACGAGGACTAACGGCTGACGGTGCGAGTTCAGAACTGAGTTAAATATAGTTTTTTTTTTTTTTTAAGAACAGCGCGGTGGGACCACCATCATCTCATTGTTCGATAGCTATAAGCTGCTTGTACAGACGCCAGCACATCAAGCTACCCGAAATAGTCAAATTTTCCCAATCAACTTTGAACCTTATGCTTTAGTAATAAAGTTGAAAATCTTTTTAGCAATCAAAGAAGTTTGACAGATTGTAGTAGCTTGATGTGCTGGCGTCTGTACATTAAGATGGGTCATCATTATTATCATCAAACTAGGTAGGAAATTGCTAATATTGATATTAGCAATTTCAATATTTAGTTTTACACACGCATACATCATGTCACTCCTTCTCCCCATGGGGGTGGGCAGAGACTACAGAACGCCACCTGCTACGATCCTTAAATACTCCCTTTGCTTTGTTTACGTTCATACATCTGGTCATACAACCACGTCGGCTATGATTGCGAATGTAGGAAGGAAAAGGAAACCACCGATAAAAATAACTTTACATTTGATTAAAGATTAAATAGGTGAAACAAGAGGAGGATGTGTGCTTATAACCAAATGATAGAAGTGAAAACTGACTAATGGACCGAGTTTGCGCCATTCAGTGCTGACTATACGCGATTCAGCGTAACCGACCGACTGGAGCCGAGTATACGCGATTCAGCGCCGACTATACGCGATTCAGCGTCACCGAGCGACAGGAGCCGAGTAGGTGTACTCGATTCAGCGTCACCGCCCCGAGCGTAAAGGTTCAGTTAAAAAACGTTTTTACTTCAAAAAAACGGAGCTCAGTCCAAGACAACCCAAGATCACAAACCGATCTATTGAAGTAAACGAAGGAAAATAAAGAATATATTCAAATTCCTTCACACATTCTCGGTCTTTGAACTTAGCAAACTTGGACAGATCACATTCATAAATAAAATCATACAGAAATGCAACTACGACTCCAAAACTTTAACAAATGTTGTTTTATACAGATTCATTCACTACAGTTCTGAAAATCAGAAGCGGACAGACTGACTGTGCATACTCGTATCACTACATAGTATAAAACAAAGTCGCTTCCCTGTCTGTCTGTCCCTATTTATGCTTAGATCTTTAAAACTCCGCAACGGATTTTTTAAATAATATGATGCGGTTTTTTTCAATAGATAGAGTGATTCAAGAGGAAGGTTTATATCTATAATACATGCATAACATAGTAGAGAAACACTGATAATTTTAGAGGTTTCTAATGTGATGTCGTAAATAAACACATTTTTTTGCGCTTACATTGTAAACGCTGGCTGAACCATTCAAGATAGATCAAAATAATGTACTACAGTATTGTACACCTTAAAAAGTTCTACAAAAAAGTCCGCGATGGTATATGTCTATCTCTTAGGGATAACCCACAATAACCATTTTTTATCCTTAACTTTTTACGAGAAATAATGGCTTATTTAAGAAGCAATTTTAGGCAATACAGCATTAATCCTTATCCAATTAAATACCTTAAAAACATTGTGCATTTCATATAGATCATTATGGCCCTTTACAGCATGTAATTTAAATGAATATTTTCGAAGATATTACAGTTTTAAAATGCGGGCGTTACCGGCCGGGCAGTCGGCCGGTGGCGCTTGAAACTACCCAACGGATTTTCAACTTTATCACTAAAGCATAAGGTTCAAAGTTGATTGGGAAATTTCGACAGTTTCGGGTAGCTTGATGTGCTGGCGTCTGTACTACAGTATTGTACACCTTAAAAAGGTCTACATAAAAAATCCACAATGGTATATGTCTATCTCTTAGGTATAACCCACAATAACGATTTTTTATCCTATACTTTTTACGAGAAATAATGGCTCTACAATTATTAGTGTTTCTCTACTATATTATGCATGTATTATACATATAAACCTTCCTCTTGAATCATTCTTTATCTATAAAAAAAAACCGCATCAAAATCCGTAGCATAGTTTTCAAGATCTAAGCATACATAGAGACAGACAGACAGCGGGAAGCGACTTTGTTTTATACTATGTAGTGATCAGCATTGCACCCGTTCGAAGCCGGGCCGGGTCGCTAGTATATAATAAATCCCACCAAAAACATTTTCATGTAAAAGGTTGCCAAAACGAGACCATATGACTCGTACCCTAAGAATTTTGATGATCATCAGTGAGTGAGTCAGTGACGAAGTCGGGGTTTTTTTAAATATCAATAAAATCGAAAGTATAAGAGCTATGCAATTGAAACTTTATATATTTAATAAGTCTACTATTGACATCATATCCCGAGAATTCTGTTTATCTGTTATAATCCAAACCCAAGTTATGAGGGTTCAAAAAAACGACGAAGCGCTTCGAGAAAAGGTACGAGTAGGTTGCTCTTGCGCTTCGCTTGGCTCGTCTTGGCGGGGGCAATACCATGCCCCCAGATCTACACTTATATAATAAAGCTGAAGAGTTTGTTTTTTTTTTTTTTTTGTTTGAACGCGCTAATCTCTGGAACTACCGGACGGATTTAAAAAAATATTTTTGCCTTTGATAATCACAATGCTTGACGGATCAGTCGGATTTGAAAACTTCTGCATTCAATTCTTGAGAAAGGTGATAGACTATTTAACATCACGCTCCTACCCTTAGGATCAAATAAAATGATAAAAGTCAGAAAGAATACGAGTACTAACGAAGCCAATACATGCGAAAACGAAGTAACGGGCCCACTTAAAGGATATATTTTGTATTAAAACAAAAAATATTACCTGGACGAAGTCGTGGACAGGAGCTAGTCTATACTAATATTATAAAGAGGAAAGATTTGATTGTTTGTTTGTATTGAATAGGCTCCGAAACTACTGGACCGATTTGAAAAATTGTTTTACCATTAGAAGCCGACATTATCCCATCAGGGATAATGTCGGCTTATGTGTTATATGTTATGTTATCTTATGTTATCTTATATGTTCATCAGAACATAGGCTACTTTTTACCGCGGGAAAATGCTTCATTCCTACGGGAAAACGGGTAATAGGATTTAAACGGCGGGAATTCCGAATTCTACGCAAACGAAGTTGCGGGCGGATGCTAGTATTTTATAATAATGCTGTTCCACTTTTATAAATGGAAAGTAGAAAACTGGACCTTCGAACAGTTTCCAATTGGAATTTATTTCAATTCGAAGTTAGTAGTTTTTGAACCGCAGTTACTCTGTGAAACATTGATATTTGCCAATTATTTCTCATGTGCGGGTACTTAGGGAATTACCAATGAAATAATAAATATATTAATATTTACTATACGTTCTATTTACTGGGGCAATTACAATTTCCCAGTAGTCAATACTGACGATTTTATTATTAAGGCTCCCGCAGAAAGGCACCGTAGCTACGCGAGCTACGGTGTGACGCGATTCTGGTAGAACAATTTCCATGTGGTTTTTGACTGGTCACGTCGCGCTATCGCGTCGCCTGTCTGCGGGAGCCTTTATGTTATGGTGATAAATAAAAAGCTTTTTAGATAAAAATAAAGTAATTTTTGTATGTATTTTTGGAAACAAATAGAGATTTAACTCATCCCATTTTGTTTGGCACACATCTCACTATGTACAAAGAGTAACTAGAGTACCGAATGCCTACACAACCACAGAATGACCCTGGGGCTACTTTAAGCAAAGCCTAGACATATTTGATTAAAACTATTTTTTTCCCTGCTGATTATTTTTTTCGCGATTTCAGATTTGGTCCCATACTAAAATTGTTCATAATGATGAGTATAATGACCTCTTAATATGCTGTGAGTTAATTCAGGGACACGTTGTATATTGTTGAAACTAGTAGTTGAAACTTGGCTTAAATTAGACTTTAATTAAATCTTCTTGTCTTGCAACTAAATTTTATTTATGTCTCTTAGAACCGCGTCTAGCTTGAGCAATTTCTTGATTAAATGTACCGAAAAACCCGGAGTTGAGATGTAAATTGTAAAAGGAAGGCTCTCCGTTGCTTTTGTGCTGAGTAAGGATCGACTCGAGCTCCCAAAAACGGGGTAAATAGATATTCAATTATTTTGAGACGCGTCTCCGTGATTTATTTACATCGCGAGGCCGCTAATGTACTGCCGTATGGATGATGGGTGTGAAATAAATCAGATGTGGAAGCAAAACGATCTGTTTTTGGCTTCAATACTTTGTATTCGCGTTGCGTTTGCTCAATCAATGCCTCATAGCCTAAGGCATTTCAAACAATTCTAAAGCAAGTGTTTCATATTATGTCTCTATTATGTTTATAGTTGATAAAAACGACATTTGATACCTTATAAAACATTACGAATCAGAATTAGGTAAAAATCACAAAGATCATCAAAATCAAAAGTCCTTTCTTCAAACTAGGCTGAGAATCAGCACTTTTCGAACGTCAAAATTACAAAAGACAGTCCCCCAAAACGCGCGCCCTTCAGCACTTCCTAGTGCTTTCTCTGGGAAGAAGAAGTGGCGCAACAAACTCCCCAGCAGCACAGCTGTCTGTTCAGTTAGAAAATACTTGAATGAATACAATACAAGGTATGCAAAGTAATTAGCATTACAAGACACAGAACACTAAATTAAATTATTTGCTGTATGTCAGCTAGCCACGCCAATATACCAGCAAATACAAGAAAAACTATACATACCTACCTACTCAAGCAAAAAAATAATATAAGTATCAAAATTAAAAATGGAAACAAAATTTTACTATCTAAATAAAAGCCTCCAGCCGGTCGATTCTGTAAAAATCTCGCCGTGAAATCATAAGTTAAGTGAGCACTTAATAGTTTTAATCCCTAGCGAATGACAGCTCACTCCACGCTCACTTCACCCAAGCTTTCACGGTGAGATGGTTACAGAATCACACGGCAGTTATAAAGGGCGTGACCGCTTAATTACATATTTATGCAATGCTGGGTTCTGTTTACATAGCTGTCACTTGAAGTCACAAATGATAAACCATCGAAGTAAACTAAATAAACAAGTTATTACTAATGACAACAATAAAACCATGGTTAGCGAGATCATCATCTAGGTACCTAGGTAGCCTTTTCCCAACTATGTCGGGGTCGGCTTCCAGTCTAACCGGATGCAGCTGAATACCAGTATTTTACATGAAGCGACTGCCTATCTGACCTCCACAACCCAGTATCTAGGTAATACGATACCCCTTGGCACTGATTGTCAGACTTTTGGGCTTCAGACGACCCGTAACGACTGTCAAAGATCCACAAATGACAGCCGGGACCAACGGCTTAGCGTGCTTTCCAAGGCACGGAGGGGTCTGGGTATGTGAAGATGGTCACGCATTCACGGACCAACCGCGGCAAGCGTAGCTTACCCTGATCGGTCGACCCGTGAGGCTGTTAATACTTAGCCACAAACCCCTCTAAAAATCACAAAGATAATGATCAATAAAGTATCAGACTGCCAAGTTTTATGATGTGAATTCCTTCTTTAGGTGTACTTTGCGATCTTTCTGAACAGTGAGCGAAACTTATACGTCACGCTCGGGTCGGTGACTCTGAATCGGATATAATCGGCTCCAATCGGTCGGTGACGCTGAATCGCGCACACTCGGCTCCAGTCGTACCTAAGTATACACTTCTATCGTGAGGTCATAAAAGCACACATCCTCTTTTTTTTCTTCGCACTTGATTCGAAATTTCAGATACTTAATTATATCGGGAAACATTGTATGATATTAATATGGTCTTGCTGTAAAATGCTACACGGAGAGAAAAATCTTAGAAAAATTACTGTGCTGTCTCATAATCTGAGTGCATTTGAGTGGTTATGGAAAAATTACCATGCTAGCACAGTAAAAATTCTTATGCTGTACAGTAAAATTGATTGGACAAATAGTGAATTTTTCCCAATCTCACTCAGAAAATTTTCTGTAGATGTCACTTGCACTCACTTTACAGTGACGAGCGCAGTAATTTTTCTAAGAATTTTCTCTCCGTGTTCACAAAAGCGAAACAATGCTCCCCGTCCATAGTCTAGCTCTCAGAATCTAAATGCAAGCTAAATTAAAGCATCCACTTAGCGCGCCAGGAAGTCTAAACCTTCTACTCCAAACAGTATTACCATACGTGGCTTATTCTCTGCCTTCAACTTGCTCCAACTAAGAAGTTTGCTTATCTATTTAAAGGCTTATATGTCAAACGGACTACTTAAGGATCCTAAACCAGACGACCCAAAGTGTACAAATACAGCCAGAGACCGACATACGTTACGTGGGACAGCACAGAATACTAAGCGTGGTCGGTAGTTAATAATTCAGTGGGCAAAGTTTGGCAAAATATGCTCAGATCTAGAGATTTTAGTGCGTTGATGTACTGTTTTATTTTTACTGTGGCGGGGTTTAGGACGTGATTTGTCTGGGTTCTTTTTTTATATCCTAGAATAAAAAAAAAACCCAGACAAGTCGATGAAATCATGCGGTTGTTCATCTGGAGGAGCCTCTCAGGGTGAAAAACCGCATGGTTTCATCGATCTGTAAGGTCTCTGGAAGGTTAGCCTACCCTTGATTCGGTCAGTCAATGGATTAATGACCATTCTTTACACAGACTGAGTCTATGATTGTCTAGCTCAGGACACCATCATCATCATCATCTGCCTGGCCTTTTCCCAACTATGTTGGGGTCGGCTTCCAGTCTAACCGGATGCAGCTGAATACCAGTATTTTACATGGAGCGACTGCCCTCCACAACCCAGTTACTGGGTAATACGATACCCCTTGGTAAGGCAGCCGGGACCAACGGCTTAACGTGCTTTCCGTGGCGTACTTTCGGAGGTCTAGCTCAGGACACCGATCCTTAAAAAAAAAAATTTTAGGGATCCGTACCTCAAAAGGAAAAGGACAACCCTTATAAGATCACTTCGTAGTCCGTATGTCTCTGAAACCCGTAAATTTGTAGTTCATACCTACAAATTTGTACGGAACCCTCGGTGCGCGAGTCCGATTCGCACTTGACCGGTTTTTTTTGTTTAATAACTGACCAAAAGTTTTAACTCAGGGCGTCTAGAATCATGTACTGAATTGTCATGGTAACAGGTTTTGCGTGAATGTCCCTGCAACCCTGTAAAAGTAAATAAACCTTAATTACTTAGGTACAGAATTATAAATAGAGGTATATATTTTGTACCTCTAGCCCAAACAAAAAACCTGTGAGACTGCTAAACATAATCCAAACTATTGAAGGTTTTCCATTAAAAAAAAAATTGTAGTTATGTGTATATTTTATCTATTTTTTTACGTGCGTTTTGTTTGTGCAGAATAAACATTATTTTCTTCCTGCCTTTTTTTCTTTTACGTGTATTTATTTAAAATAGTGAGAAATATTGCTGCATCCCTTCGAGATTTGGTTGCAGGTACATTTCAACGAGTACAGCTCGAAGCATCGGACACTACGACTGGGCACCTATGCACATCTGGCCGCAGAATCTACGTGAGCAGCATTGAAAGAATTTCTTTAAGGCGCCACCCCGACCAAAACGCCGCGGAAGCCGTTTTTGTGCAGTTTTTGGAAGCTATCTACTTCTTATTTAAAAGAAATATTAACAAAAAAAAAATACATTAAATTTCTACATAATGTTGACTCCATAATTGTAGTATTACTTTTTTTTTTAAATCAGTATATCTTTAATAAATCTCCTTACAACGAAACTCCAGAAATGAGAAATGGTGATTGATAACATGTATCTCCTCGTAAAGTAAACATTATTTAATTTTGCTACTGACACCAATGGATAGACAATTTAATAATTAACATTTTGGTAGTAAAATTTTTTCCAAAAAACTAAAATTTGATTTTATACAAATTTTATTCTAAAATGTGAGCGCTTTTACTACTGTAACTCATACACCCCGTATCGGGATTCAGTGTGCCACAAGCTCTCGAAGGTGAAACCCGTGCCGTTTGTCTCCGCGTCGCCGCGTCGCCGTCGGCTAGCGCACTTGCTCGCTTACGTCACATTATCAGTACTGATAATAAAAATTAGTTTTTTTTTTTTTTTTGTACTCGTTACGTATTGTGTTATTTAATGCGGAAGGACGCTTTGTGTATTTAGAATTATTGAGTTTTGTGAAAGGACGCTACTCCGCCATCTTGGATTAGCTATCGTTTTCATAGTTTTCGAGGGTGTTAAAGCTGATAGTGAGGTCAAAATGTAAATCCAAGATGGCGGCTCCAAAAACTTCTATATTTTTCGTCATGGGTGTCGTTTTCATAGTTTTCGAGGGTGCTAAAGCTGATAGTGAGGTCAAAATCTAAATCCAAGATGGCGGCTGCGAAAATTTCTAAATTTTTCGTCATGGGTGTCGTTTTCATAGTTTTCGAGGGTGCTAAAGCTGATAGTTAGGTCAAAATCTAAATCCAAGATGGCGGCTGCGAAAATTTCCATATTTTTCGTCATGGGTGTCGTTTTCATAGTTTTCGAGGGTGCTAAAGCTGATAGTGAGGTCAAAATCTAAATCCAAGATGGCGGCTGCGAAAATTTCTAAATTTTTCGTCATGGGTGTCGTTTTCATAGTTTTCGAGGGTGCTAAAGCTGATAGTTAGGTTAAAATCTAAATCCAAGATGGCGGCTGCGAAAATTTCCATATTTTTCGTCATGGGTGTCGTTTTTATAGTTTTCGAGGGTGCTAAAGCTGATAGTGAGGTCAAAATCTAAATCCAAGATGGCGGCTGCGAAAATTTCTAAATTTTTCGTCATGGGTGTCGTTTTCATAGTTTTCAAGGGTGCAAAAGCTGATAGTTAGGTCAAAATCTAAATCCAAGATGGCGGCTCCGAATATTTCCATATATTTCGTCATGGGTGTCGTTTCCATAGTTTTCGAGGGTGCTAAAGCTGATAGTTAGGTCAAAATCGAAATCCAAGATGGCGGCTGCGAAAATTTCCATATTTTTCGTCATGGGTGTCATTTTCATAGTTTTTGAGGGTGCTAAAGCTGATAGTTAGGTCAAAATCTAAATCCAAGATGGCGGCTGCGAAAATTTCCATATTTTTCGTCATGGTTGTCGTTTTCATAGTTTTCGAGGGTGCTGACAACGATTATGGGGTCAAAATAAAAATTCAAGATGGCGCTTCCAAAACTTTGCAAATTTTTCGTCATGGGTGTCGTTTTCATGGTTTTCGAGGGCGCTGACAACGATTTCCATATTTTTCGTCATGGGTGTCGTTTTCATAGTTTTCGAGGGTGCTAAAGCTGATAGTTAGGTCAAAATCTAAATCCAAGATGGCGGCTTCGAAAATTTCCATATTTTTCGTCATGGGTGTCGTTTTCATGGTTTTCGAGGGTGCTCAAGCTGATAGTTAGGTCAAAATCTAAATCCAAGATGGCGGCTGCGAAAATTTCCATATTTTTCGTCATGGGTGTCGTTTTCATAGTTTTCGAGGGTGTTGACGACGATTATGGGGTCAAAATCAAAATTCAAACTCAAAACTCAAACTCAAAGCATTTATTTCAAGTAAACCAATTACAGGCACTTTTGAACTGTTAAGGGGTCGGTCAGTCAGAAAGATGAAGCTACTTGCCCATTCCAAAGCGTAGTAGGTATCTGTGGAGAGGAACGGGCAAGAAACTCCACGGACACTCTTTTAAATCATAAAAATTGTTACAAAATTTTGGTTACATCATTCAAGTTGAAATTATACATATTGTGAGAACGATGACCTCATCTAGTTTAAAAAAATATGATTGACATGTAAAAGTGTTTGTACAAACCTACTTACAGAAAATAAATCATCATAGATGTAGAAAGACGTGCACGTTAAAAGCGTCCGTACTAAAAAAGATAAAAACAACAAAAAAAAAATAACAATTCACAAATGAAAATACTTAGATTAAAATAAAAATAAGCCGTGGCGGCTAAGAGATGACCAGTCCCTACTGGCGGCGCCCGTTCACGAACATGACGTATGGATCAGCACCATTTAGCTCAACCATTTTGAAGGGAACTCAATGATCCAACACACACGCCACCACCAGCGAGACATTTGAGTGAGCATGACATACCCCCAGCCGCCAGGGCACATTCAAGTCAATGAAAGACGTACCCAGTAAATGGTAGCTTTATAGTTTAGGTGCATAGTGCTCACACGTGTGTTATGCAATTATACAATATTAAGAGATTCAGAGAGAAGAGAAGAATTCAAGATGGTGCCTCCAAAAATTTGCAAATTTTTCAATCAAAATTCAAGATGGCGCTTCCAAAAATTTGCAATTTCTTGGAAGCGCCATCTTGAATTTTGATTTCGGCCACATAATTGTTGTCAGCGCCCTCGAAAACCATGAAAACGACACCCATGACGAAAAATTTGCAAATTTTTGGAGGCGCCATCTTGAATTTTGATTTTGACCCCATAATCGTTGTCAGCGCCCTCGAAAACCATGAAAACGACACCCATGACGAAAATTTTCCAAATTTTTGGAGCCGCCATTTTGAATTTTGATTTTGACCCCATAATCGTTGTCAGCACCCTCGAAAACCATGAAAACGACACCCATGACGAAAAATTTGCAAATTTTTGGAGCCGCCATTTTGAATTTTGATTTTGACCCCATAATCGTTGTCAGCACCCTCGAAAACCATGAAAACGACACCCATGACGAAAAATTTGCAAATTTTTGGAGACGCCATCTTGAATTTTGATTTTGACCCCATAATCGTTGTCAGCGCCCTCGAAAACCATGAAAACGACACCCATGACGAAAAATTTGCAAATTTTTGGAGACGCCATCTTGAATTTTGATTTTGACCCCATAATCGTTGTCAGCGCCCTCGAAAACCATGAAAACGACACCCATGACGAAAAATTTCCAAATTTTTGGAGCCGCCATCTTGAATTTTGATTTTGACCCCATAATCGTTGTCAGCACCCTCGAAAACCATGAAAACGACACCCATGACGAAAAATTTGCAAATTTTTGGAGCCGCCATCTTGAATTTTGATTTTGACCCCATAATCGTTGTCAGCGCCCTCGAAAACCATGAAAACGACACCCATGACGAAAAATTTGCAAATTTTTGGAGACGCCATCTTGAATTTGGATTTTGACCCCGTTGGATAATCATATAAAATAGTCACATAACGTTTTTCGTTCCAAAAATTAGAAAGTAAGTATTCGTGGACATTCATGACCAACATAGGCGCACTGTTTCTTCATTCATAGAAATAATATTTTTTTTATTAAATGCCGCGTATTGTAAGGTCTGTGCTTTTTACTAGTCGCAGTATTGTAGAGGTGGGGTGCGGCAAAGAGGGAACGAATGCTCAAGGTTATTTGGTCAGGGTCCGGCCTTAAGAGGTAGATTCAATGTAGGGTAAAACTTGGTAATAATGTCCAAAAATTTATAGGTTTCTTAGTAACGTAGTATAAGGTCCTCTGATCTGAAAACAGTTGTAAGTACCTATTTAGGTTTCTAATGTATTGTATAGGTAATTGATGAGCTTCCGTTTGACCAGTAGATTTCTCACCCGATGGTACCTAAGCAAAGATGCGATCGAGGATGGATCACGATCGTGATGTTGTCTTTGTTGTCTAGAGTCTAGGTAATCGATTGCCTCAGAGTGGGGACTCCGTCCGCCCACCAAGTGACCCCAGGGAAGACGGTAACACAGTGGTCACGTGCTGCCGTACATAGCGAGGCTCTGGGGAGGCCCCTTTACAGTCTCCCCAGGGATGTGCGTTACAGGCGTTGCACGGGGGGGTTCCGGAATTGGTCTTTTAAGAGGAACCGGGACCACCCCTAAGTGCTGATGGTGATCACCGGGGTGGTTTTAGTGAGGTAAAAATCCCACACTCCCCGACCTCCTTCCCCAGAGGTCGGGTGCCTTTTGAAGGTTTCCCCCCGAAAACAAAAAAAAAAGGCAATCGATTGCCTAGAATCTAGGCAACCGCGCTCGTGAAACTGTGAACTGTGTCTGTACTCTAGCCCATAGAGAGAAAGTACCTACTAATACCTACCTATAGCAGGAAACCTACTCACTTGAGATTTGAAAATAAAAAAATGTGTAGGGTCGGGGGACCCCGGAGGCAGGAACGAAGTTGAAAATGAAAATCCAAGATGGTGGCTGTGAACGATATAGCCATCTCGGATTTTCATGTTGACCACACTATCGGCTTCAGCACCCTCGTAAACCATGAAAACGACAACCACGACAAAAAAAAATCGCAGGCGCCATCTTGGATTTCATTTTGACATCGGCTTCAGCACCCTCGAAAAAAACCTAAGCGCCATATTTTCCGAGTCTAATGAAAAAAACAAACATACGTATGGCGGAAAGCCGAACTCTGAGCATACAACCGGTAACGGTATCGGTACGCTACCCGTATTTGTTTACACGCAATATGTATCAGATTGATTAGAAAAAAAAAAAAACATGAAAACTGTGTCTCTCTATTGAATCTCTGTCTCTTTCTATTATATTTATTAAAAACTAGCTGCACCTCGTGGTTTAATCCGCGTAAGTTTCAAATCCCTGGGAATATCGGGATAAAAAGTACAGCTATGTATCTATCGAGTTTCATCGCAATCAGTTCATTAGTTTTTGCGTGAAGACGTAACATTGCCTGCCTGCCTGGTTCGCTGCCTGGGGCCACACCGGCCACTTTTGTTTAGATTGCCATTTTTAAATTCGTAATATCTTTTGAATGGAATGACCGATTTGAATAATTCAAAAAGTAATCTACAGTAGTGCTATTCTAAGTATAAAAAACTCACCGTGAGACCTTAGGTGAAGTGAGCGTGAAGTGAAATTCAGTAGACTAATGCTAGGGATTAACACTATGGGCTGCTCACTTCAAGCTCACTTCACCTACGATTTCACGGTGAGATTTTTACAGAATCGACCGGCAGGTTCTGAAACAGCCTTTGTCAACTTTGATCCAATAATAGCCGTGGGTATAATAAAATTGGCAGGTATCAATGTTAGGATTTAGGCCAAAAACTCGCGCTCATGCTTTTAATAAGTTACGGAACCCTCAAAAAGCGAAACCACACACACACTCAACGGGTTTTTGTTTTTAATATAAGAGACTTAATGGTACGTGGGATCATGACTGTGAGATTCAATTTATTAATATTAACCCCTAAACTCCAGGGAGGTTAAACCTCATTTACTTGATGTCAAAGTATGGTAATGTCTTTCACGACATTACCGCAGGAAGAAAAGCGGAAATAAATTGAAACAGTGAACAATCAGAAACCATTGGATCATTAGAGAAGATTTATAGTCTATTGCTTCGGGGTACTTTGTATAATAGAATTCGTCGCGTCATCGTTATGACGTCACTCATGAATGGAGAATTTTTGTTGATAATGAGCCGTGCTGTTTTGCCCTCTCAGGCGTAATGTTAAGCTTGATAGATTTTCATGTTTGTCTGGAGTAAATGGGTATGTAGGTACCTATTTTTTTTTTTCTAGATTGTATTTTGAGTAACCTGGATTCTTGGAGACTGGATTCTTGGATATACCCACTAGGGGTTTAATTATTGAAGACCAGATACGTATCAACACGTCTGTATACCCTAAGTAGGTACCTAATAAGCAGTGATGTACACATTTCACCAGGTTAGCGGCTATGAATCTGGATTGGAGCCCGGTACTAAGCGGGTACAATACATTGCTGTAGTGCTATTCTATAAAAATCTCACCGTGAGAACTTAGTTGAAGTGAGCGTGAAGTGAGATTCAGTAGACTAATTCTAGGGATTAACACTATTGACTGCTCACTTCAAGTTCATTTCACCTATGATTTCACGGTGAGATTTTTACAGAATCTACCGGCTGATCTAGACCTCTTAATGGTAAAACCTAATATGTAAACTATGCCACTTCTAAACCCCTAAGACCCCACAGTCAGCCGTGCGATTCTGTAACCAACACCGTGAAAACTTGGGTGAAGTGAGCGTGGAGTGAGCTGTCATTAGGGATTAACAGTATTGACACTGCTCACAAACAACAAAAATAAAAGGCAGACCTATAACATATTCAAGCGACATTTAATGAATTGTAATCGAATAACAACTCCTTAACTGTAAAATCTTTTCTATGTTTGTTTAAGATTAAGTTAAGAACTGTATAACACTGTATTTAATTGAAATAAACAGCTTATTATTATTATTATTACTTATAATTTCACGGTGAGATTTTTACAGAATCGACCGGCAGTAGTCATGCTTGCTCACAACCACTAGACCAGTAAGGTTGTTCAAATAAGTAGGTATGTACTTATCGGCATTTATAGATAACATACACGATGGGCTTTATACAACGTGTAACGTTAAATGCGCAAAACCTCTTAAGGGGTCATTGTACTCATCATTATGAACAACTTTTACTATGGGACCAAACCGGAAATCGCGAAAAAAAAATCAGCTGTTCCCTACATTTTGACGAGTTATGCGAACATAAATGTAGGGAACAGCTGATTTTTTTTTCGCGATTTCAGGTTTGGTCCCATAGTAAAAGTTGTTCATAATGATGAGTACAATGATCCCTTAAGAGGTTTTGCGCATTTAACGTTACACGTTGTATAAAAAAGGTTTTGTGAAAATTCCCCATTTTCTTTCTGAGTGTATACTGTTATCAACATGTTTGAATGCAGATCAAAAAGTTGAGGACAGTCTCCTAAGACCATTTTGCTGTAGCTACAACAGTCAGTACAAACCCTTACTGCCCCATCACAAAAATCAATCCTGCCGTGCGATTCTGTAACCATCTCACCGTGAAAACTTGGGTGAAGTGAGCGTGGAGTGAGTCGTCAATAGTGTCAATCCCTAGCATCAGCATGACTCACAGCTCACTCTAAGCTCACTTCACCTTAGTTATCACGGTGAGATTTTACCAGAATCGACCGGCAGTTATGCACTGCTGTATTGTACAACAATTCTACATTAACTTTAACCACGGCTCCACTCCCTACAGACCAGTAATCCGTTTCTAAATAAAATATCTCATCATAAAAGGCTCGCTATTTCGTACAGTATTCAGGGAGTGCAGGTGGTCGACAACGACTGCCGTCGGCAAGTGACAATCCAATTTTGTTCAGACCTCCCTCGACGCGGTCGGATAAAACCTCCTACAGTAAACATTGACTGTACTACGGAATGTTACCAGTATAAAACAAATGAAATCTTGTAGTAGATATAAATGGAGGAATCGTTCTCTTGTTGCGTGGTTGGCAGTCTTTATTTGATTTGCTTTGTCGTTTGATACTTGTACGACGTTGTTAGTTCGTGAAGCATAGGTGAAACTGAAGTCTGGAATAAATTGGAAAACATAAATCTGGTGAAATTTTAGTTTTACCTAATTATTATTGGCTATTGTCTGAACATCGCATTTTCAGAGTGGCGATGAAGGTGGCATATTAAATAGAGCAGCGGTTAATACACGGTTATAAACAATAAAATAAACAATAATACCAAAATAAAAATAAAAAACATTTTTCAAATAAATTTTTAAAAAAGAAAACAGACGTTGAGATCCATTACAGTAAAACTTATGAAATTATCTAGTGTCACTCGTAGTAGTAGTCAAAAATCATTATAATCTGGGGCCACGGCAGAACCAGCGCCAAGGCGAGCCAAAAACAAAAAGCAGGGGGCCACTACCTATCTTTTCTCAAAGCGTTTCTTCGTATTTTCATACCCTCATTACTTCTGCCTGGATAATGCTAGAGACCTCAAATTCTCAGGATAAAATGTAATTAGCAGACTTATAAAACACTAAATGTAATGTGTTTATGTAGCTTATATCTATACTAATATTATAAAGCTGAAGAGTTTGTTTGTTTTTTTGTTTGTTTGTTTGATTGAACGCGCTAATCTCATAAAGTACTCGTTCGAATTGAAAAATTATTTTTGTGTTGAATAGTCCATTTATCGAGGAAGGCTATAGGCTATATAACATCACGCTAACCAATAGGAGCAGAGCATCAATGAAAAATGTTGCAAAAGCGGGAAAAAATATTCTTTTTGAGAGCTTCCGTTGCGTGCGCTGCGTAAATGGTTAAAGTTACGCAAAAATCATGTATGACGGAATTATTCCCACTTAAAAGTTCTAAAAAAAAGTCCGCGACAGCATATGTCTATCTTTTATGGTTGACTCGCTATAACCTTTTTTATGGTAATCAAATTTGTTCTTAAATAATACATTACTTGCGAAGGTGGTTTCATAAACATGATATTAACCCTCATCCAAATAAATACGTTATTCATGACAAGTATTTAATTTTGAACAAAATTGCCCTTGACATCATTCGATTCCAATGATTCCACTAAAAATTTATTGTGTGATGATGATGACGGACTCACTTACTCGCTCATCAAAACCTCTAGGGCACTTCCCGAAGCCCTAGAAAGCTGAAATTGGGTATGCAGGCTAGAAATTGCGCCACAACTAAAAAATTAAGAAATCTGTAACTTTAATCTTCCAACTCCCTTAAAGAGTCTGTATATAAAATAAAACCTCTATGGCACTTCCCGAAATCCTAGAAAACTGAAATTTGGTATGCTGGCTAGAAATTGCACACAACAAAAATAAGAAATTAGTTACTTTCACCCTCCAACCCCCTCAAAGGGAGGTGTAGGGCTGTGTTGTGACAGGACTAAACTAATATATATCTTATGTCCTTTTCTTAATGAAATGGAAAGAAAAAGTCACACTGAACTTATATTTAGTTTAGTTTGTAAACAAGGGAATCGGTGCCAATATCACAGATAAAGTAATCCCACGTGAAATCTATGAACAAAACTCACTATCCCACCCAAAAATTTCATGTAAAGTAACGTGCCATGACTTACATAACGCTTTCACTGTAAAATGGGAAGGTTTGTAGAGTTAGGGGCTTGGTTCTACATTATACAACGTGTAACGGAAAGGGGGTATCAACCCTGAAGGAGGTGAATGTGCTCATGAAACTCAACAACTTTCCCCAAAGAACATAGGTCGAAATATGAAAAAAAAATTTGGCCCTCCCATAGTAAATCAATCAGCTGGTAGTCAGTTTTGTAAGGGAGGGCCAATTTTTTTTTTCATATTTCGACCTATGTTCTTTGGGGAAAGTTGTTGAGTTTCATGAGCACATTCACCTCCTTCAGGGTTGATACCCCCTTTCCGTTACACGTTGTATGTGATAAACTGATAATTTTTTAACAGTGAAAGCGTTATGTGACTCTTGGCAACCTACTTTACATGAAATGTTTTTGGTGGGTCGAGGTAACATATTCATCGTTCGGAACCCTCTCCACGCGAGTTCGAATCGCACTTGTTAATATTAGTTTATTACGGAATTTAACCTAGGCCTTATGGCTGATGGACGGATAGACGGATATACAGATAGACAGGTGGATAGGTGAAGACGTGATTAGAGGTAATTCAGGGAATCAAGCATTGCTTTGCGGAAATCCATGCCACTAAAATGTTATGTAAAAATATTTATAACACATTTGCTCGTAAAAGGTCTCTTACTGCACCAATTTCAATATCGTAATGTATCTCATTACGTACTTGTGCGTAATTGTAATGTAAAGCGCACGTTTTATCAAGATGCTCCGTCTAAAACGAACGGTACTTTTTTAAATCTTAGCAAAGAGTTTTTATGTCAGAAAAGTGGTCAACATTTTATGAATAAAATTAACTTTGGGGGATAAAATATAATAAATAAACATTTAATTATTTAATTTAATTAATTTTGACAATTAATTACAACCATTTATCTGTAACAAAAACACAAAAGTATTAATTTACTTTATTAGTAATACTGGCTGTTTTTTGTGTCTTTGCCATAAACAAAAGACGCTGATGTGCGCGCATCGCTAATTTGTAAAAAAGTAAAAATTATTCGTTTAATTCGTTTAAGAAAGTCCGAGTATTATTTATTTCCTCACAAATGTGTTATAAAACGTCGTATGACATACGTGCGGTTTCATAATTACAGCCTCTGCTTTCTTACAGCCCTCACCTACGGATCGGGCTAGCATTATCGCCTCAGCTGTAATTTTCAACTTACCGCACTTATATCATAATGTACTATTAAGTAATTTTAATTCGGGAAAACCAAATGCCACATGAAAGTTAGTTAGCTTCTTGGGAAGTAAGAAATGACAACTAAAACCATTTATTTAACTGTAAATATTAATTTGCACCGGTTTTCCGCTCGCCGACAAACGGCGTATCATAATTTTCGAAATATCGTCGCACGCGCCGATCGCCGAGTTCGCTCTCGTATATCACAGAAGACAGCTGTTCGACCAGTTCCAAAGTACCAGGACTCAAATGCTGTTCATGAGTGAAGCCCAGGAATGAGGAGCGTTCTGTTTCCAGCAAGTCTGAGGTCTTGAACAAGCAATATTTATGATTAGTAGAAAGTTTTCATAGGACTGACTCATCAGCCATTTGGTGACAAAATTCATCCGCTTACAAAGAGGGATTAATAATAATAATAATATTTGATTGACATAAAAGCAGGTTACATTAATATATGGAAACCCTGACTCCTGTGCTAGGTTGTAACCTGTGTTACAGGAATCAGTGTCCTCCCAGTTTCAGTTTTACACAGATTTTATGCAATAAAATTTAAACAATTTTAAATCATACAATATCTGATTGAGGCGTATGTGTGAGGGTGGGTGTGTATCCTTGTGTTTGTGTGTGTGGGCTTGAGTGAGTGTGTGTGTGTGTGTGTGTGTGTGTGTGTGGGCTTGAGTGAGTGTGTGTGTGTGTGTGTGTGTGTGTGTGTGTGTGTGTGTGTGTGTCGGGGTGTGTGTGTTTATGGGGCATGTTTATAATGGGACCTGCCAATTGCATGGTTTATGTTATGAATTTTTCTGTCTGTATGTAATCCAGTGTTTGTAGCCAGGCAGAATGAAGGTAGAATACGAGGTGGTAACTCACACGGCGTAGCACACTTTGGAGGAGTGACCAGCCCGCGGGGTAATCGCGTAACACACTATCAATAGCGACAGCTTTCATTTTGACAGTTCAACCACATTCATTGCGTTCTTTACATTGTTGAGCAGACAAATTTTTTGAACACATGAAGGAATGAATTAGAATGGATTAGCAATATCTTTCAAAATGATTCAAATTGTGATTGTTCCGCAATTACGGTAGTGGGCTGTTCAGGCAAATCGTTTTTCATGGTCGAGGGCGAGAACGCATGGGACGTTGTCGTTGTCGTCTCCTTTTCCTAGAAAGTGATGGTCGCAAAAAGGCTTCGGAAAGGGAATGAGAGCATACAACCTCTCTTTATCAGCAGCAGGCACATCGGGCGCCGGAGGACGTTTAGCGATCTCTGGCCACCTACGGGCCAACACTTGGAGAGTTACCTGAACAGAGAACAGGCACAGGCCCGAGTCGGCAGCATCTCACAAAAGGAGCGTGGCCGTATTGAGTGGCGGCCGCAGGAGGCGAGGTCTCTCTGCAAGTCAATGGCGCTGATTCACTTGTTCAGAAACTGAACTAAATTTAAGTTCAGTGCATCTTTTCCTTTCTATTTTATTAAGAAAAGGACAGAAGATAAATATTAGTTTAGTCTAGTCAAATTAGTCAGCGCCTGAAGTAAAGTGACGTATTTTTAGTAGCCAATTTTTTAATCACGTCTAAACATGTCCATGGAGTATCTTAATGTGATAGGACTAAAGTAATATTTATCTTCTGTCCTTTTCTTAATGAAATAGAAAGAAAAAGATGCACTGAACTTAAATTTAGTTTAGTTTGTGAACAAGAGAATCGTCGCCAGTACCTGTCTCCGGAGTGTCGAAAGGAATTGAAGCATAGACATATGTATTTTAAGATTGTACTCACCGCCATCCCCACTGCTATTAAGACGTACGAGAGTAAAACTAAGCTATACTTCTTCAACACAATAATCATTGCACGAGAGTGGTATAAAATAAAAATTGCATTATTTTTCCATAATGAAACTCTTGTACTTATGAACTGAAGAAAAACAAATATCTAACTTGTTAAAAATCAATATCCAGTATTTTCGTTCCTTCTTCTACCAATTCAGACATTAAATGCAAAAAAATAAGCAATAACTTTCATTTTATTACTATTGCATGTTGTGAAAATAAATTGAAATAAGTTGTGAGGTTGATAGGTAAACCTCTGACGTGTTAGGCCTAAAACACACACAAGCGACGTAAGGCGAAGGCACGGGGCAGGCGCAGCGCAGGCGTGGGACAGATACGGCGCAGACGCGATTTGAATTATATCAGAAGAGGCGTGGAACAGGCAAGAAACGTTCAGATGCGGCATTTTATAGAGAGATAATGATGATAATAAAAATATGCATTTTATATTCTATACTGTACTCCGGCTTGGTATAATCGTAAAGGGCTGGATATTGCTCCACTAACTCGCAGAACTGTACATTAAAATCAATATCATCACGCATTTTTGGGTTGGTAAATACTGAGCATACCGTATCACAAGCGACGTGCTCCTTGCGTGAATCACGAGAACCGACTGCTAGCGACGCGGCGCAGGCAACGAAACGGCGTTTCTGCGCCGCGTCGCTTCAGTATAATTCAAAAACGTCGCCTGCATACATTTTGTATGAAATCGTTTTGAAGCGGCGCACGCCTGCGCCACGCCTGTTCCACGCCTGCTGCCTTACGTCGCTTGTGTATGTTTTAGGCCTTATTTGGCTGAAATCACCACCTTTGTGGAGCAGTGGTGGTAACGGCCGCAACGTACGAATAGGGAAACCCAGACAGGTCCTTTACTTTGTCTAAATTATTTCATCACCTATCAATCATCGCGAGGAAACCGGCAAATCCTAGAACCAAAAATTCTAAGACATGTGACATCTACCCGCACTGGGCCCCCGTGGCATATTACAGCCCACTCTCTCTCACAGAGGCCTATCCCAGCAGTGGGAACGTTATAGGTTCATTACACACCACCTTTGGAGTAGTGAATGTGACCATTTCTCAGGTACTATTTAATTCGGCCAGTTGAAAGCAACAACAGTGGAGAAGGCAACAAAAGTGTATGAAAGAAAATTCAATAATATTGTTAACTAGAATTTTATTTTTTTTAAATACTGTAATTAAGTATATTTTTTATAATAATTAATATTAATATGCATTGGGATTTCACTGGACATAGAATTTCTCCTGTTTTTCTGCTAAATTTGATGGAAAAACTAAAATAAATACGTTTTTGTAATTGTAATAACATTAGAACTAACGTGCCACCTATTTAAAATAGGTTTTCTGTTCCTTAAAATTCTTAAAATGCCGGCCGCATGCAATATGAGACCAATAGAAAATAAAACTGCCGTCATAAGAAAAACCGGTGTATCTGCAGAAAATGTAAAGAAAAATGAGCCTTACTGAACTAAAAAGGCGTACCTAGTAAGGCTCATTTTCCCATATTCCCTTTACTTGGATGCACCTCTTTTACTTAGGGCGACAGAAAAGTTGAGCATCGCTTCATGCATCTGTGATCATGTCTTAGCCACAGTACGCACGATGACATATCAAGCTATACACTTAAACATTCTAAAAGCCTATTTTACCACTGAAAAGTTTGGAACAGGGGAAGGAGTTGCGTGTGGGTCTACTAACGGACAAATACCTGTGCGCGAGTAACACCTAAACCCAAACCGATAGCGCCATAATCTTACCTTAAAAAGATTGAGCGTTATTCTAATGTAATTATTTAATGAATGCATGCTGAAATAAATACTCTGATTTTTTTTTTTTTTTGCTGTTAGAAAAGCCTCTTCAGTGCGACGTCTGTTAAAACTGGAAATGTTTAGCTTGATATGTCGTGGTGTGTACCAAGATTCAATAACATGGTTGTCATAATTGGACGTATTTACACAAAAAGGATCCAGTCCACACAAAGTCACTTTAGAGATATTTCTTTATTGGTATTCATTTTAAAATTAATTGAACGTAACTAATGAACAAATTGTAATTACGCAAAAAGAATCCTTGATTCGTTTTACTTAACTGGTTGGTAATGTTGGCTATGAACTAGGAAGGTTGGATTGTCCAAGCCAAGACGTTTGTGACGACATTCATGTGAGTTGGTTCTGAGGTTGATAAAGTGATAGACAGTTATTTTTGCTTGGATCTTTTTTACTGGCCGATAGTACTGATATTTAGCATCAATTGTGTGCACTTAACTCATTTTTGACCATGTTGTGGATTGGATCCTTTTCGTTTAAGTACGTCCAATTATTACAGGTATTTACAGTAAATTATCTTTTGTCAAAAACTTAGAACTGAGCAACATAACGAACTATTGTATCAGCCTTCAACAGTGAGCAAGGTGTTAGCATACTGGAACTCGGGACTGTTTTCATATTCAGACATATCTAGAGCCACTTCACAGCTTTCACGAACTACACGGCGCGAGTCATTTAGGTACCTGAAAATAAATAATCAAGGTCTTAATAAACACAGCACATGTATTATTCAGTAGCTTTTTAAACACTCTTTCATGAATGCTGCTGAAAAGTCAGCAAATATGGGATATTTGTCAAGAAACCTGCAGCAAAGAATACGCTTATTAAATCAAGTCAAATCATTTTTATTTCATGAATACACCCATACAGAATTTACACCAGATTACAAATTATTAATTAATTATTAAAAAAAAACTAAAAGGACAAAAGAAAAATATTAATTTAGTCCTGTCAAATTAGTCAGCGCCTGACGTAAATTGACGTATTTTTAGTAGCCAATTTTTTAATCACGTCTAAACTTGTCTATGCAGTATCTTAATTTGACAGGACTAAACTAATATTTATCTTCTGTCCTTTTCTTAATGAAATAGAAAGAAAAAGATTCACTGAACTTAAATTTAGTTTAGTTTGTGAACATGGGAATCGGCGCCAACAAAGAACAACAAAAAAGCAATAGATAAGTATATTTTTTTTTTTTAATATTAATTGTCATATATATAGAAATAGTTTACATTATCTATGACCCCTTAATATTCCATTTTCAGATTTATGTATTTGGTTATTGCCAGCCTGAGTTTATAGGTGTCTTCAAGAAAATTAAGGAAAACAATTGTGACGATGCAGTTAACAGTATTGTCTTGGTAACTTATCAAGTTATCACAGTAGACTGTGATAACCATAAATTAAATGTATTGATAATAATAGCAATACAGTGTGGCTGGGACATCAATGCGCAAACTGTAACCATGAACTCAGCACATGTTTCTAGACACCATACTGGAGAAATTTTCGTCGATGATAAAAAAAAATCGAATGTTTTGTAGAAAAGTGCAATACCGAAGCGGTCGAAATATATGGAACGGTTCAGAATCATGTAATTAATATATAGTTACAGTTTGCGCGTCAACAGCCACCCCCTGTATACTTATGTCTACTTTACAAAAGCTTAATATAATTAACTTAAGGTCACCCGGGGCAATTGCAACTAAAAAATACAAAGTACTAAGTTTGGTTGATTAGTTACCTTTTTTTTTTTTTTACGGGGGGAAACCTTCAAAAGGCACCTGGACTTTGGGGAAAAAGACCAGGTAGTGTGGGACTCTTACCTCACTAAAACCACCCCGGTGATCACCATCAGCACATGGAGGGGGTCCCGGTACCTGATTAGAGTTACCTACTGTCTTAAAAACTTGTTTATTTGATTTGTTTGCCTAATTACACTTTTTTTATAGCTGTGAAAATAACTTGTAGTGACGCGATTTCTTCATAATGGTGGAATTAGTTACATTTACCTCAAGTCGGGGGTAAATGTTGCGTATGTGGCGTTTTTTAATGAAAGCTATATTACTATAGAGTTGCCATAACCCCGTAATTGCAATAGCCCTGGTTCACCTTACAATGTTCCCACTGCTGGTACACAGGACTCCTCTCTGTGAGCGGGAGTGGGCACAAGCTTAGTAGATGTTATTAATACTCAGTCAACATATTTACATGCCAGGAGTTAATATAAGTGACCAGTTCAGGAGTTAATATAAGTGACAAATAATTTTGATGTCTCCCACATAAGTTGTTGTAAGCCACAAAATTCAATATGTGAATATATTTAGTAATACTTTATTACTAACTATATTCACACACTAATAATACTACTATTTAAGTATTTAGTAATACTTTATTACTAACTCTATTCACATACTGAATTTTATAAAAAAAATAATTGAAAAGTGCAGTTTTTATGGCAATAAAAACCGCACTTTTCGTAATAGTATAGTATAGTATCTTTCAAACGCTCTCCTGTAAAATTGGAGTTTGTGGGTTACAACAACTTACATGGGAGGCATCGATTTGTTAGTAAGCTTGTGTGAACTAGGCATTAGTAATAGTAAGCTTTTTCTAGTATTAGTTATTAGAAGACTCAAATGATATGTACCTCTGCAGAACCTCAGTGCATTCCTCAGTGGCGATACAGCCCAATGCCTCAGCCGCCTCATGTCTCACCATCTCATGCTCGTCAGTATCCTCAAGTGTCTTCTTCAAGAAAGGCACACTGCGCTCATCTTGCATCTGACCAAATACAAACGCCACTTCATGCCTAAATAGGGCGCTAGATGCTTTGAAACCTGGAAGATTAAATATAAATTGATTTTAGGAATGTGGTTGATTTGATTTTATAAGAATTTTATACTTGGCTTTTTATGTAAAAAAAAAAACTTCTGATAAAGTAACAAATACCCAGTTTATGCATTGTAACTCTACTTTAGCATTGCTTAAGGTGAGCCTTCAATATAGCTATGAATCTAAAAATACTTAATATTTTCAAAAAAAAATTGAGTTTTATAAGCTTTCATCTTAAATAATGGTAAAGTTCTAAACATCAAATTCTCAAATCAGAACCAAAGAGTTAAATATGGACACTCTTGGCCTTAATACAAAGATCCCCTGCATGAGAAGTGGGAATGAGCTGGCCAAAATCAAAATCAAGCTCTCAATCAAAATAACTGAAGTAAAATATACTAGAAAAATAAAAACTTCAAACTGACCTTCACCGAGAGCATTAATACTCTCAGTAGTTCCCAAGTTCCTCAAACTAAACATAGCCCTATATCTTTCAAACAATGGCTTAGTTTCATCCATTAAAGTATTCTTTAGATTCTCTAAGTCACCCTCACTGCTCGGTGGAGCCGGGTCTATGGATGTAAACAGACTCTTAGATAGATTCGCCTCCTTGGTGCTCTCGTTGGCAACCCAGTTGAGCCTTTGCAGTGCAATTTGACAGGTCTCCGCAACTTCAATAGCTGGATCATGCTGGTATTTTTCTAGTAATTCTCTGAGCTTTGGGTCACCAATAGCTCCTAAGGCTTCACCTGGAATGTGACAATTATAATGGATGTTGAACGTGTACGTTCAGGAAACTTCATAAGTTATAATAATAAGGATTTCATGTAATATTATGCAGTCAGTCATAATATCTACTGGATCCATAGATATATATAAATAATGATCTAGTAGATATTATGATCTAAACAAACTTTCAGTAAGTACAAACTTTTAATGAAAAATCCTACAGAATCTGAATAGCTCATAATTTTCAAATCTTGACACATTCTCACTTGACAAGAAGTGCAAAACATGACTCACAGTTTAAACCATGCATGCACTCGCACACGTATTCACTATCGCACCATTTTATCACACAAAATGCGAATTATTTGATAAGAACCAACCTGCCTCATGGCGTACTATGGGATCTTGGTTTTTGTCCTCCAGCACGCTCCTAAGCACAGGTATCGCACGTTCATCCTGCATTTGACCCAAACAGTAAGCTAATTCATGTTTTAACAGCACAGATTCTTCTACAAAGCACTGGCTTATACTCTCAATAGCGGTCTCGCCTCCCAAGTTTCGAAGAGTAAATAAAGCACGGAAACGCTCCTTCATCGGCCTCGATGGATCGTTGAGAACTTTGCCAATGTTCTTCACAGCAGACTCGCTGGCTTTAGCCATTTTAAGTTCGGTTTATAAAAAGAAAATTATAAAGAATTCTCGTATACCAACAAGCAACAACATGCGGATGCAACTGACAGTGGTGACAGCAGACAGTAAAAAGAAAAACGTCGTCTGTCAAAGTCACACAGAGACGTCATCTGTCAAAATAAATATGTTCGGGTAGTCTTTCAAAATCGAATTCTAGTTTCTATATCTAACCTAAGATCATCTAACCTATGGATCCGCCTCGTATGTAATTATTATCAAAGTCAATGTCTTAGATTTAAAAACCTGAGACGTTTATAAAACTGACTTGAGATGATTTGTAAATACCATAGTCATAATTGTTTTCTACCTTTAGCTTAGACATTACTGATTTTATTGTTATGTTTTACATAACTGATGTAAAATCAAAACAAAAACAATAACTAAATTACGATTGTTGCTACATAACGTTCACAAAATGATACGAAACTAAGCACGTATCCGAGAAACACTAATGTGACCATACATTTTTTAAATATTCCACTATAGCCAATAAAAAAAAATTAAATACCAATTTTATTATTTTGATTTTATTATTGACATAAATAAATAAATGGCTGTTGTTTAGACAATTACAGTTAAGAATAGTTTTTATTTTTATAAATGCCAAAATAATCACAATTCTTGTGTATTAAAAATCCTTTATAACTTTCAAAACTTAGCCCAAAACATTGTTTAGCATCATTTGACCTTTTAACAATTGTGAACTCGGAACTTGTTGCTAGGAATGTATGCAAAATCAGTTACTCAGAGGCTTCTCTAACTCGTAATACTTATATAATGATTAAATCTCTATAAAGATTATCTTAAATCAAGTTCAGTATCAGTCTTTCGCGGTCATTCGATCGATGCTCATGCGTCGAAACTGAAACAAACAAACTTAAATAGTTGAAACTAGAAAACGGGGTTTAAATTGAATGAAAGTGTAAAAATAATAATAGGTAAATGAGTTATTATTTTGTTAATTAATTATCTTTATAGGAAATTGTGTATATGCGTGGCATTGTATTTTTTACATAAATAATAGTGATAACTAAATATTCCCCGAACCTTGAATTCTTAAGGACATACTGTATATGAATAACCTTATATTATTTTTGTTTTCATAAGTCTCGAATGTTTCTTTTTTTATCATTTATCTTTCGCTGTTTTTGGCTTTTGCTCTGAGGGCGCTACATGGGGGGACCACCAACATCAGAAGTGTGTCGTCACACCATTATGTCACAAGACTGTTCTGAAACAGGATATAGATTTTTTTTTTTCGCCGCTTTTTATGTTTGGTGTTAGCAAATAGCATAGAGAATAGATTAAGCTAATAGATTCAACCCTCTCACATCGGCGACGCTGCATTTAGTTTACTAACATGCATCTACCCTCTGTGGTAATTATGGATTTAGGACTCTAGCTAATTACTGTAGCTTTATTTTTTTAAACTGTTTTACCGCTTTTTGTCGGTCGTCGAGTTGGAAATCTATTTTTTTTTTTTAATTCAAAAGGCACAACACAAACAATTACATTAAAAAAAAAACATTGAAATGCGAAATATACAATGTGTCCGGTCACGGGTTAGCGATATTCTAGGTACTTATAGAGCAACTATTCTAGTACACAAATTCACTACACACTAGGGTTGTGAATCCGCCATGGGAGCATAAGCAGAAGCACCAAAGATCAGAGAAAACATTACATTCTTCATAGAGGCTCTGGAAACATGGGTGATATGATCAGCCGATGGTGGTGGGGTGGTGACCCAGATGCGAAGAATGAAATATCTGGCATGTCATTGAGGGACATCTACAATGTACAACAGTTTTGGAAGACGATACAGAAAAATTCCAACCCTAACGGGTTCCTGATGTTCTTTAGGTAAAGTATGGCCTAGAAGTTGATACAACTTCTTACAACATACCGACTTTTAAGATTGAAAGATATTTCTTACACAGTTGGTCCGATAAATAAAAAAAATAAGTACCTAAGGACTTCAGCGAAATGTGCCCCTCCGATAGATGTCACCATCATACAGTTCTAAAGTATAAATTTTGATGAGATATTTTTGAAGGTTAAAAGGTCAGAAGGTGAAGGTCAAGGTCAGGGGGGAAACAAAAAAAGGTGAAAAGCTGTAGAGTCAGAGGGGGAGGAATTTTTCAAGATTAACCAGATTACGTGTAATTAGGTCATCCGAAGTTTGACTATTTGAACTCGATTTTTTGGGTGATCCAAACGTTACCGGAAAGAAATCTTTTCTGAATATAATAACTACCATATACTTCTATAAAGCTATGCTGAAACATTTGCGATTGCAAGGTTCCGTTGGCTATAACAGTCAACAAATCAGTTTCCCCATAGGATTCAATGTAACTTCTAGACCATTGAGGGCGCATTTGTCGGAGGAGGGGCATTTTCCTACGCAAACTCGCTAGACTCCTTTAAATAAATACCGCAATCAAAAAGTAAGTTTAATCATTTTCTAAGGAAAAAGGTTCAGTTCAAAGAGGCATTAACTAACTACTTCTGCTTTAACTAACTACTGGCTTCTGGGCAAAAAAAAATCTGAATGCAATTTTTGTTTTCTTTTTAATAATTTATTTCTCTTGATTTTTCAATTGACATTATTATGTTTTATTCGTGGAATAAAATTGACGTCTGACAAATTTTGTATGGACCAACTGTCAAAAATTCAAAATTATTCCACGGATGAAATTGCCGGCGTTGGAAAAATCAGCCCTATGAAAATATGGCTTTCTGATTTATTAATTCATGAAAAATCAGCCAGGAATTTGTAATTAGTAAAATTTACCGGTATTGCGACCTTTTTGTTGTGCATTGATCATTAGGCCATTAAGAAAATAATGCGTTTCATTTTCTGTAGAGGAAAAAATTACCTCTTTAGATATTTTTATTTGGAAACATGTCATTCGCAACAAAATATGAACGTGTTACGTTTGTTAGGTAGGTAAATGTAAGGAAATTCTAAATTACTTGAGTCACCTTGTTCATGCCTTGTTCGAGTACAATAATCTTGATAAAACAAAGCATTTATACCTAGTAGGTATAGAGATATTAGTGTAGTTGCATTATGTAGGTATACTCGTAATACATAGTGAAGCGTAAAAAGATTTTATTATTATTTTTTTTTTTTCTAGTCCGTGTGAAGCGTATTGATTGTATACACCAGCTATCTTATGACAATAGCTATATTATGGTCGAAGTTTATGAAACACCTCTCAATACGCATTATATCCTTTGATTTTGACAGAAGATAATCATTTTTATTTTAGAATAGGTGTACACAGTACAAATCAGCCATCTGCTTTTCAACATCCACTAACCAGCTTCTCTATGAATTTCTGACTAGGAATTTTACATGATAACTATATTTTTCCTTTGGGACAATCTACGCTGATAGATGTCCATTTTTTCTGCGTTTTCCCTTTCCCAAATGTAAATATTTTTAGCCTATGCTGTTAATGTATGTAACGCTATATTTCGCCCACAGGCTCTTCGATGTGGAACCCGAAACCAAGTTTTTCTTTAAAGACTTTGCGCACCTTCACACAGCAGAAGAAATGGCGGCAAACCATATTTTTAGAGCACACATCATCAACATTATGTCTTCCCTCGACAACTCTATTGTAAACATAGACAAACCTGAGCTGGTGGTTGTGTGGATGCAGAAACTTGGAGACTCACATCGGAGACATAGGATTGAAAAAAGACATTTTGGAGTAAGTTCTGCATGTTCCTATAGCACCACCTTTTACCAGCCGCCATTGTTAACTAGAGAATCCTCGCTTCGCATCATAGCTTTGATTATTTTAATTAAAACTAGCTTATGTCTGTGGCTTCGTCCGCGTTCATGTCGGATACTGTCCCATGGGATCGTACTAGCTGGATTAATAGTACTCTACTTATGTGGTAATCCAGTTGCTAAACTAAATGTGTGCTAAATTTCGCCAAAATCTCTTCAGTCGTTGTTGCGCCAATTCGGAGCATGCATCCAGACAAGCAGACAAAAATTCTAAAAACTATATTTTCTGCACCAGACTCGGTCTCACAGGTTGTAGCATTTTTTTTAATATTTAATGTTTTGACTTCGTTACTATATTATTAGTATAATAATATTGGGTTGGTAAGAAAATAATGAAACACTTTCAGGTGCTCTTGAATTTATTAATTATTAATTTAATGTTACATGTTTAATCAACAATATAATCACCCTCCGTATCTGCTACCTTTGCCCATCTTTGTGATAGTGACTCAGTAGCTTTTGCCCAGAAGTGTGGAGACTGAGATTGAAAGAATTTCTCTATGTCACTTTTGAGATTGTCATATGATTTGAATTTTTTTCCACGTAAATACTGTTTCAATGACCGAAATAAATGGTAGTCAGACGGAGCAAGGTCAGGAGAGTACGGAGGATGGGGCACAGTTTCGCAGCCAAGTTCCTTTAATTGATGACAAGCAACGGAAGCGACGTGCGGTCGCGCATTATCATGGAGAAGGTGAACCTCGACTCGTTTTCGGCGTTTTTCCCGGATCGCAGCAGCGAGCTGGCGTAGCTGAGAGGCGTAAACATCCCCGGTGATAGTGTCATTGTTATGCAACATGTCCCACCAAAGGATTCCACGAGAATCAAAAAAGCAACACATTAGAGACTTCCGACAATAGGGATTGCGTTGTGGCTGGACTGACGGTTCTTGTCCACGGGGAAGCCAGAAGCCGCGTCGCGTATCGTTTTCATTAAGAACGTAGCTTTCATCTCCCGTCACTAAATTTGTTAAAAACTCTTTACGTTGTGAACAAAGTAGAAGAGATTGGCATATCGCAACTCGGACTTCTCTTGTAGCATTGGTCAATACGTGGGGGATCCACCGCGACAGAACTTTTCTGTAGTTGAGTGCGTGAAGACGGTTCTCAATCGTAACGTGAGAGCAGCCGATTTCTTCGGCCAATTCACGAGTGGTTGCATATTTTGGGTTTATCTGCAGTTTCTGTAGTAGTACGTCGTCATTAAAAGCGGATGGCCGACCGGTGTGCTCCTTGTCCTCAAAACTTGTATCTCCAGAGGCAAAGCGCTTAAGCCAACGACTCACGGTTACATGACTAGTAGTCCCCGGGCCCAACGCATGGTTCATGTTATCCGCTGCTTTACGCGTCGAATAAGTAGAGTGCTCGAAGATACTTGTTGTCCATCTCGAATAATATTGCGCAACAATTTTGCGTGCCGCACTTATTTACTCTTCTGCGTATTCCTTCGAGAGTATTCTACAAAGTGCTAGAAGTACTTACTATAGAAAAAATATTTTAAACGGAATAGATAAATAATGAAAAAAGTGTTTCATTATTTTCTTACCAACCCAATAGATATAAAAACTGCATGTCGATTCTGTAAAAATCTCACCGTGAAAACTTGCGTGGAGTGAGCTGTCAGTGTCATCCCACTGATGCTAGGGATTGACTAAGCAAACATTTACAATCATAATCGAGATTATAATAATATTTTTTTATGCTAATTCTTTTGATCATTTTAAATCATTTCAAAGCTAGTATTTTAGTTGTCAAAACATTACTATTTAGTATAAAATGATCAATCATTTTGGAGTAGTTAGGCAGTAGCTCCATGTAAAATACTTGCTGGTATTCAGCTGCATCCGGTTAGACCGTAAGCCGACCCCAACAAAGTTGGGAAAGGCTAGGCAGATAATACTAATAATAATAATAAGTTTATTTATTTTCTCTCACAAAGGTTTGTAGCACTAACAGTTTTGCACTATATAAATTCACATTGCGAGAGCCGCCGTGCGATTCTGTAACCATCTCACCGTGAAAACTTGGGTGAAGTGAGCGTGGAGTGAGTCGTCAATAGTGTCAATCCCTAGCATCAGCATGACTCACAGCTCACTCTAAGCTCACTTCACCTTAGTTATCACGGTGAGATTTTTCCAGAATCGACCGGCTAGTGCCTGAAGTAGGTTTTAGAAAAAACCTGTATGAAACCTGTGTGTAATGAAAGATGATAATAGATCATTTATTCTCAGGCTAGGTTTGTCGACGCTAGGCCTAGGCTAGGCCAGTGGAGCTGCTGGGCCCATTTATTAACCACATTTATATTATCCAGGTGTTCAAAGACGTCCTGGTAAATATTCTGCAGAATGACCTCAAGTTCACCGACGATGTAGTGGAGTCGTGGGGCAGATACGTCACATTCATATACAAACATTTGCTCTCAAGATTGGCTCCATAATCAGAAAATAGTGCCTTTAGATATAACTACTTAATAAGTATTATTTAAACTAAGTGCCAGTGGCTAATGTGGCATTGGGCTGGCCATGTTTGTCAAAGGATCTATGGCCGGTGGAGCAGACGAGTCCTAGAGTGGAGACCGCGTATCGGCAAGCGTAGTGTGGGGCACCCTCCATCTACACGGACGACCTTAACACGTTTAACGCCACGGAATAAAATGATACATTTCCATTCAGGCCATGTCGGATAATGTTGGACGACACCAGTATGTTCCGTTCGGGCCGTGGGGGACAATGTTGTCCGACAGTCAGACCTATGTCTAAACATCTCTTCTGAGCCGTACATACATATGTTAGAAAGTTATAATCATACGCAGCTGGCCATGGGGGACAATGTTGGGTGACATGAGTTATCTTCACATTTATAAAGATTTCCGCGGTTATGTCAATGTTTTGTAATTTAACAATGCATACCTATTTAATAATATCACTACATAGTATAAAACAAAGTCGCTTCCATGTCTGTCTGTCCCTATATATGCTTAGATCTTTAAAACTACGCAACGGATTTTGATGCGGTTTTTTTTAATAGATAGAGTGATTCAAGAGGAAGGTTTATATGTATAATACATGCATAATATAGTAGAGAAACACTGATGATTTTAGAGGTTTCTAATGTACTGTCGTAAATAAACACATTTTTTTGCGCTTACATTGTAAACGCTGGCTGAACCCGTCGAGATAGATCAAAATAATGTACTACAGTATTGTACACCTTAAAAAGGTCTACAAAAAAGTCCGCCATGGTATATGTCTATCTCTTAGGGATAACCCACAATAACCATTTTTTATCCTATACTTTTTACGAGAAATAATGGTTCTATACTTATCAGTGTTTCTCCATTGCACCCGTGCGAAGCCGGGGCGGGTCGCTAGTTATTAATAAAACAAAGTAGATTTTTTGTCAATTTTGAATGTTTTGTGTGGCTTATAGGGAAAGTTAAGTGTCGCCCAGTAATGTCCGACATGGCGTTGAACGTGTTAAGACTGAATTGGCCAGACTTGACGCGGAAGGCGGAGGACAGGGTGTTGTGGCGCAGCCTGGGAAAGAGGCCTATGTCCAGCAGTGGACTGCGATAGGCTGAGTTCATTCATTGATTGAAACTAAGTGCTTACCCACGTTGACATTACTTTTATAATAATAATAATAATAAAATCGTTTATTTTCTCCACAATAATACTCTTAATTGTTACCTTATTTCTACGGTGACATATAGGAGGGGCATTATATTGTGGGAGACTGGTGCCTAAACTAGGCTCAAGCCTCAAGCCCTGTATTTCAGGTCACCAGGACTCCTTCATTTAAATTTAACAAATTATGTTATGTACTCGTACAAACGGTTTGCAGTTTTATATTAAGTACTTAAGTATTTTGAAACCTGATGGTTTATGAATTAATCATGTATTTCTTGTATTGTAAAGATTATAATGGAAGTATTAGATTACAATGACTTCTGATTGCATTTCTACTCGTTTGTTTGAACTTTTATTTATTTGACATCGCTATTTTCAAAGAATAGATCTAAGTATTAATTAAAATGAACGAATGTGTTTTATTTTTACTCCTAGGTACCTAGGGGCACCTGGAACTGCCACTGCGGGGCGAAGGTCTCCTTTGTTTTTTTTTTTTTATAATTTTCGGAAAACTTACAGCTAGGCAAAGACAATATTTAGAGTTGATAACATAATGATGGCCAATTACAAGTTTTCACAGATAGCATGTAAACCAATTAGAGTGAAGTAAATCGGTAGTAAACAGTGCTACATTCGCGTTTCCTTAACCTTTTGAACGCCAATCACTTGTGTAATACGAACTTGTATACAAGTGATTGGCGTTCAAAAGGTTAATTAGTATACAGTGCAAGGGCGATGATACTTACGCCGAGAGCAGCAAACACTGTGTTCGTGCTTCGGGTGACAGATCTCGGCGACGAGGGACAGTCCAAGAATGTGAGGCCTGCTTCGGGTGGGATCCTTGTGGATCTCTTGCAGACGCTTCCATACCGAATCGAACATCAATCAATGATATTGTAGGGATTCTCTAAACGTTGTTCACGAATTCAATACCCGAATATTTTATTCATTTTTATATTGACTTACTACCTTACTAATAAAAGTAGACGTCAGACGTGCATTACACACCGATTTCTCTCTTTCAGTCGTCAGTAATTTGACTTTCGAAAGAAGAAGACAAAGCGTTGTGTACATAGATACAGACTCTTTACAACAACGTTTATTAGTAAGGGGGTTAGTAATTTTGCCTCATCAATACAATACGTTACTAAATAGCATAGCGAAAACAACCGATTTTGGAAATAAAGATAAAAGAATAGTTTAAGATAACGCTGATTATAATAACTATGGAAAAAAGTCATAATTTTTTATTGACAGATTAGTTTTGATAGCAATACATGACTATTAGAAAAAGAATAAACGTGTTTGACTGTTGATTATTCTCTTTGTTATAATATCTTATTGGTAGTGTTTATTACCGCTTAGGAGAAAAGTTTTTAGGTAACTTACATCGACACCCATAACTTTTTACTTAAATTTTAAGGAGGGAGGAATTGTAAGGACCTGGTAATTTCCTGTGACATCAGTAATATAATAGTTATGTATGTTTGATTTGAAAGCAATGATATGGCTCTAACTCAGAATGTAGAGCACTTTTGAACTGGTTACCCTTTTTTAGGGTTCCGTAAGTACCCAAAGGGTAAAACAGGACCCTATTAATTCCGCTGTCCGGCCGTCCGTCCGTCCATCCGTCAGTCACCAGGCTGTATCTCATGAACCGTGACAGTTAGACAGTTGAAATTTTCACAGATGATGTACCTATTTCTGTTACCGCTATAACAACAAATACTAAAAAACAGAATAAAATAAATATTTAAGGGGGCTCCCATACAACAAACGTGATTTTTTTGCCCTTTTTGTAGACAATGAATTAACATTTCATGGAGAGCATAGCGTTAGCGCGAAGAGCAAACTATTCTACATTGAAACCAATAAAAGCTGCTACTGATAGGCATCATCCAGCACCTTAATTGCGTAACACACTATTACTATCAATTTGAATCATTAGAAGCATATTGCTAATCCATTGCTCTACATGTTCGAAAAAAGTGTCTGCTTAGCAACGTAAATAACGCAATGAATGTTGTCGAATTACTGTCAAAATGAATCACATTGCTACTGATAGTGTGTTACGCAATTACCCTGTTGGTTTCAGCGAGGAACGTTCTCTAAACTTACTTAGGGCTCTTTCCCACGGCAAGATCTGCAGTATCCGGCAAACAGGATGCTTGTGTGAATATGTATATTTAAACACGTACACTACTAAACGGGATCCTGCAAAAACTGTACCTGCAAAAAACAGGATTTTGCCGTGGGAAAGATCCCTTAGTTCGAAAGCCTGAGTTAAGTTGTGGTGGTTTAATGAAACCTATTATATTATTACCTTATTACCTTCTTCTGCAGTACTTATAGTTTCATGTGGAGGCTCACATCGAGGTCAAAAGATTATAATGGATTTCTTGTCCATTCTTCTCCATACGAAAAGACCTTTTGGAAGGGGCGACTAGAATCAATTATTAGGTTGTCTCATAAAACATTGCCAGTTAAAATACAAATTATTACTAATATTTTTTATTAATAAAAAATACATTTAATCAATTATATAGTCTCCCTCGTTATCAACAACAGTCAGCCATCTACTGGGCAAAATTTGAATACCCTTCTCCCAAAATGAGGCAGGCTGGGACTCGAAAAAATTTTCAAGTTCAATTTTAATACTTCCCGAATTTTCGATTTTTTTTCCTAGTAAATGAAATTTAAGAGCTCGAAATAAATGAAAGTTTGAAGGCGCAAGATCCGGCCTATACGGTGGATGTGGAACAGTCAGTCATCCTAGCTCCTCCAGCTGTTTATGTGTTAACTTGGCGCAATGAGGTCGTGCGTTGTCATGCAAAAGTTGGACTCCAAGTCGTTTTGGCCGCTTAATTTTTAACATCTCTGCTAGTTTGCGAAGCTGCTGCGTATACAGATTGGCGTTAATAGTCTGATGAGATTCGAGGAGTTCCCAGAAAATCATTCCTTGCCAATCCCAAAAAACAGACAACATAATCTTACGACCGGGTTCATTAAATTTAGGCTGGGCTGGTGGGTTTTCCCCGCGAGGAATCCAATAGGCATGACGCGTGTTAGTTTCATAATGTATCCAGCTCTCGTCACATGTAGGTAATAATGTCCTTGAGAAAGTCTCGTCTGTGCGGAAGAAGTAACAAACTTTGACAAATGGCCACACGAACGGCCCGGTCATGGTCCGTTAATGCATGATGTGTCCAACGTGACATCACTTTGCGATATCCCATCGATTTGAGAAAACGATCTATAGTCGTGTGGGATTGTCCAAGCGCCTTCTCAAAATCGCGCGTACTGTCGTCTGAATGTAGCTCAAGTTCGTGACGCAAAGCATCTTCATCAAAGCTGGTGGGTCGGCCTGGGCGAGGTTGATCTTCGCAGCTTATATCACCGGTGTCAAAACGCTTGTACCAGAAACGAACAGTCCGATCGCTAGTAGTACCCGGTCCGAATGCAGTGTTAATCTTTTTAGCCGTTTCTGTTGAAGAGACTTTAAGTCGATGCTCGTATAGCATAATAGCTCGCAGTTGACGCTGATCCATTTTCACTAAAGACTAATTATTGCGTTGCGTCCGCGCCTATTTATACCCTCACCATAAAAGATACTCATCCTTACTAGAAAGATCTAGAACTTTCTTGGATTCACTTTAGTTTAAATACGAGAAAATTCGACAAAAATAAAATATGGCAAGAACTTATGAGACAACCTAATATTTTACTGTAATTTTTTACGTTTAGAAGTGCATCATCCATCATCTGCCTAGCCTTTTCCCAACTATGTTGGGGCCGGCTTCCAGTCTAATCGGATGCAGCTGAATACCAGTATTTTACATGGAGCGACTGCCTATCTGACCTCCACAACCCAGTTACTGGGTAATACGATAAAGACTGGTTGTCAGACTTTCGGGCTTCTGACTACCCGTAACGACTGTCAAAGATCCACAAATGACAGCCGGGACCAGCGGCTTAACGTGTTTTCCGAGGCACGGAAGGGTCTCGTTATGTAAAGATTTTCACCCATCCACAGGCCAACCGCGGCAAGCGTAGCTTAACCTGATCGATCGACCTGTGCGGCTGTTAATATTTAGCCACGGCCTTAAATGTGCCTATTGGAATTAAATGTTTTGACTTTGACTCACTTTGTCTATATGCTAATCAGCAAGTTTGTTTGCGGGGTTGACTGCCCAGGGTGTGGTGGATGTAGGTACTTCGATATAGGTAGACTTGCCATATTAATTACAGTGCTACTAATTGTAAGTATCTACCTACTGACATCTACACTAATATTATAAAGAGGAAAGATTTCATTGTTTGTTTGTATTGAATAGGCTCCGAAACTGCTGGACCGATTTGAAAAATTGTTTTACCATTAGAAGCCGACATTATCCCTGATGAATATAGGCTACTTTTTACCGCGGAAAAATGCTTCATTCCTACGGCAAAACGGGTAATACGAGTAGGACAACGGGTAGTATGAATTATCCTTCCGTACCTACTTATCTTTTTCACATAACTTCTAAACGGCTGAACCGATTGGGTTGAAATTTTATATGGGTATTTCGATGGTTTCCTGGATTGTTTTAAAAATACAATTGGACCCGGTAGGTGGCGCTACTGTCGGTACGTCAACTACTAAACGGCTTGACCGATTTAAACGGCGGCGGGAATTCCGAATTCTACGCAAACAAAGTTGCGGGCGGATGCTAGTTTCAAATATTTTTACGTCAGACCGAGTATAACCAAATTATAATATAATTAAAGACATTTGTTCACTAAATAAATAAGTCCAGCAGGCAAACACAAAATAATGTACAGACGCCAGCACATCAAGCTACCCGAAACTGTCAGATTTTCCCAATCAACTTTGAACCTTATACTTTAGCGATAAAGTTGAAAATCTATTAAATAAATCTGAAAGATTGTAGTAGCTTGATGTGCTGGCGTCTGTACCTACCTACGATTCGCGATTACAGCGCACAAAACAGTTTTTTCTGAGCTCTGAAATCGTCCATTTGATTGAATTATAATGAAATAACTACATTAGTGACCTTTAAGCGCATTTTAATTATGTTTATCGTAGTACAGACATTATGTTTTGCAATCAACTCAGTCGGCAGACTTACTTTGTAATACCTATAAAGATGTAATACTGTATTTTACCCATTTTTATTTACCTAACTATTATTCCGTGTGTGATATAAAAAGGTTGGGCGGCAAGAAACGGCTTGTTGATAATATAAAAAGAACATTCTGAGATCATGATATAAATACCCTTTCGAGAGAAGCTATTGAAAATATCAGTAAATATTTCTTAAATCAATTGGAATTCTTTTTATGAGGCACCCGTGCTTTTTTACTCTTATAAAGCTTCTCTATAAAAAAAATCATATTATGGAAATAGTACAACATTATGGTCGAAAATATTGTATTTTTCTGTGTACCGCACGGCGCAGTGAGTACTACAGTCCGGCCGTCGAGAGAATGCGTTCTTTAGATACATCTGTCAGTTTTGTACAAACGAATACGTGTTTTGCAAATTTGATCTTTATTAATAAATAGAATTGTTGCACTGACAGATGTCGACGGCCGGACAAAGTACAGAGACAGTCAGTGTTACTTCAAGTTTTGTTGGTCTTTTTTTTATTTTATTCTTTGACTTTTGTTCTCGTCTACGCACATTGTTCTTCAATTTTCCTTCCTACGTGGTAATTAAGGCCTGAATATCATCTGCCTAGCCTTTTACCAATTATTTTGCAGTGCCTACTCTGGCTAGACTGGGAGCGTTCCCAGTCTAGCCAGATGGAGCTGATTACCAATTCCAATGTCTTTAAGACCTTACCTAATGCCTTGAAAACCATGTAGAACCGAATAGCCAGATCAAAATCCTCTTCAAGTCATATTTATTTCGAGTACACCTTCTATATATTCCTGCTTGTTGACGTTGTCAGCCATATCGTGTTACAACCAAGCCTTTTCCCGCATTGGGACACCATTACGTATCGCCATTGGCACCTCATCCTCTGGGAGCCGCACATCTAATTACTCATCACACACCTACATTAGCCTAGTCGGTACATATTTTACATGCAAATGAGCGTGCCATATTTGTGTATAACAAATATTAAATTCTATTACTGAATTCTCTGTTGAATTGTAAATATACGCGCCTTAGTCGTAGAAGGAAAATGGCGCCGATTCTCTTATTCACAAACTAAACTAAATTTAAGTTCTGTGCATCTTTTTCTTTCTATTTCATAAAGAAAAGGACAGAAGATAAATATTATTTTAGTCCTGTCAAATAAGACACTCCATAGACAACTTTAGACGTGATTAAAAAATTGGCTACTAAAACGTCAATTTACGTCAGGCGCTAATTTAACAGGACTTAGAAGCTATACTTGTCGTCGCAAGCGATATCAAGACGACAAAATAATCAAAATACTACTTCCGGTTGATTTCATAATATTGGTCAAACCGGAACTTAATTCTCATTGGTTGATCGGTTAGTACAGTGAACGCCGTGAGGTGGCGCTATAACTTCGCGCCATTTTCTACACTTGGACAGAGCCGATTGGAGAGCGGCCGGCATTCGACTTGCGGAGCGCACGCCGAACGGTTGAGAGCATACCATCGGAACTGTCATGTTCACCGTACAAACCTTTGGTTCTTACTACTCATAGTGTTAGTGGTGTAAGTTACTCGTAGTAAGTGATTGTAAATTACCGAATAAACGTGACTGTGATTTGTGCTTCAAACTACGTTTTACTGGTTTGCCCGAGTACCCACCTTCTTCATGGAACCCGTACCATGAAACTATGATGATGGCCCTGTTATCGCTACGCCCACGCTCGCGCCGACATATATCTTCTGGCCTTTTCTTAATGAAATGGAAAGAAAAAGATGCACTGAGGTTAAATTTAGTTTAGTTTGTGAACAAGGTAATCGACACCTATGTGTTGTAGATGTCTGAGTTTAGATACTGAATACATGATTTTACAGTCGTATTTCATCGTCATCATCTGCCTAGCCTTTTCCCAACTATGTTGGAGCCGGCTTCCAGTGTAATCGCATGCAGGTGAATACCAGTATTTTACATGGAGCAACTGCCTATCTGACCTCCACAACCCAGTTACTGGGTAATACGATAAATCTTGGTAGTATTGGTTGACTTCTGACTACCCGTGACGACTGTCAAAGATGAAAGAATGACAGCCGGGACCAACGGCTTAACGGGCTTTGCAAGGCACGAGGCTTATTTGCAAGTTACGATTTCATACTACCCGAGCTCTGAAAGATTTCAACCAGAAAAGTACTGACACAGCCATATACTTGACTATACCAAGTACAGTTGTTCTAGTCTACAGCATGTCGGTAACACTTTGAAAATAGGCAGGCCTAGTGTACTTCGGAGTTTCAATAGAATTAGAGACCAGTTTATAATGTTTTTACCACTGATGTGCGGGTTACCATACCAGCCTATCTATTCTGTAAATATATCACTGTGAAAACAAAGGTGAAGTGAGCGTGAAGTGAGTCGGCAATAGTGGCAATCCCTAGCATCAGCATGATTCACTTCACCTTAGTTATCACGGTGAGATTTATCCAGAATCGACCGGCTGTTTGAGGGATTATATTTATATTTTCGAATGTTTTTCCTGACATGAATACATCCTTATTCATGTATGAACCTAATCTGTGTCCTATAAATATCCCACCTTCATCAAAAAAGGGATAATTTAAGATTTGCTAAATTGACCATGTAATTCAAAATGTTGTCCAAGAAAATCGTCCCCTTCTGAAAATAAGGTGTTCGGTAAGACGTTTTTCCATAATACCAAAGGGCATTCTAAAGATAGGCACTGGGTGAATCGGGCATCATCTGTCATGACTAGACAAAAGTATGGGTTAGGTTAACCTTTTTTTTTACCCTCATGTATGTGCTCCGCCCTGGGGGGCGGAGGGGTCTGTCAGACTCTTACTGACTAAAAACCACCCCGGTGTTCCCGTCGCACACTTGGACTGGGGATCATAGGACCTTGTGTGCCTTCCACGATCCCCGGCTGGTTCCGGCCCACCTTTGCGGGCCACTTCAAGTCCACGGGGGGAATGAGGTGTAAAACTCCCCCCACGATGTCCTATAGGGGTGCGCGTGGAATACTACACGCCACTGCCTCGTGTCCTGCTAGATACGTCCCTAACTGCGCCGTCCCTCAGGACCAGTTTATGGGGGCTGGAAGAGGGCATTGTCCGCCCTTCGCCGACTCCCGGTATGTCTGCTGCGGGTCGAGAGCGTAATCTCTACCTCCCTGATCCTTTCCACAGCCTCCTTTTGTGAAATGACGTTTCACAGAAGGAGATCACTGCATCCCACGACTCGGCGCTCCCGCGCATCGAACGAGCGACGGCTGGCACTTCGGATACAAAGGCACGGCGCGGCTCCTCCCATGAGGCAAACTCTGAGAGCGTATGCCACGCCGTTTCCTCCCGACAGTTGACGCGGTGATGACACCGAGCGTCCGGCTCCCTGTTTATGCATCACAGGTACTTCCCGAAGCAAACATGCCCCAAGAGCAACTGAATCGCCCGAAACAACAGGGAGCCGTGCCTCCTCTCGAGCCATTCGTCGAGCACTGGTCAGATCGCTCCGACGGTAGCGAGGATGGCGGTAGTGCGCAAAAGCCCGCCATTCTAGTTATGACTAAACCTATGTGACGTTTTCTTCGCGCTGTCCTACTAGGTCCTCATAAATTGATTCACTAAAGCTATGATTTCCTAGAAGGGCAGTAGCCGCGACCTAATGGCCGCGGCTAATAATGCTTTACGGTGTCCAAATACGCTCTCTAGCAATACACAACCTAGCACGAACGCGCAAAGTAAACGTAACGTAAAGATACATTTTTGAAACAAAAATCTTTTGAATAGCGTTTCTATTTAAATTGTGTGACAAAGCACAATGAGTATCATTGATATGAATAAAGTCTACAAACTATCCCTTATACATATTATGTGCGAAAAGATTATTCCCAATTCAAAAATCGATTTTGGTACGTAACCTATAACTTCACGCGTTCTTGTTCTAAAATTTGGTCCAGAGATACCAGGGGAGTGCTATTGAGAAAGGTTTTAATAACGAATGTACAGATGCCAGCACATCAAGCTACTACAATCTGTCAGATTTCTTTAATAGATTTTCAACTTTAGCGCTAATGCATAAGGTTTAAAGTTGATTGGGAAAATCTGACAGTTTCGGGTAGCTTGATGTGCTGGCGTCTGTACATATTTTATCAATCTAGGTAAGTCCTTAAGTCGAGGATGTATGTCCCTAAGCCCGGATAAGGATCCTCAATTAACTTACAATCGCCACCGGAGGTCGTCGACATCTTTCCAGAGAACCATTCAGCATTCCATCCACGCCACACATACGCCACAACAATGAAGAACGAGAACAATACTTCATTAGTAGATATAAATCGACGATTATTAGTTCGCAAGTGCAGTGCGTTGCACATCAACTAGAACTTTATTATAGTTTTATAATTTACGTCGCATTGTGGATGCGTTATGAATGGTATACAATGGCGAGCCGCTGTAAACATGAGAATAAAGCTGATGTGGTCGTGAACTGTATGTAATTATTTCTTCATTGTTTCTTGAATGGTCATAAAGTAATCCTGTGATTTTTTTTATCATAATCCTCCCTCTTTATCACAATGTATGTATTTGCGGTCGGCACCGCTTGTCGTTTTCTTTCATTATTTAAACAGCAGGGACATCGTAGCAGTACATGATTCTGAACCCCCTGCGTTGATAATTTGCGTCGGTTCCATACATTTTGACAGCGTAAGTATTGCAATTATTTATTTGGTAAGCGGAAAAACCAAAAGGAGGTAAACGAAGCCGGTCTAAAACCAAAAAGGTTTTGGTAAGGCAGGATCCAGGGAAGGACCCGAGCATCAAGGATGGTTTCATTAATGTGGAGAAGAAGAAGCCTCCTTGTTGGAACCAGTGCGGCACCGCGCCGGCAGGACCCAACATGCTGCTGCGTCCAGCAATCCCGACGATGCTACTGTACGTGTCCAGACTTCACCACTCCACGAAGGTTGAGGAGATCGTGGAGTACCTATGTGTGAAGACCAACTGGATTTTGAGGGTCGAGAAGTTGGAGCCGCGTCACAACACAAACTTCAAGTCGTTCGTGGCGCGTGTTCCGACACATCATCTCGAGAAGTTCCTCAAGGAAGAGTTCTAGCCGAAGGGTGTTGTGTATCGCCGGTTTCGTGGCCGGCTACATGTATAGTATTGTATTTGTGATATTTTTTTATGTATTAGTTTATAAGTAATCTTATGTTTGTAGTAGTATTTATTGTTTTTTTATGAGCCCTAGTTGCCTGAAATAAAGGAATAAATAAATAAATAAAAATAAAATAAATAAATTGCACTTTTCTATGAAACAACCGTTTTTTTTTTTTTTGTTTTATAACCTGCAAAAAATATCTGCCGTTAGGGTGTCTAGACGCATGCGCTGAATTCATGGTAACAGTTTGCGCGTATTGTATGCATGGTCCTCTCCACCGTATCCGGCGACAGCGAGCGATACTAATGTCTTTCCATTCGTGAGCTCTCTGATAGCTTGCAAACCAAGTTTTCTCTTGAAAACCCGATCACACCGTGTACATGTATACAGCGTGTAACGGAAGGGGGGTATCAACCCTGAAGGAGGTGAATGTGCTCATGAAACTCAACAACTTTCCCCAAAGAACATAGGTCGAAATATTAAAAAAAATTTGGCCCTCCCATAGTAAATCAATCAGCTGGTAGTCAGTTTTATAAGGGAGGGCCAAATTTTTTTTTTCATATTTCGACCTATGTTCTTTGGGGAAAGTTGTTGAGTTTCATGAGCACATTCACCTCCTTCAGGGTTGATATCCCCCTTCCGTTACACGCTGTATAAGAGCTGAACTTTTCTTGCTTTTCTTCTTTTCTTTTATTAGCCGACATCTCAGATTGTGTGAAAGAATCCCTTTCTTTCACACAATCCATTCATGGTTTCTTGTCACTTCTCTTCAGTCATCATAATCATCATAGTCATCGTCATCGTCATCATAATCGTTCCCGTTGCTGGGACATCACGCGGGCCCAGTGCAATTTGGTGAATAATTTTTGGTTCCAGGACATGCCGGTTTCCTCACGATGTTTCCCGTCGCCGTTATGAGAGTAGTGATGATGAAATAAAATTATACAAAATGTCTGCCTTATACAAAGTTAAGTGTCTGCCTGTGTTCGAAGCCTGCTGTCTGCCTACACCTCGTAAATCAGGGCTGTTACCACTGGGCTATTACTGCTGTCTTCAATCATCAGATCATATGAAAATGACATAAGAGATACAAGAGCGCCTGACTGATGAAACTGATTTCGGTAATGAGAATGGCTAAGCACGAATAACGCTGTAATGTAATAAATAATCGTTTAAAAGTAATACGAGATGGTGGTAAGAGCTAAGAGGTGATTGCGTAATTGCTATTAGTAGCAATCTCTTTCATTTTGACAGTTCAACAATATTCATTGCGTTATTAAGAATATACAGGGTGAAATTGAAAAGATGCGACAAATCGAAATGGGAGATTGTACTCATCATTATGAACAACTTTTACCATGAGACCAAACCTGATATCGCGAAAAAAAAAATCAGCTGTTCCGTACATTTATGTTCGCATAACTCGTCAAAATGTAGGGAACAGCTGATTTTTTTTCGCAATTTCAGGTTTGGTCCCATGGTAAAAGTTGTTCATAATGAAAATAATATTACTTTAAAACGGCAATAAAATATTGTAGTTACTTACGTATTTATATTTTTCTGTCAAAGTTTGATAAATACTGACATATGTTTCCTGCTATTTCATTTTAGACATTTCCTTCGGGTTGGCTTTATGAATTAAAGTAACATCAAATATATATTGAGAAATTATCATGGTTGGAGACGACTATTGGCTTAACTATTTTTTGACACCAAATTCAAATTCAAAAACGTGAGCATTCCGCGGTAATCAGCTGAGGATCGTGGCGAGAAAGGCTCACCACGTAATCCTCACCAAGACTCCTTTATATCTCTGGAAACACTTATGACTCCCAGCCGTTTTGTGTATTTTTTTTATTTTTATTGCTGAATGGGCCCGCAAGCTCTTGACCTCGATCACGCCTGATGGAAAGCGATGGATGAGGTCTATGATGGAATGAGCGTGTCCAGAAGATGCCTAAGGCACTGGAACTTCCATAACACAGCAGGCTGCTTGACGCCGGACTCCGGTGGGTTGCTCTAGACGTGAGGATTGTGTGGAGACGTTCACCACACAATCCTCACCAACTTATAGCTATAACTTCGGAATCATAATGTGACTATTTTTTTTTTCCTTGGTGACTAATTATGACTATTTCTTGATTATTTTTTGACGTTCTTAAAATTGATTTTCATGAAGTTTTCAAATGTAAGGATGTGTGATGAAGGACACAAATAAACGTATTTTCCTTCTCTTTTTTTTGGGTGTACCAAATAATGGTTTATTTTTAAGAAAAGCGAAGAAATGTTCTTACTTAATTAATTATTATGTTACGTCACTTATTAAAATAATGTCACAGTAGGTACTTGTCTTATACATATTTCATTTATAAATCTTGTCTCATATAATGCATTTTTCGGCAATATTTTTTGTGTTAACTCTTTTCTTTTGACAATCATTCGTTGCTGAGGTTAAACTGAATCTTTATGAGAAATAATTAATTCGTAAATCATAAGTTGACTAATTTAGCATGTTACAAGTTTTCGTTGCTACGAAACTGCTACGGCTACGAAGGGTTGCGCCCTCTACATATGCCGTAGCACCGTAGGGCTGCTACTACGAAAAAATGTCTTATCTACATAAAAACGTTTAGCCACACAGGTAGTGATTGTTTTTTTGAAGTGAAAACTTTTTTAGCATCGTTGTGATTTGAAACTCAATGAAACGAAAAAGCGACAATAAAAAGAGATGAACATATTATACATCTATAGGATTTAACGTGCGAGAGAATGGGTTTTTTTTTTCTTTGTGGATGTCACTTACACCCTGTACATAAGTTTACTAACTTGATAGTTAGTACTGTCAAGTTTCATAATAGATTTCAACTTTATTGCTATTACCATTAGGTTCCAGATTTATTGGGAAAATTTGACAGTTTCGGGTAGCTTGATGTGCTGGCGTCTGTACAATAGTATCTAGATTAAATTGATAATTAATGAAATAGTTTAATTTACTACAGTTTCTCGGCATCTTAAAGACTTATCCTCATTTAAAAACATCGAAGTCTTGTGTCACTGTCACAATCAAGTGTTTTAAAGGCAGTTTCACGCAGTAGTAATAAACGTACACAACTAAAATTCAATCATCGTAAACAAGAAACTCGTTATAAAACAATCAATCAAGGTGTAAAACGATCAATAAAATATAGGATAATTATTCGGAAACCCACTCGGTTATAAACGTGATTACTCCCATAACTTCCATACTATTATTTTGTTAGGGCTTCGTCGTATGGGCGGGCGGGAGCGGGTGCCAGCTGCTAGTAAACAAAATACCGCCACTCCAGTATCGCTTCCAGCACCGACCGCGCTGCACGCGTTTCACAAAACCAAACGCAGATTAGACACCTCTATATATTTTACACGAAAAACGCGCGCGTAAAAGTTCAAAGACAACATTTGAAATTGTGACTCGTAAGTAATATTTTGTATGTGGTTTCTAAAGGTATACTTTTAACTTTTAGCGGTACGTTCAAGTATTAAAAAGGGTTCAGTTTTGCGGTATTTATTATACCAAGTGGATTAAGCGAATGCTCGCGGTGCCGGCGGGATTTTAAACGACAATGTATAAATAGATACTGTTTTATATTTTGTTGGAATAACTACGTTTTTTAAACTATAGAGTTTCTTTTGTTTTGTAGAAACTTAGGTAGCCCTCTCAGGTTAACTACTACAGCTGAAACAGCGGTGTATATTGACCCACTTCTGAAATAACTTTGAAGTTGTGTATCAATGTTATTATAAGATAAGTCTGTCATACCTTCTACATAAATAGTTATGTAAATACTTATCTTTATCATACGTAATATATAGATATTACGTATGATAAAGATAAGTATTGTCTTTATCAGAAACACTGTTAGTGTAATTAGGTATCTTTATACCTATTTAATGAGTTATCTTCAAAACAGAATAACAACGCATGGTGAAAATAAATAAGTACGAAGAAGTAGGAACTAAATATGTTTATCTAGTGTACACTTAGGTAATCAGTAGGTACGCATTGTTTTTATTTTATTTGGGCCTCAACGTCCGCGTGGAATTTCCTGTTCCCTCTACCCACCCCGTTGCATCGCATCTTTCTGACTTTTTTGTTAAGTAAGCCTTACTCAAGAATTGGGATATCAAATGCAAAAAGAATTTTTCAAATCCGACTATTAGTAGCTCCAGAGATTAGTCCGTTCAAACAAACAAACTCTTCAGTTTTATTATTATAATAGTATAGATAACAAACGGATATTTTTTCCGCAAAATCTATACGTATTTACGTATTGATTTACCGAAGTGTAAACATACCTCTAGTCATAAAAAAAAGCATTTAATAATAAAATACGTTCAGGGGGTTCCTAGTTTCCTTCCTTAGGCTGCCTGTCCATTAACGGGGAGCAAGGCTGCGAAAGGGAGAAACGGAGAAATACTAACCAATAGGATTGCATAAAATCTCAATGTCATTTTTCTATTGGTTAATATTTCTCCGTTTCCCCGCTCCGCATCCTCGCTCCACGTCAATGGACAGGCAGCCTTAATCAGCGAGCTGTTTTTTTTTTTTTTTTTGATAATTATCCGCATCGGTAGGTGACATTCTGAGTATTTACCCTACATACCTACTTGCATAACAAATAATATATTCAACTTAATTCGGGACATAACTTTATTAGCGCGTTTTTAAGTTGAAAATTGAAAACTCCTGACAATTATATGCAGTGTTTTTTTCTTCTTTGAGTATTTTATTTTTGCAGGACACTTAAACAAAGGATACCCTTTTAAAACTCGATAGGCACCTAAAATATAAAAGTTAGAGAAAGTTTCTTCGGCTAAAAGTTTATTGAAATGGTAATTAGGAAAGAAGAGTATTAAAAGTATCAAAATGGTAAACAGCGGTCAGACCGGAAGGGATGCTCCTTCGGGTCTGACCGCTGTTTACGATTTAGATACTTTTAATATATATGCTTAAATACTTTAAACATATATTAAATAGAGGGGCCCGTGGCTAAATAATAACAGCCGCACAGGTCGATCGATCAGGTAAAGCTACGCTTGCCGCGGTTGGCCTATGGATGGGTGACCATCTTTACATACCGAGACCCCTCCGTGCCTCGGAAAGCACGTTAAGCCGTTGGTCCCGGCTGGCATTCGTGGATATTTGACAGTCGTTACGGGTAGTCAGAAGCCCGAAAGTCTGACAACCAGTCTTACCTAGGGGTATCGTATTACTCAGTAACTGGGTAGTGGAGGTCAGATAGGCAGTCGCTCCATGTAAAACACTGGTATTCAGCTACATCCGCTTAAACTGGAAGCCGACCCCAACATAGTTGGGAAAACTCGAAGCAGATGATGTCTTCTGAATTATTATAAATTAATTTAATTGCACACCAAATGGCAAAACATAGAGAAACAAATATATCAATTTGTAACATCTTGCACACTGTTGTAACCTATTTTTACAAATAAAGACAATTGATTAATTGTATCTTAAATTGTCCGTAGTTATATTTAAATCACAATGACCATTGTGATTTAAATATAACTATAACACGTCAAATAAATGTAGGGTCTCAATTTGCTTAATTAATTTCCCTGACTACACATGCACAAAAAAAAACAAAACTAAGCGCACCTGCAAATGGTCGTACGGCATCATTTGCTTAGCAATTGTTCTCCCTGACTTTAGTATTACAAGTAGGAAGATACAAACCGATGCCGGACTTTTAAAAACAAATTTAAAAAATGGAAAAGAAAGAAGTCTGATAAGAATTTTCCTTGCCAAACGGTCAATGTCAAATAGGTACTCAAGTTGAATAACACGCTGATAAGAAAATGTAAGAGAATTTGCGTGTTTAATAAGAGTAGACGTATTATTTTTCTAATGATCCACACTTGCTAGCTCTACTGACTGAAATAGCTGGAGGTCATGGGGGTCTTTGCCCAGCAGTGGGAATTGGGATGATACCTAGATCTTGGCGTCGGTGACTAGTATCCATGACACCAGTAACATAATTTTAGTAAGCAAATCTTATAATATTTATCTTTAATAGTGAGCCGCCCGCCCTAGATTCGCACGGCTGCAATGTATTTTTTCAATTTTTCCAAAAAAAAAAAAATGAACGGAATCGGTTGCGACAAAAATCAGCTGTTCCCTACATTTTGACTAGTTATGCGAACCTAAATGTAGGGAACAGCTGATTTGTTTTCGCGACCGATTTTTGTATATCGTCAGAAAATGCGATAGCAAGTATGTGGTATAATTTATCGCATATATGTGGTTTCCATGCTGTATTTATCAATAAATTAAATTATTTAACCTCTAGAGCCCCAGCGGCACAAAAACGTGCCAGTAAAGGGAACTATATTTTCTATCACCAAAATTTATATTTGTCATCAAGTTGTATCACCTAATAAATAGATCTATCGCCACGAAATATTTTCGTTCTCAGATAAACAAAAATTGTTCCCAGGTATGAATTATCAAATTATTATATTATTATTATTATAATGGTAGATCTGTCACCAAATAAATCGATTATCGATCCCTGACTGCGACTCCTTTTTATTTGATATTTTGTCACCAATACAGTAGTAACATTTTATTTCGTTCAGATATTAAATTAATAGTATTCGTTACCAATTTAATACATCAATTTATAATTTTAATGAAAAAATGATCAAAGGAATAAAAATCTCTTGGGCACCCCGACACGGACAGGTTAGGTTCGAAGGGGATGACGGGGGCTCAAGTGAGCGAGCGGAGCGAGCGAACGAGCCCCCGTCATCCACTTCGTGTTAGGTTCCTTTAAACCCTGCAGACAGAAATAGGGGCCCCGCGAAGCGGGGCTCCGTCGACTACACCTTATTATTATTAAAGATAAGTAGCACAATATATAATATTTAGTCTAAAGTGTATTTTTAAGGCGTCCATATATTTTTATGACAGACAATAATAGGAAAAAATGGATTTATTTCATAATATTTTAGGAAACGTTATTTGGTGACCATTAATCCATTTTGGTAACATAATATGATTTATTGGTGATCTCTTTAAATTAGTTTGCTTAAATACTTATTAGGACACACCTATTATAATACATACAAAAACATTTATTTGGTACTAGACCTTATATCTCAGGATTTTAGGTGATTTATTGTGGAACTGATTTTGCATTGTTTGGTGACTACATTTTGGTGACAGATCTACTATTTTGAGGACAAACCCTATTATTTAAGAAACACAAAACTAATTAAATTGGTGATAGCTTAAATGATACCCGCCAGTAAACACCGACCGATTTAAAACTGTATTTGTAGTAAAGATAAGTCTTAAAATCGTCCGCTATATATATCTAAAAGAGCCCGCTCGCGGTGCTTGACCGGTAAAAAAAAATAATTATATATATTATAATTTAATTTATTGATTAAGTATCCATTTTGATTACAAATATGCTTCGAGATATGAAGACTGTTTTACAATGTCCGGTAAGGTGATATCTAATGCCTTGATAAAATACATACACTTTATGGACGATACTTATCTGGATATACAAAGTAAAATAATGTTACAAGGAAATTGTGTATATTTTAAATAAGCATTCTCAATTTGAAAGGGACATTTCACACAAAAAAAAACAGCTGTTTCGCAGAAAAGTGCAATATCGACACGGTCAAAATGTATGAAACAGCAATATTGTTTTAAATTACCGGGTAAAAATGTCAACGAAGGGGTTTCAGAATCATGTACTGAATCTATTGCGCGTCGATGTCCCTGCCAACCTGTATAATGGATTGTCACCGATCCACGAACCGACCGGGGTAAGTGTAACGTCGATGTCCCTGCCACCCTATATAAGGGACGGTCACCGATCACGAACCGACCGGGGTAAGTGTAACGTCGATGTCCCTGCCACCCTATATAAGGGACGGTCACCGATCCACGAACCGACCGGGGTAAGTGTAACGTCGATGTCCCTGCCACCCTATATAAGGGACGGTCACCGATCCACGAACCGACCGGGGTAAGTGTAACGTCGATGTCCCTGCCACCCTATATAAGGGACGGTCACCGATCCACGAACCGACCGGGGTAAGTGTAACGTCGATGTCCCTGCCACCCTATATAAGGGACGGTCACCGATCCACGAACCGACCGGGGTAAGTGTAACGTCGATGTCCCTGCCACCCTATATAAGGGACGGTCACCGATCCACGAACCGACCGGGGTAAGTGTAACGTCGATGTCCCTGCCACCCTATATAAGGGACGGTCACCGATCCACGAACCGACCGGGGTAAGTGTAACGTCGATGTCCCTGCCACCCTATATAAGGGACGGTCACCGATCCACGAACCGACCGGGGTAAGTGTAACGTCGATGTCCCTGCCACCCTATATAAGGGACGGTCACCGATCCACGAACCGACCGGGGTAAGTGTAACGTCGATGTCCCTGCCACCCTATATAAGGGACGGTCACCGATCCACGAACCGACCGGGGTAAGTGTAACGTCGATGTCCCTGCCACCCTATATAAGGGACGGTCACCGATCCACGAACCGACCGGGGTAAGTGTAACGTCGATGTCCCTGCCACCCTATATAAGGGACGGTCACCGATCCACGAACCGACCGGGGTAAGTGTAACGTCGATGTCCCTGCCACCCTATATAAGGGACGGTCACCGATCCACGAACCGACCGGGGTAAGTGTAACGTCGATGTCCCTGCCACCCTATATAAGGGACGGTCACCGATCCACGAACCGACCGGGGTAAGTGTAACGTCGATGTCCCTGCCACCCTATATAAGGGACGGTCACCGATCCACGAACCGACCGGGGTAAGTGTAACGTCGATGTCCCTGCCACCCTATATAAGGGACGGTCACCGATCCACGAACCGACCGGGGTAAGTGTAACGTCGATGTCCCTGCCACCCTATATAAGGGACGGTCACCGATCCACGAACCGACCGGGGTAAGTGTAACGTCGATGTCCCTGCCACCCTATATAAGGGACGGTCACCGATCCACGAACCGACCGGGGTAAGTGTAACGTCGATGTCCCTGCCACCCTATATAAGGGACGGTCACCGATCCACGAACCGACCGGGGTAAGTGTAACGTCGATGTCCCTGCCACCCTATATAAGGGACGGTCACCGATCCACGAACCGACCGGGGTAAGTGTAACGTCGATGTCCCTGCCACCCTATATAAGGGACGGTCACCGATCCACGAACCGACCGGGGTAAGTGTAACGTCGATGTCCCTGCCACCCTATATAAGGGACGGTCACCGATCCACGAACCGACCGGGGTAAGTGTAACGTCGATGTCCCTGCCACCCTATATAAGGGACGGTCACCGATCCACGAACCGACCGGGGTAAGTGTAACGTCGATGTCCCTGCCACCCTATATAAGGGACGGTCACCGATCCACGAACCGACCGGGGTAAGTGTAACGTCGATGTCCCTGCCACCCTATATAAGGGACGGTCACCGATCCACGAACCGACCGGGGTAAGTGTAACGTCGATGTCCCTGCCACCCTATATAAGGGACGGTCACCGATCCACGAACCGACCGGGGTAAGTGTAACGTCGATGTCCCTGCCACCCTATATAAGGGACGGTCACCGATCCACGAACCGACCGGGGTAAGTGTAACGTCGATGTCCCTGCCACCCTATATAAGGGACGGTCACCGATCCACGAACCGACCGGGGTAAGTGTAACGTCGATGTCCCTGCCACCCTATATAAGGGACGGTCACCGATCCACGAACCGACCGGGGTAAGTGTAACGTCGATGTCCCTGCCACCCTATATAAGGGACGGTCACCGATCCACGAACCGACCGGGGTAAGTGTAACGTCGATGTCCCTGCCACCCTATATAAGGGACGGTCACCGATCCACGAACCGACCGGGGTAAGTGTAACGTCGATGTCCCTGCCACCCTATATAAGGGACGGTCACCGATCCACGAACCGACCGGGGTAAGTGTAACGTCGATGTCCCTGCCACCCTATATAAGGGACGGTCACCGATCCACGAACCGACCGGGGTAAGTGTAACGTCGATGTCCCTGCCACCCTATATAAGGGACGGTCACCGATCCACGAACCGACCGGGGTAAGTGTAGCTTAACCTTCGATCGACCCGTGCAGCTGTTATTATTTACGCACGAGCTAACACTTTGTATCCCAAAATCCCAAATATACAGCGTGTAACGGAAGGGGGTATCAACCCTGAAGGAGGTGAATGTGCTCATGAAACTCAACAACTTTCCCCAAAGAACATAGGTCGAAATATGAAAAAAAAATTTGGCCCTCCCATAGTAAATCAATCAGCTGGTAGTCAGTTTTGTAAGGGAGGGCCAAATTTTTTTTTCATATTTCGACCTATGTTCTTTGGGGAAAGTTGTTTAGTTTCATGAGCACATTCACCTCCTTCAGGGTTGATACCCCCCTTCCGTTACACGCTGTAGATTAATGTCACTTATGAATATTCTTTACCTCCTCCACGTGTAACGATAAAAATAACGCAGTAATTCTTAACTTATAATTAGTTTCGTTTACAAGCACTTAATTATTGTAAACTTGTTATTTTAATTAGTATCTATCGATTACAATCATTGTAATGATGTAAACAATATGCATTCCACTGAAGAGCTATTTATTATAACATAGGGAACAGCTGATTTTTTTTCTTCATTTCTTTTTTGGTCCTGTAGTAAAAGTGGTTCGTAATAATGAGTACAACGACCCCTTATGAGGTTGTGCGTTATTTAAGTTACAACTTGTATAAATAAATAATTGAACACCGCTCGTAAGTTCACTCGTCGCAAGTTCACTTCATAATAATGCACACGTTCGGGCAGTGTCGTCGTCGTTCGGTGCGCCCGACGCAAATCGCTGCACGTTCCGCGACAACCAACCCTACTAGAGTTCAACGCACACATTTGCACATGTACAAACGTCATTTGGTTATGTAGTAGTAATAGGTAATTATTTTGCGAGCGTTGTATGAAGTGTCCGAGGTGTGCCATGGGTATTCTTAAACTCTTGGGCAAAACTTAAAAACGTATTGTTTTGTCACAGAGTTTCAGTCCCAAGCAAACGCACAATAGCATGGAATCATTTCTCAGTGTCCCGCGTGTCAAACATATTTTTTATATAAAAAAAAGTCATGAGAAGGAATCGTAACCAAACAATTTTTATTTTTATTTAATGAGTAGGTAACCTTTCGTTTCTCTTATGTTTGCTGTCTTATTTCAATTTGTATTTCCCACGGGAGACTGACGTCAGAGGCATACGTGACGCCATCAATTTATTTGTAATTATGAAGGCATCCTCATTACGGAATTAAAGGAAAACCACCTTTCATCAAAATAACGGACTTTTCCCAGGCGTAAGAGTGAATAAATAAATTAATGTTACAAGGAAATTGTGTATATTTTAAATAAGCATTCTCAATGTGAAAGGGACATTTTATTATTATAAACAATTTATAATTATAAATTGTATTAATTTATTAATTTAAATATTATTGTTTATAGTACAATTTTATTTTTGTTAATAATAAAACTGCTGTTTCATACATTTTGACCGTGTCGATATTGCACTTTTCTGCGAAACAGCTGTTTTTAATAACGTCGTTTTTGATAACGTTCAAAAAATTTCTACGCTATGAGGTAGAATAGGTGGAAATAGAATCATTTTGATATTCGCAAATAAATCACAACCTTTAGGGTACCTACTTCCCATTGACCTAGAATCATACAATGATGATTATGATCTCTCATTAAATGACTGTGGTTAGTTCAGCTGGAAGCCTGCCTTCCAGCTGAACTAACCACAGTCACACAGGCAGGTTAAGCTACGCTTGCCGCGGTTGGTCTGTGGATCGGTGACCATCTTTACATACCGAGACCACTTCGTGCCTCGAAAAGCACTTTAAGCCGTTGGTTCCGCTGTCATTCGTAGATCTTTGACAGTCGTTACGGGTCGGCAGAAGCCCGAAAGTCTGACAACCAGTCTTACCTAGGGCTATAGTATTACCCAGTAAGTAGGTTTTGGAGGTCAGATAGGCAGTTGCTCCATGTAAAATACTGGTATTCAGCTGCATCCGGTTACAACTGAAAGCCGATACCAACGTAGTTGGGAAAAGGTTAGGCAGATGATGAGAATAAAGTGTAGAATGAATGAATCTACTTATCGTAACATTTCAATTTGGTCACAGTTTGTCACAAGTTAGAAATAAGCGATAAAGAAATTCTAAAACGACCTGTTGCGAAGCACATAGCATAGGCAATGTTATACGGAAATACATTTTTTTTCCAATTTTGATTTCTGAAAGAAAGTCACTTTTTAATAATAATACCATTTATTTGTCAGATCAGTACAATCCAATATTGTTAGTAAGGGCTTGAAACACTAGGGCCTTGGGGTCCGAGTGCTTATCAAATATTGCGGGACATCGCCAAGCGGTTGGTTGACTCTTCACGTGACCAGAGAGAGGGCTGGAATATTTTTAGCCCAAAGAATCAGCATTGCCATCCAACGCGGTAATGCTGCCAGCCTTTTGCGTACTTACCCCATTGACAGCGATGCGGACGAATTTTTTGATGCCCAATGAGCTCCTGCCTTTTCCTTTTTTTTTTTTATAAGTATACTTGTATATAATATATTTTTTTAAAAAAAAAGCTAGCTAGCATTTAGTTTTAGCTTGTATTTTGTAATTGTTGTGTCTGTGAATGAATGAATAATCATATTAAAAAAATATGTATATAAATTATTAAGTTAGTAAGAACATAAACAACTTACAAACTAGTGTTAGAACATATTTTATGCTCGTACCTCTGTCAATTAATAAATTTAAAAAAACATGTCAGTGAGGTTTCTACTTACAAAAGTAAAAAGAAAAAAAAGGTAAAAGTTTAAAGTAGTGACTTTTGGGCACGGTTTGAAGGCAGCACTATCGCCCTCGTCCAGTGCTTCTATACAACGTGTAACGTTAAATGCGCAAAACCTGAAAATAGTTTGATCAGAATAACGAGCAGAATTAATTGAACCACTTTTTAACATAGGTCACATTTTTCAAAAAAACTTCGTTAAAAACGTTGCCGTGTCTATTTATTAATAGGTCAAGCAACCCAATGTCAGTGCGGCGCAGCGGCCCGGTGACAACTCCTCCCTCGACAAAGCGTCGTCGCAGACGCAAGAAACGATCAGAATATCCAGTAAAACTAAAACAGCACATAAAACCTTCACAATTTTTTTAATGACTTATTTTCTCTCTGAAATAGGTTAATTGAATTAAAAATCAGTTGGGGTGTCTGAGTTTTTGCGCATTTAACGTTACACGTTGTATATAAAGCCATCAGTCCTATCAGATACGATCATCAAGAGAATGTTATCGCTGCCACGCACTCGCCACATCAGGAATGCGATACGCTTTTGAATAATAGCATAGAAGTCATCAATACGTGCCTCAGCGAACATTCCTGATGCGCTGCAGTGTCGCGGCAACCTCAGCAGTACCCTGTACGACACTTTTTACGTTCGTATCTGTTTTCGGTTACTGTCTTTGTCATCCATTTTTACTGATACTATTACAGAAAAACTTGTGGTGAAACCATTTTGACGTAAAAAATCCAATTTCACAACCGACCAATATCCTGAAATAAAAGAAAACATTTAAAAACAACGGCCATAATGCAATTTGGCGCCAATTTGCACCCACCATACTCGTCACGGATTCAGGATGTTACTGTTAATAGTTCCATTTATAATTAGTTTATTAGATACGCTGCCTTATACGCCTAATAGAATTTAATTGCGATCAAAAGGAATTTTCACACTACGATATTAGATTTGTTTGTTTATTTTGACACTCGGAATCTATTTTTGTGATTTGCAAATCAAGGTTTCTCTTATCGGTCGCGTATAAAATAAAGCCTCACAAATTCTTGAAGTGGTGATTAAATATAATCAATAATTATGTGCATTTTTTTTTTCAACATTTGCTTCAGTAGGACTAGGAAGTTTTAATTAATAATAATTTATTCTTCAAAAAAGTACAAAAGCGTTACAAGAAACAATTTCTTTTTTATCTATTTTAGTGAAGTGATTTTTTTCAAAGTTATTTAATTTGTTTGTAACTGCTGAGTCTTCTCCTTATTGCATTTGCTTTGCCATGTTTCCAACAGTAATCTTTACTTATAACAAAGCTGAAGAGTTTGTTTGTTTGTTTGAATGCGCTAATCTCTGGAACTACCAGTCGGATTTGAAAAAATATTTTTTTGTTTTTGCCAGCCCAATTCTTGACGAAGGCTAATTAATTAATAATGATAAGTAAATTTATTTCTCAAAAAAACTTATTAATATTTTACAGAACATACTTTGGCTGTACTTATTAGTTTCTAATGGATGTAGCATCTGCAGCCAAACTAGGCAAAGCCTGTATATCGGTTTTCAGTGCCTTTTCCCTCGATATTTTAAGTATAAAATAACTACTAATTAATTTTGAATAACTTATAGCTAACTTAAATGTTACATTATTTAAAATTATATTACTAATACAATCAGTAATTAAATGATCTATACATGAGTGAAGTGTTTGTGAGTGAGTGTGGAATAGTAGGTAGGTATTTAAGTGGAGTTTGAGTGATGTGGGTGCGTGTGTGTGTTGGTGTATGGAGGTGTGTGAGGGTGAGTGTGTGTGAGTGTAGGGGTGAGTTTGTAGATTGTGAGTGTGTGAGCGTGGTTTTTTCTAAGATTATTTTAACTAACCTACTAAGCTTTGGAATGGGCAACTAGCTTCATCTTTCTGACTGACCGACCCCTTGACAATTCGAAAGTGCCTGTAATTGGTTTACTTGAAATAAATGCTTTGAGTTTGAGTTTGAGTTTGAATGATTCTAATTCTACATTATCGCAGAACGTCAATTAAGATAACATGGACCTATGCCCCAAAACACATGACTTACAGTCACATGATGTGATTGTTTGTTCAAAAGTTAGACAGTAATGTTGGTTAAGTATGTAACTGTTTGGCTGATTAGATAAAGGCTGAATAGATACACAATTCAAAGTGATTTAAATTTGCAAATATGGGTAAACATTTTGCAGATGTTTTATATTCCCAAAAGCAAATTAGATTTATTCACAAAGACACAACAATTACAATTTACAAGCTAACATTAAAAGTATATAATAAAAAAATTAAGAAAAAGGTAGGAGCTCATTGGGCATCAAAAAATTATATGAAAATAATAATTCCTATATGAAAACTAACCAAGTCAGGCCTTAGGCTTCAATATATTATCCTAAGTTATAAGAAGTAATGATATTTTAAGTTGTTATAAAATATTATCACTACATAGTATAAAACAAAGTCGCTTCCGTCTGTCTGTCCCTATGTATGCTTAGATCTTTAAAACTGCGCAACGGATTTTGATGCGGTTTTTTTTAATAGATAGAGTAATTCAAGAGGAAGGTTTATATGTATAATACATGCATAATATAGTAGAGAAACAGTGATCATTTTAGAGGTTTCTAATGTGATGTCGTAAATAAACACATTTTTTGCGCTTACATTGCAAACGCTAGCTGAACCCTACGAGATAGATCAAAATAATGAACTACAGTATTGTACACCTTAAAAAGGTCTACAAAAAAGTCCGCGATGGCATATGTCTATCTCTTAGGGATAACCCACAATAACCATTTTTTATCCTCTACTTTTTACGAGAAATAATGGCTCTAAAATTATCAGTGTTTCTCTACTATATTATGCATGTATTATACATATAAACCTTTCTTTTGAATCACTCTATCTATTAAAAAAAACCGCATCAAAATCCGTTGCGTAGGTTTAACGATCTAAGCATACATAGCGACAGACAGACAGCGGGAAGCGACTTTATTTTATACTATGTAGTGATCAGTAGGTATTGCACCCGTGCGAAGCCGGGGAGGGTCGCTAGTACGTTGATAAAATAAATTTCAGGACTGACCATTAAACTTGGCAGCTTGGCACCCAATTAGATCTCACTTCTTTTGTCGTTGAAGTCAACAGCCAAGGCATATCTCATAATATTGAACTTGGCTCTCATTTCACATTATGTTATGGGATATCATTACTTTTTATACAGAAATTATTAGTAGGTACTTATTCATAATAAAATTAATACCAAATGGTTTTTGTTAATCTACTGTATTTTCCTACGTTTACGGGGTATAATTGTCTTTTTTGTTTTACTTTCTATATTTTCTTGTACCTTTGAAATGTACGAGTGAATTTCCCATTGAGTATATGAGTAGATTTATTTATTATTTTTATTTATTTATTTTATTCAATATTATTTATGAGAGCGGCTGCCACTCGCTCTGGCACGTTCGCGTCAAGGTTTTATCGCACCGCTCCCTACCTTGATGCTCCACGGCCGCTGCACCGTGCGCCGTGGTCCGAAATACCTATTATTTAATTATTAATACATAAAAAATTATCACAAATACAACACTAAAATAATATAAATTAAAAATACTATAAATACATACAACATAACAAACTACAACTATTGCACACGAAGTGTCGGCGTCGTGTTTCGCTGACTGCCGTGCGATTCTGTAACCATCTCACCGTGAAAGCTTGAGTGAAGTGAGCATGGACTGAGCTGTCATTCGCTAGGTATTAACACTATTAAGTGCTCACTTCACTTATGATTTCACGGTGAGATTTTTACAGAATCGACCGGCTGGTGTCATGTAGCCGGCCACGAAACCGGCGATACACAACACCCTTCGACCAGAACTCTTCCTTGAGGAACTTCTCGGTTTCTGTTCGGGTTTTTCGACTCGTACAGAAAGGACTGATGACTAAAAAAAAAAAACAGAATTGAAAAGACAGAATTGTGTGGAAAAAGGGAGAAGGAGGCCTTGCCCTGCATGAGGATAATACAGGATAGTGACAATGTCACTAGATAAAGATAATCTAATGGATTAGTTTATATTTTGTTTCTAGTCACCTACTCTACTCATTTGCAACAAATAATAAAACAAAATGTCTGCCAAAAATAACTAAAAATATAAGCGATTGTTCATAAAAAATAATCGATTCGATCAACAAATTCTTCCACGGTTCCACCCTGTCATTTTCCCGAGGACTAACATTATATGACGTGGTTTAATTAGCCTCCAATCAATCTACTTTAAATATTCAATTGGCAGCCTTGATCAATTAATGGGCTGGTCGTGAATAATGTTTCAATTGGTTCAGAGTCGCGGTCGATTCTGGGCTAATGCAATTATTGGAGTTCAATTGGTTTGACGCGGCATGAGTGGAGTGGCACCCGCCACAGTCCAATTAATTACCGGTATAGGAACCATGGTTTTAGAACTATTCCGGACAAAACAAAAAAATATCTTTACATTTTACCTATCTGATCTGACCGGTTCATTGTAAAAAGCGTAGTGTTTTGTCAGCCTCAAATTTAAATATGTTTTGATTTGCTAAAAATATATTACGTTCTTAAAACTTTTTTTATATTTTCATCGGTTGATATAAAAGCGTTATGTGTGGTCGAAGTTAATTATAAACGCGTATTGATATGTCCATCAAACTGGCGGATATGATTGAGTCCCGACCCCGAGTTCAAAAAGGAGGCTCCGGCAATCTATCAGTAAAAACTAAGGTAAGATGTAACAATTCAATCATAACAAAACATGGTTATGTTCATAGTGTCTGCCATGTGATTAACTATTTTATAATACATAACTTATCCCCTAGAGGTTTACCTATATGTATAGTAATCCCACATTTCGCCATTTCCCACGTAATAAGTAAAGCCACATTTCGCCATTTTCCACGTAATAAGTAAATCCACATTTCGCCATTTCCCGTGTTATAAGTAAACCCACATTTCGCCATTTCCCACGTAATAAGTAAACCCACATTCCGCCTTTTCCCACATAATAACGCCAGCACATCAAGCTACTAAAAAAAATTCAAATTTCTTTAATAGACTTTCAACTTTGTCGCTAAAGCATAAGGCTCAAAGTTGATTGGGCAGATTCGACAGTTTCGGGTAGCTTGATGTGCTGGCATGTGTATGTATGCCTCATAAAATAGAGAACATCTTTTTTCTAATTTAATGGCAAATTGGCAGGCCTGTTGATCTAGTGGTCAATGGCTCTGACTACTATACGCAAGGTCGTGGGTTCGATTCCCATTCAGGACAAATGTTTGTGTGATGAGCACGATCTTTTGTTCTTTGTCTGGGTGTAATTTAAATATAATATGTATGTATTTAGAAATATATATGTATGTTTATCAGTTGTCTAGTACTCATAGCACAAGCTCTGCTTAGTTTGGGACTAGATGGCGTTGTGTGAATGTTGTGGAATATTATATTATTATTATTATATTAATTTGCCGTCCATCGACTAACAAGGACGATGATTGACATCCAATTTACCGCCAGCACGTATTGCCAAACATGTCGTACCTCGTAAGGTAGGGAGGCACCTAGAGACTTTCTTGACAAAATTATTAAAACTTAGTCAAGATAAAAAGTTTACGTTGGCATTATTCATGTTTAAGGAAGTTTTTTGCGCCTGTCGAATAAAAATTAGTTAGAAAAGTTTCAACGTTTACGTGAGTTTCATAATAAAAGAAAAATAACGTGTAAAAAGTAGGTGTCGACTTGAGTCGTAAAGTTTTTCACGAATACGGAGGTATGAAATCATAATTATCAGTAAAAGGTGCAAATTCAGGAAGCACCCCTCGTGAACACAGAGTTGATTATCTATTTATTATTATTTTTTATTTTTTTTATTAAAATATCTATTTTTTTTTTTAATTAAAATATCTATTTTTTTTTTATTATAATATCTATTTAAGAACGCTGAATAGTTTGTTTGTTTGAGCATGCTAATCTCTGGAATTACTAGTGGGATTTGAAAAATCTTTTTGTATTTGATAGCCTGATGCTTGAGGACCCGAGGAACCGAGAAAAACAAAAAAAGTCAGAAAGAATGCTAAGCGAAAACCAAGTAATAGCTCGGCAGGCGATGCGATATGACGGGACGGGTCGGGGAAGTAAGAAATTCTACGCGGACGAATTAACGCCTAGAAACTAGTTTTCCAATATTTGAGAAGTAACAGAACCTACCATTTGTGGTCAATCAATGATGATCAAATAATTTTTTTTCGGTGTAATGCTTATACAGCATGCTTTTTTTTACCGGCTCCAAATTTTTACAGGCTGTTCTACTCATGAATATGAGCAACTTTCGCTATGGGAACAACTCTGAAATATCGAAAACAAAATTAGCTGTTTAATACAAAAGTTCAATACCTACTTGACCGAAATGTATGAAACCGCAGATTTTTTTTCGTGATCTCAGAGTTGGGTCCATAGTAAAAGTTGTTCATATTCATGAGTAGGACAGCCTGTAAAAATTAGGAGCCTGTAAAAAAAAGCATCCAGTAGATTCAGTTTATAAAAGAAGGAAGTGTTTTTTTAACGTTGTAACTTCTTTTTTTTTTGTCCAAATAACCTCCGGAAACGCACTTTGTGTATGAGAGAGGAGTGCTTGAAAACGCAGCCAAAATACAAGAGAAATGTGCAAAGTTCCTAAAACTGTATAAAGTTTTTAACTTAAAATGGCGACTGTTTTGAAAAAATCCACTTATGGCATGGTGTCACCAATATCGAACACACTCTCCCAAGCGGCCTGTGCGACGCCATTACTCAAAAGTGCGACTTTCTCTTTAATTAATCCTATACCAAAATATTAAAAGTATTCGCTAGTTTTGACATTACTTTAATTAAGTTATATGGAGTTGCCAATTTGCTAAGTAAAGGACGGCCGACCATTAGTGGATTGTTTTTATTTTTTTGTTAATTGGTTAAAAAGTATTTATGTGTTATCTATGACCTTTGGTACATGTTCTTTCCCACTCCTTAATTTCTTTGGAACATTATTGAAACCGCTTTTTTGTCATTTTATAAGTTAATTGTAATATTGTAAAACTAGCTGCGCCACACGGTTTCATCCGCATAAATATCGATCTTGTGAGCATATCGGGATAAAAGTATCCTATTTATTTATTTATTTTTATAAAAATGCTTGCTGCACTTACAGTTAACACCAAAGCGCGCAGCAAGCCAACTACTTATGTAGTTGGGGGAGGCGGTAATATTACTTCAATTTGAATCATTTTGAAGCATATTGCTAATCCATTGCTCGAAATGTTCGAAAAATGTGTTTGCTCAACAACGTAACTAACGCAATGAATGTTGTAGAACTGTCAAAATGAAACCCATTGCTACTGATAGTGTGTTACGCAATTACCCTGCCGTTCTAACATGAGTTTGTATTCTTGCTCACGTGGATCCCATACCAGCGGATTGTATTCAAGTTTGCTACGTACAAAAGAATAATGAGTGAGAATAACATTCCTGTCTTTAAACCTACTACCCTGTCGCATAACAAAACCAAGTGATTTGAAGGCTTTGCCATAGATATTATTAATGTGCTAATTAAAGGTCATATTCGCGCCTAAAGTCAGTCCAAGTACTTTTATTTCGCTGACGCGCTCCAGAAGGACCCCCGGTATGGACCGCGTGGTGGATTACGGCACGCTCCCTTGCACCGAGAGGAGGTCTGTGTCCCAGAGCAGTGGGAATATTATAGGCAAATTATGTTCATGTTACGGGTCAATAAAACTGTCTTCTTGTACAGAAAAATAGCGTGCATCATTAACCCCGACATACCCAGTGCCAGTGGCGGACTAACCGGGGAGCGCAAGGGGCGGCCCGCCCCGGGCCTCCGGTCTTGGGGGGCCCCCAAAATGCCTCCGCGTTTCCTTGATCAAATCCTAAACAGGACTTTAAAAATGTGCTTTGTACCTACATAATTTCATCAAGATATACTTCTTGACCATTTGCATCTCGGTTGCATCATGCGAGAGGAGTTTTTCGAAACTTAAACTAATTAAAAATATCTTCGATGTACAATGGGTCAAGAGCGACTTGTTAACCTAGCCGTGCTTTCAGTAGATTAGAAAAATTTCCAAAGAAATCGATTTCACAGAAGTTATTTAGGAGTTCAGTAAATTGAAGGCACGAAAACACATATAAGACGCTACAAAAAATAAAAAAAAATTATCTTTGAAAAATAAATCAAAGATATTTTTTTTTTTTTTGTAGCGTCGGCGGCTATCTAATTTTTTTTTTTGTCGATCGATTCGTATTTTATTTTCCTCATCCATATCCATTCCATATTGTAGGTATGTAGGTGTATTTAGCTTAAATAATTTAATTCGAATTTAAATTTCACTAGCCAGATTTTAACGAACTAAACATAAACACATATTTATACATACAAATGTGAACTGAATAAAAAGCTTTTAAAAATACATTTTTTTTATTGCTGGGGGGCCTCATTCAGCTTTGCCGCCCCGGGCCTCTGACGGGCTTAGTCCGCCACTGCCCAGTGCTGGAAGCATTGTTTCCTTCGCAATATGTTCCTTCTCCGTAGGTACCTACTGACATCGTCAGGTGCTTAACTAGTCAGTTGATAAAAGTCTCAAATTGTATTTTCCTGGTTTGTAACATGCCTTTTCTCAAATTGAAAGAGTAAAAAGATAGTCGCCAGATTTGAATACTTTCGAATCTACTCGAAGCGAAGTCTGTATAGTTCAGCATAAAGCAATCAGTCTGCCTAGCCTTTGCTCAACTATGTTGAGGTTGGCTTCCAGTCTAACTGGATGCAGCTGAATACCAGTATTTTACATGGAGCGACTGTCTGTCTGACCTCCGCAACCCAGTTACTGGGTAATACGATACCCCTTGGTAAGACTGGTTGTCAGACTTTCGGGCTTCTGACGACCCGTAACGACTGTCAAAGATCCACGAATGACAGCCGGGACCAACGGCTTAACGTGTTTTCCGAGGCACGGAGGAGTCTTGGTATGTAAAGATGGTTGCCCATCCACCAACCGCGGCAAGCGTTAACCGCGGCAAGCGTTAGCTTAACCTGATCGATCGACCCGTGCGGCTGTTATTACTTATTCATAAGCCCCCCTAAAAAGCAGATAGTGCCTTTAGTAATTTCTGAAGACTAAGTGATTATTAAGCAAAAGGATTCAACAGGACTTTGAAACCATGCACCCTGTATAACTTTGTTGGCTCATAAGATCTAAGTTTCCCTATTAAATATACATAAGTTTCTAAGAACAGGGTTTATTCAACCCATGCCAACTTAAGTCAGGGTATTATGCTATAATTCCAAGGCAAGCTCAAGGTGTTTGAGCAGTCACCGCGACTGATAACAGTATTGCGAAACTCTTATCTAGACTAAGTTCCATATGCACAGTACACAGCGAGGGACTAAGCTTACGGAGCAAGGATGAACTCACATAAACTCTATTGTAATTCAAAAATAAAGCCGCTTTCGGCTGTTTCTGTAACCGCTTCATTATTTCTTATTTATTTCCTTTCTTTCATTTTACAGGGAGTCTCGTAATTCATGCATAACCTCTTATGGGTTCATTGTACTTATCATTATGAACAACTTTTACTACGGAAGCACGGGACCAAACATGAAATGTTGGTCCCGTGCACAAAATGTTGGAAACAGCTGATTCTTTTTTCGCGATTTCGGGTTTAGTCCCCATAGTAATAGTTGTTCATAATGATGAGTACTATGACCCCCTAATATAGTTTATCCATTAATCTCGGAACACACCCTGTATACATATAAATTATATTTTTAAATATTAGAATATAAAAACTTTTTAAAATATAAAAAATAGTAGCCCACCGTATCGGGAACAGGGTCACCACCAGTGGTCAGGGCCCCAGAGAGAGGAACCTCCTAACAATGCGGGCCGTGTCCAGAAGTACCTGCTTTCTGAGTCAATATTTATTTATTTATTGAGGTACACCAACATCTTCTGTGTGCATAAGTAATAAAAGCCTCGGACTTACATATCGCCAATCACAAGTTAACCAGCAATCTTAGAAATAGGGGATACCACGTAATAATAATAAAAGTAAAGCCTCTAGAATTTAGAAATTATGAAACCTAAACCCCAAAAAAACAAAAAAGGGTTTAGAGACCATTTTTTTTTTGGGGTCTATTTTCAATTCTAAACTACGCCAATGGATTTGATGCGCTTTTCACCCATGATTAAATTAATTGAATTACCTAAATTCCGGAAGGTTTAAGTGTACCCAAATACATTTATATTTAACTTAGATATAGCACAGAAATCTCAATGTGTCGCGACATCAGTAGATTGGACCCATAGATATATTTCTATGATTGCACCCGTGCGGCGGCGTGCGATACATAGGCGGATCGCTAGTTTGTTATAATGAAAGATTACATAGATATTCTATCTAAGGATACTAAACTTCGCAATCAGCGGGAAATTCAAAAATACTAATCAATATCTAAGCTATGAAAATGTAGCTTTTGGTAAAACCGTAGATTTTTTTTTTATTAATTTTTATTCATGACCATAGATACAAGTCTTTCAGTCGAATACATAGATGGGGATAAAACCGTAGATAATTTTGAGTGTTACCTTCCTTTTACAAATGCTTAACTGTAAAATGACAACATATTTTACCTCGGACGTGTTAATACAACCTACCTACTAGTGTTAACTTACCTAATATCACTAATCTGAGAACTCATTAGACGTTATTGACGAGATTTTCACTCGCGTCATAAGTTACTAAACTATTTATGTACTCTTCACATGGGTAAGCAGAAACGCGTAATAAGTACCTACTTGTTCTTTTTTGTTCATAGGGCATTTCAACTACTTACTCACTAAACAAAAATCACATACATTTTTAGATATTGTGAATTCGTCACATGCAGAAGTGCAAAGCATCATCCCCACCCACTGATGAGCAAAGGCGTCTCTACTCTTGTGCCATAACGCAATGAATGATGTTGAACTGTCAAAATGAAACCCATTGCTATTGATAGTGTGTTACGCAATTAGCCTGCAGGTTCTACCTACAATGGTAATAATGTCGTCTGCTCATCTCGCCGCCGGACGACTGACAACGCTTCGTCTTCCGGTCCTTGGACGCTACTCGGTCACTGCCTTACTCCACCTTACTGCACTGCCCAAGTTCATTTGAGCTCCATAAGTGCTCAGCACTAGCAGAGGACGTAATGATTCAAGGACCTGAACGGTATCTGCGCTGAAATAGAAGTTACAAAAGAAAGCTAAAATGAGCTATGCTCACTAATACAATTGGAAGTACATAAATATTTAACAAAAAAATGGCTGAAAAAGAAGGAAATGGAATAGGAGACAATTATTCATAGGCGGCCTAGGGCTGCACAGAGCTTGCGACTCCGAGCTGGTTAAAAGTCTCGTACGGAATTGACGGAAAGGGTTTGAGTAGAGAGTAAATGTCGATGCTAGTCTAGTTTCCCATAAGACTGGTCAAGAGTGCGGTACCGCTAAGGTACTATGTCTGCGGTACTACGTCTTGCAGTTATGGCAAAGGCAAAGTTCGCGACCAAATTGGATGACGTACTATCGAGGTGCTATATACCTACTTAATTCCGCCAGATCAACGATGTCGTCGATCGTCTTCGATGTGAACTGCCGTGCGATTCTGTAACCATCTCACCGTGAAAACTTGGGTGAAGTGAGCGTGGAGTGAGCTGTCATTAGGGATTAACACTATTGATACTGCTCACTTTAAGCTCACTTCACTTATGATTTCACGGTGAGATTTTTACAGAATCGACCGGCTGTACTTTCTTTTCGACTCTTTTCTCTCTCATTTTCTGTGACCTTGTGTTCGTCTTTCTTTATAAGTACTTATCCTATACGTTTCTTAGAAATTCAATTTAAAAGTCTATCTGGTTTGTTGTAGCTGTTGACTTCTCTCTCTGACCTTTCGTGATTCAAAATATTTCCCCATTTGTTGATTCAAGGTGTGTTTTCATAAGTCTCATTTGATTATCTCATTCAAATTAGTCATAATTTCAACCCGAGACTGGCAATAAAAGCCTTTTTTATAAAAAAAAAAAACAACCGGCTTACGAAAAAACACTACAAAGTGAAAAATAACTTTAATTTTGGAGGTCGGCGTCGCTGGTTCCGAATTTTCGTTTTTTGACACCGAAGTTATTTTTCACTTTGTAGTGTTTTTTTGGAAGTCATTGTTTTTTTTTTTTATAAAAATGTTTTTATTTTTCACTTTTTAGTTATACCTACCCCAAACAAATTCATATACTTAACACTACTTGCTATGTAAATATCAGTGACAGGAAGCTGCATCTGCGTTTATAGGGTAAAGACGTGATGTTATGTTGTGCGATTGCGTAAACAATGCATAGGTACATATGCGATAGCAGCAATCGCGGTTGTTTTACTGGTATTTATTGAAGAGTTCCGTTGTCTGTCTACGAAACTCATCACCAGATCTTTACGAAATTTAAATTGGACCATTTCGGAATAAACCTCTATCGAACAAAAAAAAGAATTTTGCCAATCCGTCCATATATGACGGAGTTATGTCCGAACATACATAAAAAAAATTATTAAAATATATAAACATCCGAATTGATAACCTCCTCTTTTTTGAACTCGGTTAAAAAACCTCGTATCAGTTACTTGATACCCCGCAACTCGTAAAAATCAATTGTAGGGAAATAAGATTCATTGTAACTACTCGTAGGCGAAGGAAACAAGTCATTACGGCAATAAAATGTGACATGGCACCTATCCCCAAGGTCCTGGGCCGTATAGCGAATTTTTGGCTTCAACCCAAACAGCTATAATCCTAAGAGTATTCGGCCTGCTAACTTATTACTTTATGCATGGTACTTAAGTGTTTAGCTATTTTTTCATCTTCAGATGGGAAACTAGAAAAGCTTTTGACCAAACTACCTACAAGTATTTAGACGTCACAAGTTTTAACTCTCGACTTTTTGAATTTGTTATACCATCCAGCGGGGTAATTGCATAACAAACACACTATCAGTAGCAATCGCTTTCATTTTGACAGTTCGACAACATTCATTCCGTTATTTACGTTGTCGAGAAGACAATTTTCTTCGAACATATGCAGCAATCGATTAGCAATATCCTTCAATTATTAGCCTTCCTTTAGTTTCTCATCTGCCTAGCCTTTTCCCAACTATGCTGCGGTCGGCTTTCAGTCTAAGCGGATGCAGATGAATACCAGTATTTTACATGGAGCGACTGCCTATCTGACCTCCACAATCCAGTTACTGGGTAATATGATACCTCTTGGTAAGACTGGTTGTCAGATTTTCGGGATTCTGATGACCCGTTACGACTATCAAAGATCCAGGTATGACAGCCGGGACCAATGGTTTAACAAGGTTTCCGAGGCATGGAGGGATCTTGGTCAGCCATCCACGGAACAACCGCAGCAAGCATAGCTTAACCTGATCGATCGACCCGTGCGGCTGTTATTACTTAGTTACAATCTCCAACCAGCCATTTTACTTTCTATCTTCTCTATTGTATTTCGCAAGTCCTCTGCTAATCCTACCAACAGTACGTACGTCCAAACAGAAAGCAAAAGTAATAAACCACACGTCCCTATAAACTAGGCCCTCGCGAACAACGATTACTGTAGGTAATGTTAGTTCAGTTTGTTAGCTAGAACTATGTGATTTCCACCTACGCAAATATTGACACACTGTGTTATGCCGTGTGTCTAAGTCTCATATATATAAATCAACGTAATTTTATTGCACCCAGTTACACAGTGTTTGTTTGTGTCAATTCGGAGCAGTGGATGGGAAACAAATATGATAAGGTTTGCTAAATAAAGGTACACTTTAGGAATAAGGTTTGCTAAATAAACGGTAGATTAGTAATTTTCTAGATCTAAATGACTTAGTTTTTTTGGCCAGAATTTTGTTATGAATTCCAGCTTAAAACTAAATCATTTCGTAATACGTTCACAATACCAAAAAAATGACTAATCTTCTGAGTAAACATGGCCCTCAAATACGAGTCGCTTCTGTTTAAATAAACTAACGTTACATATAGTTTTTCTGGTCAAACTATAAATACTGTGATAAGTGTTGTCGTATTTTCTTTCGGAATAATACCTAGAATATATTTTATTACTTAGTATTTTAAATATTTTCCTGCTTAGAAATACAATATATAGCCTTGCCATCTTATTTCGTAATCCTTTGCCATTCATTTGTACAGACGCCAGCACATCAAGCTACTACAATCTGTCAAATTTCTTTAATAGATTTTCAACTTTATCGCTAAAGTATAAGGTTCAAAGTTATTTATTTATTTCCACTGTAACTTTATTTCTACTTTATTACTCAAAACAAAGGATTGTGGTACACGCATCGATCACTGGGTACACGTTAAAAATACAGTTTTACAAAATCAGTACTATTTCTACAAACGTGTGGGTGTGAACACTGCTCTCCTAGCTAGGTTATGGAAACCTGTGTTAAGGAGATTAGTTGATTGGGAAAATTTGACAGTTTCGGGTAGCTTGATGTGCTGGCGTCTGTACAACTGGTTTAGTACAACTGTCTGGTTCTAACTTTTTTAACACTCAACATTTGACTCTTCCTAAACTACACTAGGCTGATAAAATTTTCGTTTATCCTATGTTTGTTAATATTAGTGTTTAGGTCGGTTTCTCCCTAAACGCAAAGGGCCGTACGGCGCTGTAGGGCTCAAGTAGTTATATTTTATAGCCTAGACATAATCTTGTCAGTAATCGTGTAGCTCAACTCAAAACTTGAGGAGCTCAACGACTCTGCGAAAAATACCAAATAAAGGGCATTTGGGTAGGCAGCATAAAGTAGGTACTCAATACTGCCAGACCAACAGTATAAAATCATGTTGTTTTGTATATAATATTCATCAATGTCATTGTGTACATAAAATGCTGTATCGTTATGGTTTTGCATGATTATAAAAATGTCATGTTTTATGGTTTTATTACAAGGCTTAGCGCAGAGCGAGCAGCTTATTTCCAAGTTTTTTTTTTTGTGTACTAAATAGGTAATTAGTAAGGCAAACTAGATATTGTAGTTCTCATATATCACTGACAAAGTAGCCGGAATCGCACAGGGCCCAGAATGTGTGTCCATCACGCCAATTATGTTTAAGTCCTATTGTATGTCATTGTCGTGTGACTATAGCATAGAATAAATAAATACTTAGTAGGTACTCGGCACATTTCCTTAATTCAGCATAAGTAAACATACCCACGTGCGATGAATCGTACTTATTTCTAAACTGAACCCACTCCATAGTATATTGAAAACTCGTATAATTCAATTAAGTTCCTGTGTTATTATTGGCTTCTATTATAAAAATGCAGTCAGACAACACAGAGCTGCAGAATTTTCAAACGTAAAACGAAAAGTAATGAAAACATTCAATACAAACCTTCTTATGGCCAGCGCCGACGACGGACAATTGTCCGCGGACTTTTTTGTCCGCCAATATAGAGCGCTTAGAACTGCATCAAGTAACGCACACGAGGCGGATTTTTTGTCCGTGGTATTTTTAGTCCCTCGTGTGCGTTACTTGATGCAGTTGTAAGCGCTCTATTTTGGCGGGCGAAAAAGTCCGCGGACAAATGTCCGTCGTCTGCGCTGGCTGTTATGTTAAGATATGGGTACAAAACTTGCAAACTAAATATTGTACTTGTGAGGGGTAATTCTCGATCTTAGTTTCAATCTGCCAAAAATACCTCTAATGACAAGCTTTTGACATTCATTGTCGCTCAGATAGGATTGCGACTACATTTTGAATGTTATTAATTACAGGAATAAGCCTTTGGATAGATCACTGATATAGTAGCCGGAATCACACAGGACCCACAATTTGTCGGAAATGGTCTTCCACAACCACTGTCCCAAAGATCACTACGAAATTACTCAACCAATTTTGTGAAAAAAATGATTCACAAACTCTCCCAATATCATGGAAACATTTAAATTCTACTACAGGTGGTATTAACCTGACCCGAGGAGCCCATGGCTAAATAATAACAGCCGCACAGGTCGATCGATCAGGTTAAGCTACGCTTGCCGCGGTTGGCCTGTGGATAGGTGACCATCTTTACATACAGAGACCCCTCCAGGCCTCGGAAAGCACGTTAAGCCGTTGGTCCCGGCTGTCATTCGTAGATCTTTCACAGTCGTTACGGGTAGTCAGAAGCCCGAAAGTCTGACAACCAGTCTTACCAAGGGGTATCGTATTACCCAGTAACTGGGTTGTGGAGGTCAGATAGGCAGTCGCTCCATGTAAAATACTGGTATTCAGCTGCATCCGGTTAGACTGGAAGCCGACCCCAACATAGTTGGGAAAAGGCTAGGCAGATGGTGAGGTGCTATTAACCTGCCTAATGAACCTATGACATTTGCACCATGCATCGCCGTTCTACGTAAGACGATCTTTACGGGAGCTTCCACCACGACATAATAACCTAAACTTGTATGATGTAAAAAGGGGCTCGCTCTATGACTAATTTCCCTAAGAGGTTTACCCATTTATTCTTAAAAGGAACCAACGAGACGGTTCACGAGACATTTCATAAAACCACCAGAATTCATTAATAACACCGTCACCCTCGTACACACGTCACGAAAAAGCCAACCTGTTTCTCATGGTAATATTTATTTTTCGTCTTGTGACCGAGATAAATTTCACTTTTAGGTATTTAAACAAGTTTTAGTAAAACGTCAACAACTTGTTGGAGCAGCTTCAGTTTCTTACTTAAATTCGTGTAGACCGGTTGTTTTAATTATTCGTTTGTGTTTTTGTGATAAAATGTTGTACGTTTATCTATCTTCGGTTTTGATATTGCTAACTGCTGTGTCTATGTTTCTGAAGAAGGACAAGAGTGGAAAGGTAGGCTCTTCTAGTATCTTGAATTGTGTCGGAAGAAAATTCGTAGAAAATCGCAAATCTTCATGGATTTATTTACTTTTTTTATTGATATCAATGTATGTCATTGTAAGTTCCAGCGGGGTGATTACACAGCAATGGATTTTATTTTGACAGTCCAACAATATTTATTGCGTTGTTTACGTTGTTGATCAGACATATTTTTCGAACTTATGATGCTATGGATTAGCAATATCCTTCAAAATGATTTGGATTGTGAATGATGGTGTGTTACGCGAATAGGATACTGGTAAATCTTATTTATTTATTTATTTATTTGGGACAAACAAACAGTAACACATTATATCTGCGCAAATAATATAAACAAAGATATTATATAAATGTGAAACTCACACCGTTATCCACAGCATATACAATTCATATAACTTTACTAATGAACAATCTATGAATAAATAAATTATAAATCTTGTAATGATGGGGGTTACTAGTTCGAAGGGTAGGATTGGTATGACCTCTCAATTACAACTCAGTGGTACTCGTATAAGCCAGATGTGTCTTTGATGTAGAGTATCTTAAATTAGTTATGAATAGTTCATTATTAAAGAAACAGGTTTCACAGTGTGCACAATTGATGAACATATTTGATTTGATATTTCTAAATAAGCCGGATGCTCTCACGTTTGAAACGTTAACGAAAAATCTTGCATTTTAACATAAAACGAGATAAAAATAATCTTAAAAAAAAAAACAGAAAAAACGAATTGCAGACAAATCTTTAGTTTATAGGTTAGGTTGTTTAATTTTTATACAAACAAATTATACCTTAGTAGTAGTGCTTATGCTTATGATTCTTCATAGTTTTTCGATGACTCATAAGATATTTTTATTTCGAAAAAGCCGCTTAAATTAAAGCCGTCATAGCAGTGATAGAATACAAATTTTCTATGTACTTACTTTGTTTAAAAATAAATAAATGACATCCGAAACATTTTGTTTCTTAGACATAACATCATGCCTGTAATCTTCGAAGGGTTAGGCTGGGGTGTACAGACGCCAGCACATCTAGCTACCCGAAAATGTCAAATTTTCCCAATCAACTTTGAACCTTTGCGATAAAGTTGAAAACCTAATATAGAAATTTGACAGATTGTAGTAGCTTGAAGTGCTGGCGTCTGTGCCTAAAATACCCCCACATTTCGCCATTTATGCTTAAGTCTTGTGTAATAGCCTGTGACTTTGACTTTTGACTATAGCATGGAATAAATACGTAGGTAATAGTCCTCCAAACAGATTATCGGCCATGGCACCCAATCTCAGCGGTGACTAGCCATCGATACGGGAGATGTTATTATTAGTTTTTTTTTTTTTAAGGATATTATAATTATTATTATTTATTTCAGATAACAGAGATCCATTTGATATTAAACAGTATTATATATTTAACATTTAAAGCTAAAGATAACAAACATGTAACCCACATGTGTCCACATCTTAACAAAAGAATTACAGACTCGGTAGATTTTACAGAATACAGAGCTTTCTGTGACAGCTGTGTTTAATGTATTACAAATTAACTTATTCCCATTTAATTCAATAAACTTATCTTGATTTGGTATATTAGTATTTCGATGTATAGTGCACAAGTGTGTGCGCAGACACAGGTGCACTCCCGCTTCCCTCACTCTCATAGTCCGATGGACGGCAATCCGACACGACCGGAGAGAGATCAGGCGCAGGACTATCGGCTTAACGTGGTTTTTGAGGCACGGGGTGGCACACCGTCAACTTCTATACTCCGGGCTGTTACTGAGTTTCTTAAAAAATAAGTACTTAGTGGGGACTCGGTGCATTTCCTAAATCCAACATAAGTAAACCCTACATGTTAAGAATCGTACTCATTTCTAAAAATGAGCCTACTCTTTATTATATTGAAAACTCGTATAATTCAATTAAGTGCCTGTGTTATTATTGACTTCGACTATAAAGATGCAGTCAGAGAACACAGAGCTGCAGAATATTCAAACGTAAAACGAACAGTTTTGAAAGCATTCATAATACATGTTTTTATATTGTTACCTATGTTAATTAATACAGCCGGTCGATTCTGTAAAAATCTCACCGTGAAATCATAAGTGAAGTGAGCACTTAATAGTGTTAATCCCTAGCGAATGACAGCTCACTCCACGCTCACTTCACCCAAGCTTTCACGGTGAGATGGTTACTGAATCGCACGGCAGGTCAATAACCAGCCGCCTAATTGCGAAACACAGGATTACTCTCAATTTGAATCATTTTGAAGCATATTGCTAATCCATTGCTCCATATGTTCGAAAAGTGTGTCTGCTCAACAACGTAAATAATGCAATGAATGTTGTTGAACTGTCAAAATGAAACCGATCGCTACTGATAGTGTGTCACGCAATTACCCTGCTGACCACTAGATAGGTATGTGACTATGTGCAAATACCAACAACCTACAGTTATGCAACTTTAATAAGTCAATTAAAGCAGCTTTCAGGATTGTTTTAAGAGTTTTGAAAAAGTTGTAGTTCCATTACCTACCTACTGAAACTATAGTGGTCGCGTTTTAGAATGCCAATAGCGGTCATTGTCCGTTTATTTATTTATTTATTTAAACTTTTCGCACACAAAAAGGTATAAAGGCGGACTTAATGCCCAACAACCCAAACAAACCCAAACAATAAATACTAAGTATGATTTTATTATTGGAACATGTTGAAAATCATGACAGATATTGATTCAGGATGTCAACGGCCTTTATTTCATTTTTTTTTTTATTTACATAAAAAACTAGCGACCCGCCCCGGCTTCGCACGGGTGCAATGCCGATCACTATCACTACATAGTATAAAACAAAGTCGCTTCCCGCTGTCTGTCTGTCTCTATGTATGCTTAGAACTTTAAAGATAAGCAACGGATTTTGATGCGGTTTTTTTAATAGATAGAGTGATTCAAGAGGAAGGTTTATATGCATATGGTACATGCATAATATAGTAGAGAAACACTGATAATTTTAGAGCCATTATTTCTCTTAAAAAGTATAGGATAAAAAATGTTTATTGTGGGTTATCCCTAAGAGATAGACATATGCCATCGCGGACTTTTTTGTAGAACTTTTTAAGGTTTACAATACTGTAGTACATTATTTTGATCTATCTCGTAGGGTTAAGCCAGCGTATGCAATGTAAGCGCAAAAAAATGTGTTTATTTACGACATCCCATTAGAAACCTCTAAAATGATCAGTGTTTCTCTACTATATTATACATGTATTATACATATAAACCTTCCTCTTGAATTACTCTATCTAATAAAAAAAAATGCATCAAAATCCGTTGCGCAGTTTTAAAGATTTAAGCATACATAGGGACAGACAGCGGGAAGCGACTTTGTTTATACTATGTAGTGATGATATTTTTGTGGGTCAATGACCGCTATTGTCAGGCCGAAATGTGACAATAATAGACAGTTTTCTATTTTTCTGTAAATCTAGCTTATTTAAGTACCCTTCATTTTGAATCTTCTGATTGCTATCCTCCATGTTTTGGACTTTGACTTTGATAGGTATTTTCTTTTTATTTGTTTTTTTATAAATGTATTTAATTAGTATAGAACTAAGGTATGTTAGTGTGGGGCCCGTGGCTAAATAATAACAGCCGCACAGGTCGATCGATCAGGTTAAGCTACGTGTGCCGCGGTTGGTCTGTGGATGGGTGACCATCTTTAAATACCGAGACCCCTCCGTCCCTCCGAAAGCACGTTAAACCGTTGGTCCCGGCTGTCATTCGTAGATCTTTGACAGTCGTTACGGGTAGTCAGAAGCCCGAAAGTCTGATAACCAGTCTCACCAAGAGGTATCATATTACCCAGTAACTGGGTTGTGGGGGTCAGATAGGCAGTCGCTCCACGTAAAATACTGGTATTCAGCTGCATCCGGTTAGACTGGAAGCCGACCCCAACATAGTTGGGAAAAGGCTAGGCAGATGATGATTAGGTATGTTAGTAAATAACCGGTTCTGCATTTAAAAGCTCTCTGAAGGTTTCGGCACCTAGTTAGCGCTTTTTCCTCAAAAAGATGTGTTCCTCCAATAAGTACCATTCAAAAATTAGTACAGCCACTACAACGGTACAACCCCGTTCAAATGAGCGACAACGTTATTTAACAAAAATTCATATGATAATGTCAGTGCATATTTGACTTCGATTCTGTATCACAATCGCAATGGGTCTGGCTGTTTGTGAGTTTTTAACCGACTTCAAAAAAAGGAGGAGGTTATCAATTCGACTGTATTTTTTTTTTTTTTTTTAATGCTTGTAAATGCACCCACAATACAGGAGAAATTCCTAGTGTGGGGCAACATTTAAAAAAAAAATGACAATTACAAAACTTCGATATCGATAGTGATTTTTCAGTAATTAAATTTTGAGTAACGGTTACTGTGGACCATGACTGCCAGCTCTTTCGATCCAGGGCTAATGTGGACCATTGGTCGTTAGTTTTCTCCAGTTCGTCCCACTACCTTCTGCGTTGTCTGCCGCGACGCCTACTGCATCAATTTTGAGTTGGTTACAGAATAATTTTGTTGCAAACAGCGCGTCTATTAAATCTATTAGAGCCATTTAGTAAAGCAGTCAGCTGATTACCTCAAGGTCCATTTTAAACAGTAAATTGACTCCCGCATATGCAAATGTTAATTAATCAATTGGTTTATTTATTCGTTGCTAACTGTCACTAATGTAACGTGAATCCTAGTGACTCGATCAAGAAAATATGCAATTTGTTCACACGATTCCATTCGGTAGTTATTACAATGGGTACCCAAGTGCATTATGTAGATTACCTACAGTAATTTTGCAAATTACATTGTGAATGGTACATGCACATCCGGTAGTTTAGGTTTCAAATTGAATGGCGAAACAGTTTTTGAATTAATTCTGAACAATGGCGACATAGGTAAAAGTATAGTTTTTGTACAATTTGGGTTGTTGTGACCCGCCATGTTGACAGACTAAGCATTCTGACTATGAACAGACGCCAGCACATTAAGCTACTACAATCTGTTTTTCTTTAATAGATTTTCAACTTTATCACTAGAGCTTTAGGTTCAAGGTTTATTGGGAAAAATTGACAGTTTCGGGTAGCTTGGAGTGCTGGCGTCTGTACTTAGTATAATATTTAATTATACCTAATAAAAGTTCGGTTTGGTATTCTTATCAATTAATTATATTAAGGATCGTGGTCTACATACCTGTGTCTTTTGGACACAAAGCTTCTCAAAAATTCCCTTGCAATCAAATCAAATCAAGCCCAAAACCAAGAAAGAATCATTTTAAATTACTAAGGTGCGTTCACACCGTGAGCATTCCGCCATATGTTTTATAACAAAGGTTTTGAAGACACAATTACTCTAGGTAAACTCTGGAGAATTATTTGTTAAGCAAATGGACTATTCACTTAAATTGTCATTCTTTGACAGTTGTATGAAATGACTACACTACAGCAAATTGATGTAGGATGTCAATATGCCAACATCTGCCTAACCTTTCCATGAAAACCGATATGTTGTGTTACAAGTAGGTACCAGGACCTTGCTTTCCTACTAAAAGCCCTTCTTTCTATCCCCAGGTAACAATGGGCGGTTGGCTAAGCTACTTCTGGTGGGGGGGAGACCCCGATGTGGTGAACCCAGTCTCTGGGCTCACGAGGCGAGAGATCTGCCTGGTGCAAAAATCCTGGGCGCCTGTCAACGCAGATATGGTTAACACTGGTGCTGAACTACTCAAGAGGTAAGATTTCATGGTCCTGACACCTGAGCATTTTTGATTTGCACCTGTGGTAAGCGTTTCGTTTCGTCGATATTTATTTATCCAACAAAAAAAAGCGTTAGTCAGGTATTTAGGTTACCGCTAGAAAAGCATAGAATCTAATAAAAATGATGTAGCTCTCTGATGTCTTGTTTCACAACTTTTTAACGTTTCAACAGATAAAAAACGTTTTGTTTTACATTTATCGCGACAAATTCTTGACACACTTAAGAACAGATAAATAACCCATTATAAGCCATAAAACACCTGGTTTCCAAAATAAGGGTTGTAAACAACTTCCGAAGACTTAAAAAACATCAACAAATCAGTGTTTCAAAATTTATAGCAATTCCTATGACGCAAGCCGTGTCATTTTTCCGTATACAATGTTGCTGTCGTATTTTCAATAAATGAAAACACTGCACACTGGCAATACTAATTTAATTCATAAGAGTGTTTTGGATCTATCAAGTAAATCCTAACATCGAAATTAAAAACAAAGTAAATGTCTAGTAGTGACGTGCCGACTATGAGTTTTGCTAATATCTGGTTGGTTATGGTGGGTATTTGATTGGGTTCTTGTATGCAGACTGGGAACATCATTACATATAGGTACGCAGTTTAATTTATTGTCGTGTGAAACGGCTCCACCTTGTATAAAACGAAATAAAAAAAATACCACGTCGACGCACATTTTCAATCAGTAAACAAATAACTACTGAACTCTACGTAGCACGTACCTACCCGCCAATAAATCAATCAGGCCCAAATAGTGACCGCTCGTAGCAATAACGGGCCGTCTCGCGTCGCCCGACACTGTTGAATAGTACAACAGCCATATTACAGCCAGCCGTTTTTAATAGCTATGTTAATGTGATTTACGATACTGTTCGGTATATGTGTTGGCGAATATCCAGATACATTGTCCCTTATAGGATTATTGGTAGGGCTACCGATAAATAGGCAAAAGCTTTGAATTCACTATAAAGTGCTTTTGTTTAACCAAGCTTAAAAAAAAAAAAAAAAAAAAACGACGGGTTTCACTCCGGGAGTGCCGGCAGAAGTGAAAACTTAAATATTAACGTTGTGCATTTTTTATATTTTGGAATGGTTAGGGAATCATTATGCACGAATTGCTTTAATTATCAGTATAAAAGTACTATCATTTATGTCGTAGAATACAATATTTATTTATTGCGCTATCTTGCACAAACATGACAATTTATATTACATTAAAAAGTTTATCTCTCAGAAAAATCAACTTCCATCCATAATTTCGACGACTTTTTCACCATCATTATTACCAGAACCATTATTTTATTAATTTTTTAATTTTTTCACGTCCACCGGAGGTGTGCCATATGTTCCACCAGTTATCTGTAGTTCCCAAATTGCAGATTTATTGTCGAGAGATGTACCTTCAAGTCTATCAATACATTCTAACTACAATTCTAATTAATTCATTCATTTAAGTTAAGTTTGTTTCTGTAACATAAACACACACGAACATTCGCGCAAGCACCCTGCCCCACCTAAACTAAACAACAGGCGCAGGCATACATTTTCGCCGCGCCGTAGAAAGAGAGGGGGATACTTCCTCGCCTACGCCGCGCCGCCGGCTGTGTACTCACCATCAGTCTTACGAATTTTCGATCAGGGTCACGTGTCCTGACGCGAGTTTTACATTTTTTACCCGTTACAAAAAAAGTGTACAACGCCGCTAAAGAAGTTTTCACTTCATAAATTGTGCGATCCGGGGACTACCGTCAGGAACGAAGTTCCTTACGCAATACCCGCATCCGCACACACACACACACACGTGTATAAAGAGAGATGAGAGAGAAATTCGTATGAAGGGGGTATAACGCGTTTTCGGTACGTGACGATTTCTCCCAGTTTACTTCTACCGCAAGCTCCGTTAATGAACTCCGTTCCAAAACATCCCAAAACCTCAACTCTTAGCTGACTCGCTCCTGAAGGATTAGACAAAGTGACATTCTATCAGCGATAACAATGATGGAAAAGTCAAAAATGAATGCTGTCGAAAAGCTTATTATTTATATTTTATTAACAAGTAACATCATCATTTGCCTAGCCTTTTCCCAAATATGTTGGGGACGGCTTCCAGTCTAATCGATGCAGCTGAATACCAGTATTTTACATGGAGCGACTGCCTATCTGACCTCCACAACCCAGATACTAGGTAATACGATACCCCCTTGGTAAGACTGGTTGTCAGACTTTCGGGCTTCTTTCTGACTACCCGTAACGACTGATTTTATTAACAAGTGACAATGGACTGAAACATGTTAGCGTTTCTTAACAACTATGTTAGTAAATTCAACCTACACATAATATATTAACGCCATATACTCGTAGTTAGTGAGAATCCCTGCTACAAGCTCAACACCGATGTGGAAATCCAATTATGTTAAAAGTCATTGCAGAAATACGAATCGATTTCCACTTGTCCAGGAACTCTGGACTTAGCCATGTGTAGCTCATCAATTCATCATCCTTAACGTGCGTCAGAGTCTCTCTTAATTTCTATGTAGAAAATCTTAAAATTGGAAAAAAATTAAACCGATTTTCAGCTGAAAAGAATCATTAGGCGCAGCCATATTTAAAGATAGATGTCATGTAGGCTAAGTTGAATAAAAAGCATAAACTTTATAGATAGTCAAGAAAATATCAAACACTCCTATAAAGTATAGTCAAACCTAACTCCAAGGGGTGCGGCAAGCTAAGTAGCTCTATGTAGGTACCCACTTCCATTACGAGCAGGTCTTACGTTGGTATTCAACGCGTAACCTTGAAGATTTCGCCGTTGTACCCCACATAGACGGTTCACTATGTACGTATATTTTTATTGCTCCTCTGTCATGCCGGCAGCTTGGCATTGTTGACGTGCCACCTGTTCGCGAGCGTCGACCCTAATGCTAAGGTTGTTTTTACACCCTCACCTGAAAAGGAACCTCCGAATAAAAGACTTTCCTGGCAAGTGTCTTTTTATTTCTTTTAAGCTTTTTTTTAGTGAAAATTTCTTCATGCTCGGGTCAGTGATACTGAATCGGGTATACTCGGGTCAAGTCGTAAGTTTTCACTTATATCGTGTGGTCATAAGAACACACCCACTTTTTATTCGGAGGTTGTCTACCCAAATATTTTTCCTTACCCTTCATCTGTGTCACTCGCCCGCTCCGGGCGAGTACATAGATTACCTCGTCTGTGTCCGTGTGAGCGAGCTCCGGGCGGGACATAGACGCGGTAATCTGTGTACTCGCCCGGAGCGGGCGAGTGACCCAGATGTGTCCTGTTTTGTTTTGGATCGCATGATATCTTTAAAATAACGTGGCATTTTCGAAATTTTGCTTCTGGCTACAGTTGCCACCTAACCTAAGAAGAAGAAGAAGAAATTTTTGGTGTATACAGAAAGAAATACTTTAATATCGCTTTGACATTGAGTGAGCACTGTGAGCGCGTTCACGAGCGTTCCGAATTGTTGACAGCCCTCAGCTGTCATAATCATTACGATCTAAATCGGAACGCATGTGAGATGATGTGAGTGCTGTGAGGGATTATAGCTAATTCGGAATGCAGCCTAGGTAACAATTAGCGACTGTTTAAACACTAATTTTTTGACTTTCGAACGTCTATTAATTTTAAGCAACTGCAACGTTTACAAATAAAGGGGTTCAAGTCTAAAATCGTCATAATATAACATAACATAACGCCTTGTTCGCCACGAAGGGTTGGGCAGATGTGTGTCTATAGTAATAGTTCTAATATTATCGACAAATACAGCTACAGCTAACACGTTCATACATAAATTTTCAGTACAAAATTAAAAGTCGCAAAATCTTCTGCAGGTGTGACACCACCCTTACGGATGGCATCTCCTTCCGTACCTACTCGGTAAGTCAGCACTTAGTATTCTGGTATTAGGAATAGGGGCGTGTTTTGGCAAACGTGACTTAGAAGTTGCGACTAGGTAATCCTATACACAGTAGGTATGAATAAAATTATAACCTACAATGTGTGTGTTATGGGACTTCTTGTCCAGCAGACGTCTTTCGGCTGGATCATGATAATTGTGAAGAGAAAAAATTGTAACTGCGTAAATGTTACCATCTCATTATGTTACAAACTTTCTGAATACATAGTAGGAAGTATCTTTTGAAAACCTCTGTCGTAGTGATGACTGATATGTATCATGTGTAGGTCCCATCACTAGAAAGACATAATATAACAAATGTGGCAGAAATAATCTCCTTCTTAGGAGGCCTAGAGGAGGTAACATGCAAACAGGCTTAAGTCACAATAATGTAAATTTTCAGAATACTGAAAAAATCTGTAGAGAATCTTAATCTCTACAGATTTTTTCAGTATTCTGAAAATTTCTGAAAAAATCTGTAGAGAATCTTAATCTCTACAGATTTTTTCAGTATTCTGAAAATTTACATTATTGTGACTTAAGCATGTTTGCATGTTACCTCCTCTATTACAAAAATGCGCGTCTATTACAAAAATTCCTCGTTGAAATTGAATACTATTCATTGGTTGGTATTAAATAACAATTAATTGTTAAAGATAGTTCGTTTTCTCTTCTACAATAATAACACAGAGATTTTTTATTATTTATCTATTTATTTAGCAATAATCGTACTCCAGATTTATGTATAAGCAAAAACTCATAGAGAGATGATTTGAGAGCTCTAATTTGCAGACTCTTTTGAATATAATCAATAAAAACAAATTTTGTCATATCACACATATCATATACTTTTATAATAATAGAATACATTTTTGTTATACGCCCTATAAATAAAGAAAAAACGACTGGATCTAATACAATTTTCTACTGGAAACAAGTCTGAATATCTCCGAACTTCTACATCATTTTCACGTGGTATTTATACCAAAATAGTCTCCCATAATTGCTTAATAAATATCAATATAATTCATTGTTTAACAAATAAAATTAAAAGTACATACTATAATATTTCACTGCGCCGGCGATGCGCGCTCACCCTGGCTTGGGCCTTCAATTTATTGATGCATCCATATCTAATCAGTAAATTACACGAACCTACACACACGAATCGTCTAGGCAGCCAAAACCAGGAGGAATTCATTATGCAATTAGCAAAATGTCACCGTAATAATTGTGCCCTGTCATGATCATAGTGACGCATTGACGTACCTACTAACAGCCGGTCGATTCTGGAAAAATCTCACCGTGATAACTAAGGTGAAGTGAGCTTAGAGTGAGCTGTGAGTCATGCTGATCCTAGGGATTGACACTATTGACGACTCACTTAACGCTCACTTCACCCATGTTTTCACGGTGAGATGGTTACAGAATCGCACGGCAGATCAGTCGACACGATCAGCAATTTATTACAGTTGTTAACACTTTATATCTAGACGAATCTAGATCTTAATCTAATTCCAATTTAGGTATAACTAAGTAACGGTTGATAATCGAATTGATAACTTTAATAACCTTGGTACTCAATACTACTATATCGTATCTGCCGGTCGATTCTGTAAAAATCTCACCGTGAAAACTTGCGTGGAGTGAGCTGTCAGTGTCATCTCACTGATGCCAGGGATTGACTAAGCAAACATTTACAATCAAAATCGAGATTTGAATAATACGTTTTATGCTAATTCTATTGATCATTATAAATAATTTCAAAGTAGTATTTTAGTTGTCAAAACATGGGGTTTTAGAATAAAATAGCAAAACAGAAACTTAGTCAGAATATCAATTTTCTTTTTTTTTTTTTCTTTTCCTAGGTTAAAACCCCACAAATTAGTAATGTTTCGACAACTAAAAAAATATTATTCAAATCTCGATTATGATTGTAAATGTTTGCTTAGTCAATCCCTAGTATCAGGTGGGATGACACTGACAGCTCACTCCACGCTCACTTCACCTAAGTTTTCACGGTGAGATGGTTACAGAATCGCACGGCAGTATCCATTTTACTCCGTGTACAAAAATAATAAATTAACCTTACAATAATATCCACTTTTCATTTCGTACTTCATGATTTATGATAATTCGTGAGGACTTCCACAAGTTGGACCGATGACCTTGTGAAGGCCGCAGGAATCCGCTGGATGCGGGAAGTACAGACGCCAGCACATCAAGCTACCCGAAACTGTCACTTTTTCCCAATCAACTTTGAACTTTGAGATAAAGTTGAAAATCTATTAAAGAAATTTGACAGATTGTAGTAGCTTGATGTGCTGGCGTCTGTACAGCAGAACCGGTAGAAGTGGCAGTGCTAGCCTATATCCAGCATAAATGATGATGATGCGTAATTTTGAATTTTATAGTAAAAAGAATTGACTGCAATACCTAGTGGGTAGGTACGTATGGGTACTAAAAATCAATTATCTCCTACCTACATTTTTTCCACAACTCAACACAATAAGAATAGGTAACATAAGACATTATTTCCCATACATTATTCCTGGATCGTGTGTAAAGGCACGTGTGCTCAACATGCTAATGTGTGTTCCAAATTGCTATTTTATAGCTGCCCTATTTGCATGAATATAAAGAAAATACAAGTTCCTGACAGTTGTATAGATTACTTGAAGGGATTTTGATTGAAAGTCTGTGAATATTGATTTGAACTGGCTTCGGTCCGTCACTTTGTCCGCGTTCCACCCTTCTTCTCTCAAACCCGTTTTACGCTTTTAATGGGTTTTTCATAGAACTTTTTGAATGTCCTTTTTTTCAATATCTCATCATCTGAGGCCAATAAACGTTTCTATCCGTGTCTGAGGCTTTACAGACGCGGGAGGGCCTTAGCCTGGTCAAGTATACTTCTTCAACGTAACCCATTTCCGACTTTTTCTCCAACAGTTCTTAAATCTTTGTCTACGCCATCCACTCATCTGAGCTTGGGTCGGCCTGGATTTCTCCGACCATCTGGATTATATACAACGTGTAACGTTAAATGCGCAAAACCTGAAAATAGTTTGAGCAGAATTAATTGAACCACTTTTTAATATAGGTCACATTTTTCAAAAAATCTTCATTAAAAACGTTGCCATGTCTATTTATTAATAGGTCAAGCAAGAAAATGTCAGCGCGGCGCAGCGGCCCGGTGACGACTCCTCCCTCGGTAAAGTGTCGTCGCAGACGCAAGAAACGATCAGAATGGCCAGTAAAACTAAAACAGCACATAAAACCTTTACAATTTTTTTAATGACTTATTTTCTCTCTGAAATATGTCAATTGAATTAAAAATCAGTTGGGGTGTCTGAGGTTTTGCGCATTTAACGTTATACGTTGTATATCAAGTAAACATTTTGGTGGGCACCCAAACGTTTACTTGATAGTAATCCAAGGTCTTGTCCATTCTTGCGACGTGTCCTGCTCATCGAAGACGTCCTTTTTTAATGGTCTTAATAACTAACATTCAGCTTGTCTTACATCTCGAGGTTAATTGTGGACACTGTCGGGCACAGTAAAATAGTAGGAGAGATAGGAAGCTTTGAAAACTCAGCTTATCAGTCTTCTGAACGAAATTTAATATTATTATATTAGGGCTTGGTTTCCTAGGAAAGCGGTTCCGTCATATTACTACGACCGTCATGAAAATCTGTCATTTTCACCAGTAAGAAACGCTTTTTAATTGGACAGCCGTTTTGTTAGAAGAGCGGTGACCGCCACATACGGCCGTAATTTACAGACATACAGAGCGTTTTTTGACACCTTAATGTCAAATACTAGTGAAAACAACAGATTTTCATGACGTCCGTTATAAATATGACGGAGCCGCTCATTCTGCCGGCCTATTCTGTAAAACATCTCACCGTGAAAACTTAGGTGAAGTGAGCATGAGGTTAGTTGTCAATAGTGTCAAACCCTAGCATCGGATGGGATGACAGTTCACTAGAACCTCACTTCACATAAATTTTCACGATGAGAATTTAACAAAATATACAGGGTTACTGGTAACTCGACGTATTCCTTGCAGGACATCATAGTAGGGTTAAAATGCAACAAATTAAGCCACCAAATGTTCTACCGAAGTTCAGTAGTTTTTGAGTTAGTAAGGGTTTTAGATTTTTTGTGAAAAATCCCAGATTAAATTATTTGAAGCCAATTTGAAAATTATTCACGGGGCGGCTGTACTGAAATTGGAGTTATTATCATAGTTGACGCCGTAGCGGATCGTTTTTAATAATTAAAAGTTCAAAATGACTAAAACTTTGGTGAAGATCACTAATCAAACATTTTTTTTTTTTGTAATTTTTGCTATTACTTCATACAAAATGTTGTCTTAGCACAAAAAAAAATACTACACCAGGTGTACAAATTATTAGTGAAATATCCTTGTCTTATCAGCTATCCAAAAAGGCATGATTGTCAATACTTTTGCGTGTGTGACAGGGAAAGATAGAAGTTTTATGGGGAGCAGGTAAAATTGCGAGACGGTCGACCTATTGTTCTAGAACAATAGGTCGACCGTCGTAGTTATTCGTAGTTTTTACCTGCGTTTGAATTCCAAACACTCGGCAAGCTTTATGATTGGTCACTATTGTTCCCTCGGTACGAGACAGGGTGCGACTTCAAAAAATCTGGTCGTCAGCGTTAGTTAGTTACAACTCTACGTTGCACAAGTTCGTGTTTTGTTATCTGGCTATATCCCTGACTGTTGCCCCATATCTTGCTCTTGTGTTGTGCTGTGCGTTCATAAGTGCTGACTATGGCTGCATATTCTAATCAAGAATACGCTGACATATTGTACTGTTACGGACTTTGTGACGGTAACGCTGCTGAGGCGCGAAGATCATATCAACTGCGCTTTCCAAACCGCCGACTCCCCCACGTTAGTGTCTTTGGATCGACTTATCGGCGATTATCTGAAACTGGCAGTGTTCAAAGAAGCAGGCAAATTGACACTGGTCGTTCTCGGAGATACACGGCTGAGGACGAGGAGCTGATTCTTCAACGTTTTATTGACGAGCCCAACATATTTACAAACATCGTAGCGCGTGAGCTTGGTATGTCACAGTGGAAAGTCTGGTCTGTAGTTCAATTGTCAGGCCGACATCCATACCACTACCAACCCGTGCAGTCATTAGAAGAGGGAGATCCGCAGAGACGGCTTGAATTTTGTCGTTTCATGCTAAATGCCGATGCCGAAAGTGAAAACTTTTTGAAAAACATTCTGTGGACCGATGAGTCATGTTTTGACCGTGATGGTATCACAAATTACCACAATTTACATTACTGGGCACCGAAGGGAGAAGGAAACCCTAAGAAACTGAAACCAACCGCATCGCAGCGTAAGTTCTCGCTTAATGTTTGGATGGGTATTATCGACGATAAGTTAATAGGCCCACATATTTTACCCGGAACATTAAATGGGGAACTTTATGAAGATTTCCTAAGAAATCATTTAGCAGCACTGCTCACGGATGTACCCGAAGAAAGAAGGGCAAACATGATATACCAACATGACGGATGTCCAGCCCACTTCCGCGTCACAATTCGACAATTGCTGGATGAAAACTATCCAAACCGATGGATTGGGCGCGGTGGGCCGATTCCGTGGCCTGCACGAAGCCCTGATCTGACGCCGCTAGACTTTTACGTCTGGGGTCATATGAAAGACCTAGTTTATGTGACCCCCGTAAATTCAATTGAAGAACTAAGGGAGAGAATAACAGATGCGGTGGACCAGATGAGGACCACAATCACATCAAGAATCACAAAAACCGAAGTGAGGAAGCGAATAAGAGCATGTATTCGAAACCGAGGGCAGCACTTCGAACAAGACGTGTGAAATACACGTTATTAAAGACCACAAATTGATATTGATTAAAAATAATAATAATTTTCACGAAATTGTTTAATTTGATTTTCCGAATAAACACCTTCTTGTACTAAATCAACAACGATTTTCATAATGCAGTCCAAGACTTTGTATTAACTTTCATACCTTTTTGGATAGCTGATAAGACAAGGATATTTTACTAATAATTTGTGAACCTGGTGTAGTATTTTTTTTTTGTGCTAAGACAACATTTTGTATGAAGTAATAGCAAAAATTACAAAAAAAAAAATGTTTGATTAGTGATCTTCACCAAAGTTTTAGTCATTTTGAACTTTTAATTATTAAAAACGATCCGCTACGGCGTCAACTATGATAATAACTCCAATTTCAGTACAGCCGCCCCGTGAATAATTTTCAAATTGGGTTCAAATAATTTAATCTGGGATTTTTCACAAAAAATCTAAAACCCTTACTAACTCAAAAACTACTGAACTTCGGTAGAACATTTGGTGGCTTAATTTGTTGCATTTTAACCCTACTATGATGTCCTGCAAGGAATACGTCGAGTTACCAGTAACCCTGTATATCGGCTGGAAACCGTAGCTTTATTATGTGATCGTTCACCGTTTTCCGCAAACCAGCAGGGTAATTGCGTAACACACTATCAGTAGCAATGGGTTTCACTTTGACAGTTTATCAGCATTCATTGCGTTATTTGCGTTGTTGAGCAGACACATTTTTCCAACATATGGAGCAATGGATTAGCAATATGCTTCACAATGATTCAAATTGAGAGGAATAGTGTGTTACGCAATTAGGGTGCAGAGCTAAAGTAACAGAGCAATTAAAAATGAGGCACATAACAAGAACAAAAACGTGTGGTCTTCTTCTTAAAAAGAAAACAAGAATAAGACGCTTCACATGCTAATGATGTGTAGAATAAATTATGTAAACGTATCTAATGAGTATTTATTCATCTGCGGCTACGTCTGCGAGAAACATGAATCGACTTGAACAGACATTTACATACATATTTACGAAACCGATACGCTTTTTATTTATGCATTAGGTAAATGGATTTTACCTATCAGTAAAAACAGTATCAGTTTAAATATGTATAATTGGGGACATCGTAAAACCGATGTAAATACAGTATGTAAAACTTTTCCCGAAGCCGTCATCTACGCATGCTGTATACAACGTGTAACGTTAAATGCGCAAAACCTCAGACACCCCAACTGATTATTAATCCAATTGACCTATTTCAGAGAGGAAATAAGTCATTTTTTTTAAAGGTTTTATGTGCTGTTTTAATTTTACTGACCATTCTGATCGTTTCTTGCGTCTGCGACGACGCTTTATCGAAGGAGGAGTCGTCACCGGGCCGCTGCGCCGCGCTGACCTTGGCTTGCTTGACCTATTAAGAAATAGACACGGCAACATTTTTAATGAAGATTTTTTGAAAACTGTGACCTATATTAAAAAGTGGTTCAATTAATTCTGCTCGTTACTCTGATCAAACTATTTTCAGGTTTCGCGCATTTAACGTTACACGTTGTATAAAACTAAGTAATTTTGTGCAAAAATAATCACTGGGAAAGGACTTTCATTTTTGGTGTGAAAATTTGCTGTTTATTATAAGTTACATACATATACTCTCGCTTTCTTCCCATGGGGGTAGGCAGAAAGTACAAAAACACAAAAAACAGAAAAACGGGAAGAAAAGTGACCCTCGGATTCGTTATGGGTATTTTTACACCCGTTAGATAATAATTTTACAGGTAGGTAATCCACAATGGTAATTACAGAAGAGGATAGGTATTTCTTTGAGTATTAATGTAGGCATATTCATTAGAAAATAAAATGCCTAGTTATAATAGTAGATAATACCCTGTTTGATAATTTAAAAAAAAAATCTACACCGGCAATGGTAGTGTATGTGAGACCTTTTAAATATTAAGATCGTTTATGTACCGTATACTCAGAAATAAATGACTTATTATTATTATTATTATATTAAACTTTTACTGTTTTTTCCAATTAGCAACTTTATGCAAAAGAAGACATAGACAGCCTCAAATGTAATCGACAAGAATTCGATTGAATTTTCTATAATAAATAAATAAATCGCTTATTTTATAGTACATATTTTACAACAATTTGCTTATAGTCTAAACAGTGCTGATAATAATTTGCCTGAACTACACGGAAAGAAATTTTTTAGAAAAATTACTGTGCTCGTCACTGTAAAGTGAGTGCAATTGACATCTACAGAAAATTTTCTGAGTGAGATTGGGAAAAATTCACTATTTGTCCAATAAATTTTACTGTATTGTATATTACCACTCAAATGCACTCAGATTATGAGACAGTACAGTAATTTTTCTAAGATTTTTCTCTTCGTGTAGGTAGAACCTTCAGGCGTATTCATGCAATAAATTAACAAACTAGGACACTGCGAAAACATACATTGTGTTATTATTAATAATGCTTACATAGTAATATTATTTAATGATTATCTCTAATTTTATTTACAAACTATAAGTAGGTGTTCTGTCTGTTCATATGACAAACCTTGCAAATAATTTGAAACACTATTTTTACAGCTAAAGTAATTTTAATTTTTTTTTTAGAAAATGTTGCCCCACACTAGGAATTTCTCCGGTATTGTGGGCGCCTTTAAAAACATTTAAAGTCACATACACAAACAGCCAGACCCGGAACAACTACTTGTAGGTCATACAAATATTTGTTCCGTGCGGGAATCGAACCCGCGACACGCAGCGCAGCAGTCAATCGCTTAACCACTGCGCCAACCGTGCCGTCAAATTATATATATTTGAGTTATTTATATTATTGCTCTTACTTAAATAACTCTCTATGAGCAATTTTCCATAACATTGAATCACAAGATCAAACGTTTCGCGATGTAAAGGTTATCATACGTTGACCTTAAATTAATTAAGGGTTTAACCATTAGCGATTTGAATAAATTCTTGTATCTAATAACAGACATATTCATTTAATTAATAAACCGATACTCTTCTTCTTCTTAGGGGCCCGTGGCTAAGTAATAACAGCAGCACTGGTTGATCGAACAGGTTAAGCTACGCTTGCCGCGGTCGGTCCGTGGATTGGAAGATCCCTCCGGGCCTCGGAAAGTGCGTTAAGCCATTGGTCCCGGCTGTCATTCCTGGATCTTTGACAGTCGTTACGGGTCGTAAGCCAGAAAGTCTGACAACCAGTCTTACCAAGAGGTATCGTGTTACCCAGTAAACTGAGTCATCGAGGTCGAATAGGCAGTCGCTCCATTTAAATGACTGGTATTTATCTGCATCTGGTTAGACTGGAAGCTGGCCCCAACATAGTTGGGAAAAGGCTAGGCATCTATGATGACAGAGAATTCAATTTTGTTGGCCCAAAACTTTGCCACTTATGGAATCGTCGGTAGCAGCGCAGAGGTGACTTTAGCTGCATTTTTTGGGACACGGAGCAGGATAGGAGGTGGGTCATAGTTTGGGCACAGCTCCGCACCCAGCTTGCTGCCGTACCGATAAACCAAATCACTAACCTACAATCCTGTTGAAAGTCGTTGTTGAAATACGAAACGGTTTGAAAGCGATTGTCACTTGTCTATGCCATCTGCTGAGCTTTATAGGTGTTAAAGAATTGATAATATTAGGTGAATCAAATATAAACAGGATTTTTTTTACTACTGGTCGCTGAGTGAAGTGACGCGCTTGGTGCTGTTGTATGTGTTAGGGGGGATCATCTAGTGGAGGGGGTATACTGCTCCGGCTCACTTTAGTTTATTGCGCGCCAGTAGCATCATGTATGAGCAGGAGGTACATAAGTCTGTTGAGCAACGACTTATCATATTTTTTTTAACACGGGAGGGCATAAAACGTTCCGAAATTTTGCATCCATTGACTCTACAGTTCGATAAGAATACGCTTTCAAGAACTCAAGTGTAGGAATGGCACAAAAAAACTCTAGTGGAGGACGCCGTTTTCACACTGACCAGATAGTGGAATCATTTGTGTGCAATTGGCTAAAGGCACGACCGACTACATTCTTCGATACTGGCATCAAGAAACATCCTCTGCGCTGGGCAAAATGTGTTAATAGAAGGGGAGATTATGTAGAAAAATAAAATATATTCTTTTTATTTTTACGAGTGTAATAATACGTGCGTATTTTTTTTTACTTAAGTCCGGTTTATATTTGATCCACCCACGTATATTTGGTAAACATTGAATTTAAGAAAATATGTCAGTTACTTACGGTCACTTGAAATTCTATAAGACAAGTGAGAAAGTTACGGAACTTCCAATAATGTCGTCATAAGCAACCAAAAACATGTTAACCTCACATAATTAACTCGTAAAAAGCAATAACACCCAAGGGAACCCACACATTATTACTTTATATGCAGGTAAAAAAAATATCTCTTGCTGTGCACATAACAATAAACTTGAAACATTACCAGGGCCAAGGTTGTCTGTAAATATAAAGGTTCAAGAATCAAGAACCTTAAAAAACCTTATTCACGTTAACTTCAAGGATTGCCAAAAACAGCTTCGTAAAAATACTATACTATACGTATATTCGTATTCGTTATTCGTAGAGAACTTGAGACATCCGGAAACATCCTTTAGAACTGGTATTGATCAATAAAATTTCGAACTTTTATGGCGCTAACTTTTTTTTTATTTATGACGAATTGAATACGGTGTGATATTATACGTATATTTTGAATAATATTCGGAAACGAAAAAAAAAAACAATGATTTATTCGACAATTCTCTGCCAATGGAATTTCAAACATTGAAAAAGATTATTAAAGAATGTTGCTTGTCGCAAATACAAACGATATATACATCGTCTGCATAAAATCCAGAACCTACTGATTTGGTGAAGACACTGGCTCCTGTAACACAGGCGTTGTTACCTAGCGCAGGAGTCAGGGCTTCACTTTGTTTGTACACATTTTTATGGCAAAAAATAATTTATTATTATGATCACTAGTTTCAGTTTCAAATAACACTAATATTGATGATAGGTTTTCTTTTTGTACGTTTGAGGCTTTTTCGTGTTAGATATCGATACCCATCACCTTCGCGGAGTTTTGCTAGGTAATTCATTTTAACCCCGTAGTTACAACATTGCCAAAAATCTCTTTAGATTATTTCAATTATATCATGTTCTTGTCCTTCGAGCCGAATCGATACCACTATGTAGTTTCAGCAAGATTAGTGTTATTAGGAACTGTCACAAATGAACATCAAAATTCTTTACTTTTGGTAGGTACTTACTTCAATTTATACCTCTTCTTCTTCCATGTCTTAATCCCAGTTCTATTTGGGGTCAGTATGCTTAGTGTGAGTTTGACAACACTGTTCGAATGACTTCACCATCGAGTAAATCGAGTTAACGTCAAACGTATCGAGAACCGAATGCTAGCGAGTGCGAGCTGCCATCAAAGTTAACCATCCCGTATGCGTTTGCTCACCGTGAACAGTGATCATTATTGTTCTTAGGTTGGTGTCACGTACGCGACGTCCGATAAGCCGACCAAATAGAATTATATTTTATATTCAGTGTTCTTAATGATAGCGGCCATCTATCAAATTTGTGATGATTATAATGACTTTTTTAATTGTTTATGTTTCGTGTTTGAAATTAGTTATTGTGTTGGAATCCTATTTGATTCTAAATTGATTTTATTAATTAAAAATGAAGACAAGTTCGTCCCAATTTGTTATGATTCTCTGATTAAAATTTAATACTTAACTTTCTTTCTACGATCAGATTCACTACTCAACCTTTCTAATAATAATTCTAAACAGAAATAATTCATAATTATTTTACTTGTAAATTATACACTTTCTGTCTGGGACACTCGCTACACAGAAAGTCAGCATGATCACCATGGAAAAACTGCCTATTTTGTCAGATAGACAATTGCTCCAAGTGAAATCCTACTGGTATTCACCTAAATCCAGTTGAGACTGGAAGCCGACCCAAATACATATACTTGGAAAGGAATAGCAGATGATGACTTTGTAAGAAATATGCGCAACTGATTGGTAACACATTATGATTGCTATTAATTTATAAAATAGGTACTGAAAGTACCTACTTATTAGATTTAATTTTGATTAGGAAAAAGTAAAAATTTTCTTACAAGTGTGTTAAACAATTTTATTCTAGAACGATAAATCAGTTACTTCTTCAAAATTAAACAATTTATTTCAATTAGACCACAACAAACTTAAAAAATATAATACAAAAATGATTCTAGTTCCCTTGGAGAATGGGCAAGAAACTCCACACTTACTCTTATAAAATAGTTTTTTTAACATTCATTTCTCTTAGGGCATTGCTAGAAGTACGGGCGTTTGCACGAAAACTGGATGTAATTGCGCTCATCTTGTGCCCTGGCGGTCTCAAACATCTTCCATGCAAAATATAAACATGATACCATCTTCCAAGCAAAATATATTAGTTAAGTTTAATCCACACAACGAATTAAAATAAAATAACCTTCGAAATTCATCACACTCACAAGGCTCTCACTACAAATCTTTCAGTGAACAATTAACGTATTCGGAAGTGAACGCGTTTCTCAAACGAGCTCTCAAAACTGTCAAAATTGTAACTCACACTCGCGATTACACAAAGTCACGCTGATTTACGAGCTCACGTTCGAGTGGGAATCGATCGTCACTATCGACAAAGTAAAATAAAAGACTTACACTCACAATATTTAGTTCTCGCGTATGGCACTAGATGGCGCTAATTCCGCGCCATACAAATCTGAGTAAACTCTAACGCGATGGTGAAGTTAGAAAAACTCACACTAAGCATGCAGGTCTCGCTTGTACAACAGCGACAGGACAATTTGTCCTGGATTGTCATAGGAGTTAGGTTCTGTGCTTTCATTTTCCTCTCGATACTGGACCAACATGTAGCGATATTCGTAGGGATATTCAGGACTGATTTTATTTCAAATTATACCTAGTAAACAAAAAATAACTTTAAACACATATTGTAGGTACAAAAACGTACCTAATACACGCATAATTATACAAAATTAAAACTAACTACCTAATCTACATATGTACAGACGCCAGCACGTCAAGCTACTACAATCTGTCAAATTTCTTTAATAGATTTTCAACTTTACCGCTAAAGTATTAGGTTCAAAGTTGATTTGGAAAATTTGACAGTTTCGGGTAGCTTGATGTGCTGGCGTCTATACAAAAACGCACTTAGGTACGTAAGCATTGAAGAAATAGCACCTCCATTCAATGGTATGCCCATAATGCATATATGTATAAATAATTAAACATACATGACGCAGGAGTTTACAATTTCATAACTTCAAATTACGTATGTACACAAATAGTGTGAATTAATAGAAGTATATACTTAAATAAATATTTAAGATTGTATTATTGTGAGCTGAAATGTGTTCACAAAATATTGTGGCGTTCGGGTGACTAACGAACTATTATTAAAGTTTTTTTTTAACGTATTTATATAATATTATAAGTTTTTGAAACATTAGGTACCTATACATAGGGCTTGAGTCTGTTTATCAATGACGTACCTATAATTAAATATTAGGTAGGTAAGTTAAGTAACCTAACATACTTACATAATATTTTAATTATGTACAAACGCCAGCACATCCAGCTACTACAATCTGTCTTTATTTAATAAATTTTCAACTTTATCACTAAAGCAAAAGGTTCAAAGTTGATTGGGAAAATTTGACAGTTTCGGGTAGATTTATGTGCTGGCGTCTGTACATCATTGGTAGATAACTAGAATACTTATTAGGTATGATAGGTTAGGTTAGGTTCTGAAAGAGTCATCAGGGGGTATCGCACGATCTCCTACGAGGTGGCTTGCGTACTGGCCGGATCCCCACCCTGGGACCTCGAGGCTAAAGTACTCGCGTCATTGTATCGGTGGCGCGAGGAAGCGAGGGCGCGGGGCGAGCGACCGATGCAGCGACACTTGGAGCTGCGTCGGTCTCAGCTCCGCGAGGTCCTGGTGGCGGAATGGCGGGACAGGCTTTTGCGCCCTGCCGCCGGCCTCGTCACCATCGAGGCGGTCCGACCGGTGCTCGAGCGCTGGCTCAGGAGGAGGCACGGCTCCCTGTCGTTTCGGGCGATACAGGTGCTCTCGGGGCATGGTCGCTTCGGGAAGTACCTGTGTCACATAAACAGGGAGCCGGACGCCCGGTGTCACCACTGCGTCGACTGCCGGGAGGACACGGCGCGGCACACGCTGGCAGAGTGTGCCGCTTGGGAGGAGCCGCGCCGTGCCCTCATCTCAAGAGTAGGCAGTGACCTATCGCTGCCGGCCGTGGTCGAGTCTATGGTCGGTAGCGAAGAGTCCTGGGACGCGGTGGTTTCCTTCTGCGAAACAGTCGTCTCGCAGAAGGAGGTTGCGGAAAGGGAGAGGGAGATCTCGTTCCCTCACCCGGCCCGCAGCAGGCGCACCGGGCGTCGGCGGAGGGCGGACAACGCCCTCTTGCAGCCCCCCTAAATGGGTCCAGGGGCGACGGACTTGGGGACGTCCGTCACCCCCCACACATTAGGACCCGAGGCGGCGGCGCGTAGTGTTCCACGCGCGCCCCTCTCAGACGTCGCGGGGGGAGTTTAACACCGCACTCCCCCCCCCTGACACGAGGAGGCCCGCAGGTGCGGGCCAGCACCAGCCGGGGGTTGCGGGAGTATCGTTCGTTCCCGCGACCCCCGGCGTAGGTGAGAGAGGGAACACCGGGGTAGTTTTTAGTCAGTAAGAGTCTGACAGACCCCGCCGCCCGCCCCAGGGCGACGGACATCCATGTGGATTTTCCACCCCGAAACAAAAAAAAAAAAAGGTTAGGTTCTGAAGAGTCGTACGTTCGTAACTGTACCATACCATAAAATAATAATAGCAACTAAAAGATACTAGTGTCATCATCTGCCTAGCCTTTTCCCGAAGATGTTGGGGTCGGCTTCCGGTCTTACCGGATGCAGTTGAATACCAGTGTTTTATATAGATCGACTGCCTATCTGATCTCCACTACTTATTACCCTTATTACCCTTACGATACCCTTTGGTAAGACTGGTTGTCAGATTTTTCGGGCTTCTGACAACCCGTAACGACTGTCAAAGATCCACATATGACAGCCGGGACCAACTGTTTAACGTGCTTTCCGAGCTACGCAGGGGTCTTGGTATGTAAAGATGGTCACCCATCCACGGACCAACCAGTCGACCCGTGCGGCTGTTAATACTTAGACACAAGCCTCTCCCGCCAACTAAATGATACTAATGTGACAGAACAATTTCTTATGGTGCTCACCTAGATTAACTAGATACCTACGCTCAATTTCACCGAGGTTTCAATAATATGGTAAACATAGACGTATCTTTGTGCAAATACTTACAAAATTATTACAAAAACGTACTTAATCTTCCAAACAACTGCACAAAAACGTGTTTAGCGTGTAATAACAAAACGTCGGCATAAAAACTGTATAAAAAAAGTATTCAATTTACAATGCTAACAATAACGCTGCAATAACAAAACGTAGTCGAAAAAAACTGCACAAAAAAGTGCTTAGCCTATGATAGCATAACTCGTTGTTGGGTTGAGAATTCATATCCGCAGGTGAAGTGGAACGGAGCATTTATATTTGTGCGGAAAATCGATATGTCAACCCAATTAGCCCCGTTGATAGTTCCCTCACTTGGCTTGAGGTACTAACTCTCCATTTCCTTGTTTAGACGTGTATTCCTGTCTTCTGGATAATAAATAGCGCCTTATTATTGTGTCACCGTAGTAAAAAAAATATCTTCTATATACAGGGTCCCCCATCGACGCACAAGCACAAGCTGATACCGTGGATTCAGTACATCATTCTGAACCATGAATTAAGCACATGACTGATTATTGAAATTTTTCTTCAGTTGCACACTGTAACTGGCACAAAAATATGCAATTAGCTCGCATGCTGTGTGCCCTAACCACTTGTGAATACCATAATGGCATGCCAGCTACTTGCATACTTTTGTGCAAGTTACGGGCATGTGTATTCCGGACTTAAAATCTCAAAGGAAACAAGAAACCTATGTCCAGCCGGTCGCTTCTGTAAAAATCTCACCGTGAAATCATAAGTGAAGTGAGCACTTAATAGTGTTATTCCCTAGCGAATGACAGCTCACTCCACGCTCACTTCACCCAAGCTTTCACGGTGAGATGGTTACAGAATCGCACGGCAGGACTTCTATACCTAATTAATACGTGTTTGTCTTGACTGATTAGGACAGGTACCTAGCTAAGGACAGAGGCCACGATACAAATCAATAATATTTAACATATTCCAAGAATTCTGCACTATAAACATAATAGTGCCTTTAATATTTATATTTGTACTCGTATATGTAGGTACTCATATCAAAGTGCGTCATAATCATAACATTACGTGCATACATCGCACTCGTAGAGAGCATTTCACTATTTTATGAAAAGTAAAATACATTAAGTACTAAGTTGATGGTTGTCTTAGAGTTAAGGGATGATAATAATATACAAAGTGGGGATAACAATACGTTGCGCTTTCCCAGTCTGCATACAAAAATTCAATCAATATACATATATATCCAAAGATTAGCAATACCCATAGGCCCATCACTAATATTTACGTAGTTTTTTTGAAAAATGACTTTTTTCATTTCGATGTTAGAATTTATTTGATTGTTCCAAAATAGTCTTGTGCATCAGTATTGTCAGTATTTTCATTTCTTGTCGTATTGTCGTCTCTGAATTGTATATAAATACTGGTTCAAGTATATTTGAAGCCTTTCAGTTTCGTTTAGATTCTTCACGCAGATATATTTCATACTCAAGCTTTTTGCAATGTCCTTTCTTCCGTCACTTGCTCGATGTTCAATGAAGTTCTAAAATTCTACTCGTATTTTCAAAATTAGCCAATTGTGGACAGCCTGATTATGCCTCTGGTCAAGTGGTCAAAATCAAAAATTCGGAATCAAAAGTCATTATCAAATTTGCAAAAGCACTTTCTAGTGCTTTCGCTTAGAAGAAGAAGTGGCGCAACAAACTCCTCAGCAGCACAGCTGTCTATCAAGTTAGAAGAACTTAATCTACTGTCAAGTCTCATGAACAATATTTGGTTGATCAACAACAAGCATACTTAAACGTAGGCACGACTTTTAACATCGGATTATATTGATTGATTTTGAAAGAAGGAGAGCGGATATAAGCCTACATTGAAACGAAACTATTCCAAACTGTTACAAACTCAAACTATGTATTAGCAATATCAACGAAATTCAAAACGTTACGCACTAAAATTTAACGTCTTTGCAGCATAAATGTCCCATTTTACGGTTCTCGTTGGAAAACGTTATACAAACAGCTGCGGTTATGAACGACTTAATAAATATGTTCCAGCTACGTGTCGCTGTGTTTGATTTGTAGTCCAGTCCGCCAGCGAATAGTTTGTGTGATTAAACGCCACTCAAATGTGGAAACTGAACGAGTTAATTAAAAATGTCTGTCTTTTAAAACTAAAACCAATTTATGACATATGGTGAAATGAAATGTGGATCTATCTCATAGGTACAACTCTTCTGAACCCTTCTGGGATTATAGGCGTGATGTTGTCATGGTGAGAGGTCATGGTTGAGGCATGGTTGGCTCCCTTAGAGTTCAGCCCTGATGGCAGGGCATGGTTGGCTCTCTTATAGTTCAGCCCTGATGGCAGGGCATGGTTGGCTCTCTTAGAGTTCAGCCCTGATGGCAGGGCATGGTTGGCTCCCTTAGAGTTCAGCCCTGATGGCAGGGCATGGTTGGCTCCTTTAGAGTTCAGCCCTGATGGCAGGGCATGGCTGGCTCCCTTAGAGTTCAGCCCTGATGGCAGGGCATGGTTGGCTCCCTTAGAGTTCAGCCCTGATGGCAGGGCATGTTTGGCTCTCTTAGAGTTCAGCCCTGATGGCAGGGCATGGTTGGCTCTCTTAGAGTTCAGCCCTGATGGCAGGGCATGGTTGGCTCTCTTAGAGTTCAGCCCTGATGTCAGGGCATGGTTGGCTCTCTTAGAGTTCAGCCCTGATGGCAGGGCATGGTTGGCTCCCTTAGAGTTCAGCCCTGATGGCAGGGCATGGTTGGCTCTCTTAGAGTTCAGTCCTATTTCGAAGAGAGTTAGAACAACATTTAGAGGACGTTAGGTATTCATAGAGAGGATAAAATAGCAAACGGAGTAGAAATTAGCTAAAGACAATAGAAAAAAAAATCCTTTGAAGCTATTCTCCATTTCACTATAGACTAGCCACCAAGACATAATAAATTCTTTGGCCTTGTCCCAAACGCCACACATTGTAAGAATACGATACTTACTACTAGGTATTATTTAACCATAAGAAAACAGTGCCAAGTTGGCACGTGCTCTGCATTAAAAACAAGTTTTTAGAGTTCTTTACCCAATTAAAGATTTGGACAAAAACTTCCTCACGAACACATCACTGATTTAATCAGGAAATCAAAATTCAAAGGATCACCTAAAGATATCTAAAAAAGAAAAGAAAAACAATTGAATTAAACACTTTTCATTACTTAAGTAATTTATTGAAAAAAAACATCTTTTCCTGCCCTTGTTCCAATTTATTAGGTCATCCCATTTCCAGTGTCATATTTTTTATTTCCAATATTTATGTATTGCGCAATGGTATGCAATAGTTAATACATGTGTTGTCTTGTACAATCATGTTAGTTTAATTTGGTGTGTTGTATTGTCAAGACGTGCATTGATTTAAAATGGAAGATTAAAAAAAATCTATTAATGTAGTGGAGCAACGTATATTTCTAAAGTTTTGTGCTTTACTCAACTACTCTGGAGGAGTTGCGCACGACTTACTGGTAAAGTGTGTTGGTCGTAACGCCTTAAATAAAAGAACCGTACAGCGATGGCTTGAAATGTACAAACAAGGAAGAACCACAGCTGAAGATGAGCCGCGAGCACCTCGATCATTATCATCGACTAGATTAGAAACAAGGGACAAAATCAATGAAGCACTTCGTCAGTCACGTAGGGTCAGTGTCAGTGATCTCTCCACTCAACTTAACATTCCTCATTCCACTATACATAGACTACTCACGGAGGATTTATGTCTGGTCAATAAAAGTGCAGTGTGGGTGCCCCACACTCTGAACACGGATCAGAAGGAGTTTCGTTATGAAACTGCGCGTAGCCATTTATCGTGGTATCGCCGTAAGAAAAATATACTTAATAGATTCATATGCTTTGATGAAACTTGGGTCGAATTTTATACTCCTCGTCCAAGACATCAGTCACGATGTTGGGTGGAACCGGGCACTTCAGCTGAACATTTACCACGTGCAGAGCTACATGAACGAAAAATACTACTAATAGTAGCTATGGATGTCAGAGGCATTGCTTTTTGGAGAACTTATGATGAAAATACAACTATGACTGGAGAGCGATATAAGTCATTTTTAGAAGAAAATATTCCTATTTGGGCAGACGAACATCATAATTATAACGAGTCCTATAATTTTACATGATAACGCCAGACCGCACAAATCAAAAATAGTTCAGAATTTAATTGAAGATAAAGGATGGATTGAAATTATTCAGCCGCCATATTCCCCGGATATGAATCCTTGTGATTTCAATTGTTTTGGCCATGTGAAGAGGAAATTGTCGGGTACTCGATACAATAGCAAAAAGGAGTTAGATATTAAACTAAAGAGCATTATTGATGAATTAAATGAAAGTGGTACTTTAAATGGTGTTCAAGATTTGCCAGCAGTCTGGGAGCGAGTGATTAATAGTGGTGGAGATTATTGATTAGTGTCACAAGGTTATATAGTATAGTAGTCAGTTTTTGTAAAATAATAATAATAATAAAATATGACACTGGAAGTGGGATGACCTAATATAAATAAAATGTACCTAGGCAGGCCTGTGGGTCTAGTGGTCAGTGGCCCTGACTACTTACGCAAGGTCGTGGGTTCGATTCCCACCCAGGACAAATGTTTGTGTGATGAGCACGATCATTTGTTCTTTGTCTGGTTGTAATTTATCTATTAGGTTGGTGCATATGAAATTGCCGATTGCGCAACAATGTAAAACAGTGGGCGCTTATTACCGAACACGTTTTGATTTGTTCATTTTTGTTATTGTAAACAAAGCATCGACACTTGATTAATATTTTAAACACCATCAGAGGATTTAGACATTAGACGTGATTTAATTTAAGTATTTCTTTCTTACCATGGATTCGAAAAAAATTAGAGGTATCATGTTTTATGAGTTCAAAGCTGGATTAAGTGCACGTGAAACAGCAAAACAAAAAAAAATGAGAGATTAGGGGAGAATACAGTTTCTGAAAGGATAGTGAGAAATTGGTTCCGAAAATTTCGTTGTGGAGTAGAGAATTTTGAAAATGAGCCTTGCGTTCGACCTTCGCGCGTACTGGATCTGCAAGTTTTACAACAATTAGTGGAGTCCAATGTGCATATAGCACACGAGAACTTGCACAATAACTCGCTGTCCATCATACAACTGTTGTACGATTTGTCACGAATAAATAATTTATAATTCATTTTTTTGTGTTTTTGATCCTCTGTTTAAATCGGCAATTTCATATGCACCAACCCAATATAATATGTATGTATTTAGAAATATATATGTATGTTTATCAGCTGTCTAGTACTCATAGCACAAGCTCCACTTAGTTTAGGACTAGATGGCCTTGTGTGAAAGTTGTGGAATAAATTATATTACTTAAAGAATACTAATGATAAAAATATTGACCTTTATTTTTGTCATAATGCTTTAACTATTACGAAACATGACAGTTCACTTACGTATTGATCGAGAGTGTAAAAGTGGAAAACATTCTTTGTAATTTGTGTCTATTAGAGCCTTGCATGAGCTAACGTAAACCGTAAAATATCGATCGAAGTATGCACAAAGACATGACAGGCCACTTTGAAGAAAATGGATTTTATGCGAAAATGGGAGTAGCACTTAGTAGTTATGATAGTAGTTTTAAGATTAGTAGTATCTTTATTGACACTGAAGGGTCCTAGAGAAATAGAGCATAGAAAGTTTAAATATAATACAAGGTCAAATTAAATTAGCTAGCGAAACTCTGCAGACGTGATGGGTATTAATATCTAAACACGATAAAATTAGAATAAAAAGATTTGATGTTTTTTCTTAGGGGTCAACGACCGCTGGTAGTGTTGTTACTTGAAGTTTACAAAAAAAAACCTGTTTTTATAAACTAAAATTTGTAGTAGGTAAATACAGCGGTGCAAGACTACGCAAAAACAAATCTTTATTTATTTTTTGTTTTATTAATGTTTAGATATCGATACCCATTACGTCTGCGAAGTTTCGCTAGATAATCTAATTAGACCTGGTATGGTTTCGTGTTTTTGTACGTCTAATGCTAAAATAATCTTGTGCACTTGTAGGAGCCTCTAGTCGATTTTCGTGTCTGTCTGTGTGACTGCGTTGTTCTTCTAAATTACGCAACGGATTTTGATGTGGTTTTCACCATCATTTAGACAATTTCCGGAAGGTTAATGTGTATAATACATTCATATTAAGCTTGCATATAATAAAGAAACTTAGATTTTTTGTCAAGTCGTAAAATCCTAGCGAAGCAGGAGTTGTGTTTAAGAGCATGCTTTATAGAGCTCCTGTACGTTCTTTTAGGTTGAACTTACAACTTTCACCCTGTTGCCTTTGAGACCAAGTTCATCCAAACCCAAAAGAACCAGAAAAATAACTCGAAACCTTCCCACTTTCCAGATTCTTCACCGCCTTCCCGGAGAGCAAAGAGTTCTTCAGGTTCATCAAGAATACTCCTGAGGACCAGTTACTGACAAACCCACAGTTCAAGGCACACGTCATCAACTTGATGACGTCACTAAACCTTGCAGTGGAGAACCTCAACCAGCCTGAGGTGGTAGCCGCACTGATGAACAAAATCGGAGAGTCTCATAGCAAGAGAAAGGTTCAGGAGAAGAATTTCCAAGTAAGATATTGAACATTGTTCGATTTAAGGCCTAATAACGGCAATTCCTTCAGTTCTTATGGGTGTTATAAGACAACTAGGCAGATCTGACATATGAATGCCCATATGCATGCATACGCTGTGCTGTATGCATTATGATATAAGTGCGGTAAGTTGAAAATTACAGCTGAGGCGATATTGCTAGCCCGAGCCGTAGGTGAGGGCTATAAGAAAGCAGAGGCTGTAATTATCAAACCGCACGTATGTCATACGACGTTTTATAACACATTTGTGAGGAAATAAATAAAACTCGGACTTTCTTAAACAAATAAATCTTTAATTACTTGTTAAAACAGTTATTAAAATTCGAACAATTTGTAAAATTAATTATTACGTTGCCAGTTGGCATTTTTAATGTTGTCAAGTTATTACTCGTATTATTATTATATATTCAAAGGCACAAAAAACAGCCAGTATTACTAATAAAGTAAATTCTATTCTATTCTATTTTTTGTGTTTTTGTTACAGATAAATGGTTGTAATTAATTGTCAAAATTAATTAAATTAAAGAATTAAATGTTTATTTATTATATTTTATCTCCCAAAGTTAATTTTATTCATAAAATGTTGACCACTTTTCTGACATAAAAACTCTTTGCTAAGATTTAAAAAAGTACCGTTCGTTTTAGACGGAGCATCTTGATAAACCGTGCGCTTTACATTACAATTACGCACGAGTACGTAATGAGATACATTACGATATTGAAATTGGTACAGTAAGAGACCTTTTACGAGCAAATGTGTTATAAAATGCTTTAGGTATATCTAATGACATAGCTGCACCGATGTAAAAGAACGGGAAGTAGGTATAATATAGGTAATGGATTAAGAATAGTGGCGTTAGGGTTCGGAGACCTAATCATTATTACAAGCTTTTATTTAGTTTCACCTGTCCCGTTGTCTGTCTGTAATCATATCTTGCAAGTTAAATTTGATCCACTTCCCGGTGTCCGATTGAGCTGAAATTTTGCATGCATGCATAAATCGGATGACAATGCAATATTATTATGACATAGAGCTGATCTGAAGATGGAGCTGGAAGGTGGCCATAGGAACTCCGTAATTAAACGACGCAACCCTATCGAGTTTGGGCTCGTTTAATTCGTCTTGACGAGTACTTTGATACCACATGGTAACCAGGGTCTGGTGATGGAGCTGGAAGGTGGCCATAGGAACTCCGTAATTAAACGACGCAACCCCATCGAGTTTGGGCTCGTTTGATTCGTCTTGACGAGTATCTTGGTTGGCGTGAATATGCAACTCCAAAAAATTTGGGAAAAAAGTGCGTTGAGTTTGTTATGAATGAATTAAAAATACTAAAAAGTTAAAAATAAAATTAAAGAAAAAGAAGCCTTTGTTAAAAACAAGCTGCGTGTTACATTATGATAGCAAGAGGAAAAAGGTGCTGAATGTTCTTAATTGTACCATCAAAATGTAACACGCTTTTATTTATAAAATCGGGACTGTGATAAAAACGGGAAGATTTAATAATTAAGGTGTAAAGTTTTAGTGTTAAAAATATATACTTAGGTACGATATGGAATTATTTTGTCGTAGACGAAGAAGCTTAATTATCGTTAAAGGTTACAATGAACCTAAAAAGTGTTATATTTCTTTTTAGAGTTAGGTAATTTGTTTTTAACTTTTTAGTTAATTTTACTAACAAATAATATAAGCTTGTTTTTAAAAAAGGCTTTTTTTCTTTAATTTTTTTTTCTGGTAGCTTGGAGACAGACCTTTTTACCTTGAACCACATGATCACATCAGCTAAAGTATGTACGGATATTTTCAAAAAAATAATACTTTCCTAACCACTTCATACGGTAGACGTGTTCGTAATCCAAAATGACGGCGAGAAGCGTTCGATGCTTGAATTAAATTCAATTTACGAACCGCAAATATGGGCGATACGCTCATTTGCATGTTAAATGTATTGGGTTAGACTAATGTACGGACCACCGAGGGTGTGGTTCTATTTACATTAAATACATAATACGTCTACGTACGTAGATAGATACTTCCATGTTTGTGTACTGACGAAAACAAAAACACAAAGATTCCGGTCGTATAATTTAAATTAAAAATGTATTGTCATCGTTTCATCAATCTATGTTCGTTTTTGCAGCAAATCAAACTTCAAATTGATTTTTTTTTTAATTTCTAATTTACTTCAATTGTGCAAATTAGTGGCATAAAAGGTTAATTAAAGATTCTATTCAGTTAATGTCTTGTTCGTTGAACGAGTAAACTTCGTTATTACGTACGTACTTCATTTCATACCTACTTAGATGGAGATAAAGATACTTCCAAAGACCAAAGATAAAGAAAAGATACTTGGAGGCCCTAAACCAAAGTGAAGTTTCTGAAATTTAACTATTCTTGATTGTAAAATTTCAAGCTTATAATTATTTAATGATAATACAAAATTCACCTGTTTTCCGTGCCTCGGCTGTCATTCGTAGATCTTTGACAGTCGTCACAAGCCCGAAAATCTGACAACCAACCTTACTACAAGGTATCTTGTTACCGAGTTACTTGCTTGTGGCTTCCACAAACAGCAGATAGGCAGTCGCTTCATATAAAATGCAACCAGCATTTTCATCACGCCTGGAGAGTTTCGCTAGCTGATTTAATTTGACCTTGTATTTATATTTGAGTTTCTTTTCATACCGAGACCCCTCCGTGCCTCGGAAAGCACGTTAAGCCGTTGGTCCCGGCTGTCATTCGTAGATCTTTGACAGTCGTTACGGGTAGTCAGAAGCCCGATAGTCTGACAACCAGTCCTAACTAGGGGTATCGTCTTACCCAGGGTTGCGGAGGTCAGATAGGCAGTCGCTCCATGTAAAATACTGGTATTCAGCTGCATCCGGTTAGACTGGAAGCCGACCTCAACGTAGTCGTGAAAAGGCCAAATTGGTTGTTTTGAATATCAACATCCATCAGATTGTAAATAAAATAAAAACGTCTTATAAATATGATTTTCTTTTCTTTTCTAGCAACTCAAAGAGGTCATCGTGAAGATGTTCATAGAGGTGCTTCAACTCGACGATGTAACACTCGGCGCCTGGGGCAAGACGGTCGAGTTCTGGTACAAAAACATATTCGAGACTCTAAATAAAACGGAACAGACCAGATAACATACACATTGTCAATCAATTACAGTATAAAGAGTAGTTTAGTATCTACAATGGCTGCTTTGAAAGGCAAACTCAATCTGATCTGCTGTACGATGATAGGAAAATTACCGAGCGAGTTAGCTCAATTACTTATTGCTTTAGAAATGAATGTGCTTGGTAAATTCAAGACACGACCATCATCAAACGTTAATTTATTTTAGTAAGTAATTAATGACTTAAGAATAATGTTTAAGTTGACGTAAAACTTCTTTGAAGTATTTGAAATCTTTAATGACCATAGATTCTTCCCCCCAATTATTGAACTTTAAAAACCGTCTCCAACCGTTTTTATGTTTATGATTATATTTGAGCAGCCCTCTCGTTATCTTTTATTTTCCTTTCATCTTTTTAGGTAGGTACTTATAGCCCAGAATTATTAGGCAAAATTTGGCAAAAGATATGAAATTTTTCATAACCAGCTGAGTTTTTTTAACATATATTCTGTATGTGGTACTGAATCATTACCTAAAAACTCGTCGTGCGATATACAGGATGTTAGGATGAATTTCGATGTTAAGATGAATTCCGATTGAAATCCGTATTCAAACTTTTTAATGCCAGCAACATCTATTGTTCAACAACAGTATTCTGACTGATTGAGTGATTCTGATTGTTGCGGTAAACATGACGCAAAAAAGAACATAAGCACAAAAAAAATAATAAGAAAAGGTCCCCAACGAAAAGCCCTCCTGAGTCTATTTGAACCCACTTCTGCATAGCATTTGTGGACTACGAGAAAGTATACGATTCTATAAAGAATTGGGCTGTACTGTAGTCTATTCAACGGTGCCAGATTTACTATCGGTACATGAAAACGCATCTGTTCTTCTGCAGCGATGTGTGGTGCAGGGAATCGTTATCTCTCCGAAAATGTTCACTGCTGCACTGGAGGACGTATTTAAGGTTCTAGAATGGAGAAGGCTAGGCATCAACTTTAATGACGAGTACATCACTCTATTGGCGACGATATAGTATTCGATTACTCAGTACACTGCTTGATTATACTCATTAAAGTAGAGTAGAGTTTCCGAAACGGTGGGTCTCAAAATAAACATGGACAAAACAATGGTCAAATGTAAAAAATGTATTAAATATCCATGTGATACCCACTCTCATGAAGATCGAGGACACACAATCCATTAATATAGGTAGGTCCAAACTCGGTTGCGCATCGTTTGGGAAGCTAAGTCATATCTTCTCGTCTCATATGTGAGACGAGAAGATTTTTTGATGTTTAGACATTCGTCTAGAGACACTGCGGTATGTCGTAGTGTCTCTACACGAGTCTTTGATCAATGAGTGTTGCCAGTGATGACTTACTTCTCTTACAATGCGCTTCATTAGAAAGGTGAAAGTCAAGGGCAATGAACAGAGGCTATGCTTGAAGTTTCCCAGCGCGATGAAATTATAAAGAACCATGGTAACCGACATAGCCCGAAGAATTGCCAAATTTAAGTGGCACTAGGCAAGGCACGTTACTCGCAGAACAGATAGCCGATGGGACTGAAAGGTTCTGGAGTGGCGATCGCGTACTGGAATGTGCAGCGTTTGAAGGACTCCCACAAGGTGGACCAATGACCTTGTGTAGGCTACAGGAATCCGCTGGAGCCTGGATATAAGAAGCACAGGATCGGTCGATTTGGCAACGATGTCTTTCGGATGAAATGATGCTGAAGATTACACAATAAACATTCATCCATTGTTACTTATGACATCGCAAGCAAGCAAACGAAAAAATCAGACCACACGTATCACAGTGGGTTTGGTGCTGTAACGGTCGGACGGAGCGTTGTATATCGTCACACGACACGCGTATGCAAGGTTTTAGCGGGTTATGAAAAATGTCATATTTTGAGCCTAAAAATCCTGGGCTATTATGGTGTTGCATTGAAGTCTTGTTAAATGGATAATGAATTAACTAGTCACTCTCATAGAGTTTGCTTTTCACTGCTCAAAATCAGGCTGAATAATTCATATTGCATAATTAAGTTTGTTAACCACTAGTGTTGGGAGTCAAGAATCGATTTTATTTCATGAACTTCCCATTCGATTTATATTGTTCATAAAAGGACCGAAATACAACTTGTATTTTATTTTGTTGTATGTGGATATTATGTGGATGCTATTGTTAAGAATCGTGTTTTTAACGATTTTATTTAATTTTTCGTTAGTATGATGTGACGAGGCCTGTTCCTCTTTTCTTCTTCTTATATGTAGCTTCCTTATTTATGCCCTTGGGCTGTATCAATGTCGTAAACACCAAAAATCTCAAACTTTCACCTTTCCTTTAACGAAATATCATAGAATTTCTATAATTGTACCAATTTATACAATGAATTTTAAGTGTTTTTATGTACACTTAATCATTAATTTGTCATAGATGTATATTATCTATTTTATTATAATATGACGCATTTAATAAGATTGTAGGTTAGATTTAAAAGCTTCGAACATCTTCCATTTTATTGCATAGTGTAAATAGCTATATTTGTAAATAAAGCTGTCGATTTTTGTACATTGTACACTTGTTAAACCAAAAATATATTATGTAAATACATATTCAATATTGTCAACAATTTTAATTATTGGTTCATTAAATTTTATATGAAAATCTTGTCGTATTACTTGTCTTTACAGTGACGGTCACAAATCGATGCCTTGTAGGTACCTATCTACCTATCGGATATGGTAAGTCACAGCAGTATTGATACCCTAATGGTGCAATTACGTGAATCGATTCAGTTAACAATATGACCGAGCTGTACAATTGGAGTTTTTCGGTTTGAAGAATCGTTTTCTCTGAACAAATGGGTACAAGATTGATTATACAGGGCTTTGTAAAACACCAACAACCTCTTAAGAGGTCATTGTACTCATCATTATGAACAACTTTTACTATGGGACCAAACCTGAAATCGCGAAAAAAAAATCTGCTGTTCTCTACATTTATGTTCGTACGAGTCGCCAAAATGTAGGAAACAGCTGATTTTTTTTTCGCGATTTCAGGTTTGTACCCATAGTAAAAGTAGTTCATAATGATGAGTACAATGACCTCTTAAGAGGTTGTTGGTGTTTTACAAATAACCCTGTAAACGTAACTAAGAAATAGGTAGATATTCAGGTAGGCTGGATGGGCTAGGGGGTGAGGTTTCTCTGGAGCTGTGTGTACCTATTGATAGGCTGATTCTCGTTTTTGCATTACCTACCCACGAAGCTAAAATTTCGAAAACAAGTGCCATCTACGAAAGACAATCAAGGCAATTTCCCGACCCTATTATCTACTCACACAAAGGGTCATCATGATGTAACACAAATCACCAACGTCAAATTTATTTCCAAAATCAAAGAGCTCTCCTCTACCGCTGTTAAGATTCGACCATGCTCGTAAGTAAGAGTAAATACTTGGCTGTATAATAAAATTCCCTAGTCTCGCGAACCAGCCATAGAGTATAAAGTACGGCGCGGACTCGAGTGCTTGCATTATTCAGCCTGCTGCATATTTAACGCGCGCCGTCGCCGCTCTCCTGTCTCTCGTTACGTTCCTACAGGGTTGACGCAAAAGAAATGATATATTAACAATGATTTATACACACCTACCTTTTTAGAAATAATAAAATAGCTCTACAATTGATAGGTTAACTAACTTCACGCCTGTATACACCGAAGGCTGGCAGTGCTGTAGCCGGTGAGTATAGTTAGTAGGTAGGCACAGACACCAGCACATCAAGCTACTACAATCTGTTAGATTTCTTTAATAGATTTTCAACTTTAACGCTAAAGCATAAGGTTCAAAGTTGATTGTTGTTGATTTCCTCGTGAAAACTTTGGATTTCATGGCCTTGTAGCCGGTGGATCATTTCTTGAGATTGAGAAAAGCCGTCAAAACATATTTCTCCATATTGACATTATGTCTTAAATGTAATAGTTGTTCGTAACATTGAATATATATACAACGTGTAACGTTAAATGCGCAAAACCTGAAAATAGTTTGATCAGAATAACGAGCAGAATTAATTGAACCACTTTTTAATATACTTAGGTCACATTTTTCAAAAAATGTTCATTAAATCGTTGCCGTGTCTATTTATTGATAGGTCAAGCAAGCCAATGTCAGCGCGGCGCAGCGGCCCGGTGACAACTCCTCCCTCGATAAAGCGTCGTCGCAGACGCAAGAAACGATCAGAATGGCCAGTAAAACTAAAACAGCACATAAAACCTACCTACCTTTACAAAATTTTTAATGACATATTTTTTCTATGAAATAGGTCAATTGAATTAAAAATCAGTTGGGGTGTCTGAGGTTTTGAGCTTTGATATTTTTTACAAAGTTTATCAAAATGCGTAAGAAGAACTCCTTCCGTAAGCGAATCCACTCGTTTTTCTGTCCTCCACTTCATAAACTTTTCGTAAGTATAATATAAATGCTTATAATAAATGCTTTGTGTATAATATAATAAATGCTTTGTGACCATGACGGCAACAGATTGAAAATTATTTCTTTTCCTTTCTCTTCCATTTGCCATATGACATTTTCACTGTTGTTATAGTACAGACGCCAGCACATCAAGCTACTACAATCTGTCAGACTTCTTTAATAGATTTTCAACTTTAGCGCTAAAGCGTAAGGTTCAAAGTTGATTGGGAAAATCTGACAGTTTCGGGTAGCTTGATGTGCTGGCGTCTGTACATTATGATACATGTGTGCTATGTTGATCATTGCACCCGAGGCGGTATTATTCGATAAGGAAGCCGAGTGTGTAATGAATAATGATCAATGCACACGCGTTTCATACGACGTTTTTCAACACACTTGCGAGGAAAAAACAGACTTTTATTGTTATTAACTTTTATGGAAAATGGCGCGCTGGTTTTGTTTTTCCGCGCGCGCCGCTAGCGATGCGCGCGCAGGTGTAAATAAAGGCACTGGCAAAACCATTAAAGAGCCTATACAAAAATTAATATACTTAATAAACACAAAATAATGTTAAGACTGATCGTAGTGTTGTGTATGTCAAATTGTAATTTAGTTAGTATGGAGTTGGAAAGTACTATTTGCATAGAGAAATATATATTAGTTCAGTGAGAATCCGCAATTATAAAACGCCTGTCAGGGTATTATCCGTTTGGTTCCGGGAGGGACCAGACCACGGACAATTTAAGATTAATAAATTTTAGTTCATTTTGGGACTAAGGACAATTCAAACTTAAATAATCTCATCACCACTGCTCTCAAAAATGGTGAGGGAAAACATCGTGAAGAGACGAAAAAATCAAAGACATGACATCAACCAACCCACACTGGCCCGAGTGGTAGATTACAGCCCACTGCCTCTCGAAAAGATGAGGCCGGTGTCCCAGCAGTGGGAAGTGACTGATTATGCTTATGCTGGTAGGTACAGACGCCAGCACATCAAGCTACCCGAAACTGTCAGATTTTCCCAATCAACTTTGAGCCTTATGCTTTAGCGATAAAGTTGAAAATCTATTAAAGAAATCTGACAGATTGTAGTAGCTTGATGTGCTGGCGTCTCTACATAGACATCTACCAATACTATACGATGACCCTTACAGACATGTTTTATTACCGCCCGCAGTTCCTTTCCTTCACAAGGGGACCGTCAAATCATTTAGTGTGATGTCGTTCAATGGATAAATGATGCTACGTCTATGTATCTCCTATCTTTATAAATTGATGGCATTTAACCCTTAAATGCATGATTTATTATATGGTATTGCAAAAAAATGCTATTGTATAGGTATTTATCTATAAAAAAAATAAAAAATATATTATAATTATATAATAATATTAATATTCATAGAGTAAATATATTGTTTTGACAAAAAGAGGTGCGTTCAAAAACTCACAGCTATCACATTCTTAAAAAAATTAAATGACGTGCTTTGTTGCCATATGGCAACATTATGCATTTAAGGGTTAACGATACACAATGAAGTGTTAGCTAACAGCTCGTCCAGGGTTGGTACTGGTTGGTGTGTAGATACTATGAGCAAGCAGAACTGAAGAGAATCTGCTTAAAAGAAAAGAAAATACATTTATTTTACACAAAAACAAATAACTTAAAATAGTATTGTGTGCCTCACGCCTGCGCCAAATAGGCTCAGGTGCCGTATTATCACGATTAGGTATTATGATGCCATCGAGATTCCAGTGTAAGAGAGGGACGGAGCTATACATGACCGATAGCATCATCTGCCGTGCCTTTTCTCAACTATCTTGGGGGTGGCTTCCAGTCTAACCGGATGCAGCTGTATACTACTTTTTAACATGGAGCGATACCCCAGAGCGCACAACCCACTTACTGGGTAATACGATGCCCCCTGATAAGGCTGGTTGTCAGATTTTCGGGCTTCTGACGACCCGTAACGACTGTCAAAGTTCCACGAATGACAGCTAGGACCAACGGCTTAACGTGCTTTCCGAGGCACGGAGGGGTCTTGGTATGTGAAGATGGTCACCCATCCACGTCCAACCACGGCAAGCGTAGCTTAACCCGAATGATCGACTCATGAGGCTGTTATTATTTAGTCCCTCCATGCCCCATACATGACCCATAGCATCATCTCTTTTTCGGACTGGTTTCATGATGGCAATAATTCTTCGTAATACGGCCCCAGGTCAGCATCAATGTCAGACAGCTAGTGCCTGACGCTATGTTACGAGTAACTGCACCCTATGTTCCGAGTAACTAAAGTAAGGTAGCTGGTAGGTAGCTGGCGAAAAGTAAGTACAGAGTACAAATAGGTAACTTAACCTACCTAGCCTAGTAGCCCCTTCGGCGAATTAACTCTTTCAGGGTACAGTGGTTAGGATTTTTTTTTTGCTTTAAATTCATGCCATCTAGCGGTTATTTCTTGAACTAACGTAGAAATACACCTTACGATTGATTTAGTTTAGGCAGTTGTATAAGACAAAACATAAAAACACGTATAATGTAACTTATATTATTATGAAAGTGCCCCTGACAGAGTTAAGGCGTGATGGTATGTCATGTTGTTAAGAAAATAGATGAACCGAGGATCGAGATAAATTATGAAGGTAACAGTGGAAGGTTTAACAGTGGATTGATGTGGACAGATTATGATCATGATCAAATCAACAAGGCAGAGGTCTAGCTGCCTGTGATTACAACCACGTGAAAACTTTATAATTTTCCGGAATAAAAAGTCCTACGGTACTACCATTTCACTTGGTCATCGGAACTTTGACAATTTTATTATTACTATTCCGAAAGGTAATCTTTTGGGATGAGTCCTGATAAAATGAATCAATTTATTACAGGAGAGATGCAAATCTTGAAATTTTTAAGTAGATTAAGTAAGTCAGCTAATTACGTGGAGTTTCAACGAAAATCTGTAGATAGACAGAATTAGGAGCCGAAACTCAAGTTTTCAGTTTAAAAAGAAAATACACTAATGCGAGTATGCACTAAACGCATAAAGAAAAAATAAAGCACACAAACAGAACGACGTCGCACGCTGCATCTTTGATCGTAATGCCTTTTTGATCTAGTAGTCGCAGGCGCGCCTGGTGAGCATGAGATCCTGGGTTCGGTATCTGTATCCGGCTGGTTTACCGTTACGAATTCCCCGAGGGTTTTACGAATAATGAAATGAATGAAAGAAAAAAATCGAATGAATGTTTATGGTTCCAAATGGATTTTTTTTTTTTTTAGATTGCCGCAACTGTTTTCCATTTTGGCGCGGAGTTTGAGTTACATCTGTTATTTAGAATAAATACAGTGCTGTTTTTAGTTATATCATATCTAGTGTGTATTGCGAATTTCACAATGGACAAAAACATCGAACAAAGAGCGTGTCTTAAATTTTGCATCGCCAATGGAATCTCGTGTTCGGAGTTACTGAAAATGTTACAGAAGGCTTACGGTGAATCGACTTTATCAATAACACGTACCTACTTATGAGTGGTAGGTACAAAGCGTTCAAAAGCGGTCGAGATGTGTGCTCGTTGCTGTGCTATGTTCCTTCCTACTTTTTCTCAGCTTACGCCTTAGATGATTACAGTCATAATGTTATGTTTCTCAGACTTCCTAATGCAGCTAGGTACTTAAGTAGGTACTTTGGTCAGCTCATTACCAAGCCTCACCAAAAGCACAAAAACTATGAAGATGTTTTTACGACAGTCGCGTGATGCGTAGTAATTCAGTCACAGCGTATTATTATAATTTGATTAAAACTCGCATTGATCAATGTGTTGATCTTCATTAACGAGTTCCATGAATTGATTTGCCAGTCATTCTTGTTTATGAATTACTTAGTGACAAGACAAATACTGCGAACTTTAAGCCTGTTATCATCATATTGGCTGATAATGAAAAACTAAATATAGATACTACAACTGTCCATATTAGGTACATTTAATAATATGGACAGTTAGAGCACAAAGATGGTTCAAATTTTTGTTGCTGATCGTACCCAGGTAGAATATAAATAATAGTAATAATAATAAATTTATTTGTTCAAGTAAATAGGACAACACCAACCAACCTTGTTTTCTGACTGTCCATATTAAAAAAAAAAACAACCAAGTTCCAAAAATCAGTACAAAGTGAAAAATAACTTTAATTTCGGAAGTCGGTGTTGTCGTTGGATCCGCATTTTCGTTTTTTTAGATGGTACAAATTTTTGTTGCTGATCGTACCCAGGTAGAATATAAATAATAGTAATGTAGCACCACCGAACGTCTACAGCTGCGCGCCACACAACACTGCTGCGTCGGGACATCACTCACGCACACTACGTTAGGCCGCCTCGCGTATATAAGGAGCCGACGCGGAGTCGTCCAGTCATTGCCCGGTTAAGCAGTCGACAACCTCATAGGTTGAACTGCGAGATGCCATTCAAAAAAAAAAAAAAAAAAAAGTCGTCCAGTCAGCCAGTCCGATCACTATGTATGGCAAGCCGATCCCTTGGGAGAAGCAAGCCAAATACTTAGGTGTCATCCTCGACCACCACCTTACTTTCAGAGAGCACATAAAGACGGCTCGTTCGCGCGCCTCTTTCGCTCTCAGTAAGCTCCACTTCTTACTGACCGCCCGCAGCAAATTGTCACTCAAGTGCAAATTGCGCCTATACACC
>OX451391.1:16599035-16625956 GCA_949629135.1 Eremobia ochroleuca
ATGTTGTAGATTATGATGAGTGTGTTTTTCAGTAAAAATTTCGTTGGTGTATCATGTTTAGAAAAGATGAAATTAATTTTTCAAAAATTAAAAAAAAAAAAACAATTATCTCGAGATTTTTAGAAAAAAATATCATGATATGTTGTCTCTCTAAGTTATGTAGGTACAACATATACTATGGGCATTGCTATATTTGGAACTATAAACGAGAAAAAAAAAATTCTTCATAAATATTTTTTCGATTTTCTCGAAAACCAATTAGTCCAGTCACTTTAGGCAAAAAAAGGAATCAACCTCGGAATTTGAGATAATAAGCTGGAAACTCGTATACAGCTTTATTTTGGCGTTCTAAAAGTTGTCTCAAAAGTCTCATATTATCTCGTGTCTGCGTCGTAAGTTATTCGAGGTCAAAGGTCACGAAAATCGGTTTTTTGCAATTATCTCCGTTTCTATTGCTCCAATGATGTTAGCATCCATTATCAAAATTGTAGAGCATAAAATTTGCGACAGATTTTGTTCTAAACATTTTTTCATAGAGTCAACCGTTTTTGAGATAGAGAGCGGAGAGCACCCAGCGCTCAAGCATATATACTGTAATACAAGGTCAACCGTGAATCTCGGTGAATAATACCTTGTATATAGTTACTAAATCATTACAATGTATTAACTAATAAATAATTAGTATTATTTATTAGTTAATATATTGTATTGAATGATGTTTTATATATATATATATATGTATTTATAGATTATAAATATAAAAAATTATTAAGTATTTGCTCTTTCAATTTTAAAGATTTTAAAATTTTAATTTTAAAATTTACAGATTTTAAAGTTTAAAATGTATAATCTTATTTTTCTATTGAGATTATAACTGGGAAGACGGACCTCTATAAGACGACCTTTTTCTATAATGTCTATACCTGCGAATGCGGACCCCTCCATAGTTCATGTGGCAGATGTTCAGTTGTTATGTGGAGACTGATTTCTTTTTCAACGGACTACTTTCTATTGACTGAATTCTTTAGTTGGTTATACGATCTCAGCAACGACGGACGTACAATTTTGATAATTATGGCTGATTTGTGTTTTATTTGTGGGAAGTCTCTAACTGAAGGTGATTCTGTGAATGTAGTGCGTGGCTTGAAAACTTTAAAAACTGCAAGTATCGAAAGAAATGATGGTCACATAGACTTCTTAAATACTTTAACCTCTGTGAATGTGCATGTCGAGTGTCGGAAAGTATACATCAGTAAAAATTCTATATCAGCATCAAAACGACGACTAGAGGAAGGTGAACCTTCACCATCATCCAGTGTACCTCGTAAAAAAAGGAGTGAGATTTAGTAACTATATACAAGGTATTCTTCACCGAGATTCACGGTTGACCTTGTGTTACAGTATATATGCCTGAGCGCTGGGTGCTCTCCGCTCTCTATCTCAAAAACGGTTGACTCTATGAAAAAATGTTTAGAACAGAATTTGTCGCAAATTTTATGCACTACAATTTTGATTCTGGATGCTAACATCATTGGAGCAATAGAAACGAAGATAATTGCAAAAAACCGATTTTCGTGACCTTTGACCTCGAATAACTTACGACGCAGACACGAGATAATATGAGACTTTTGAGACAACTTTTAGAATGCCAAAATAAAGCTGTATACGAGTTTCCAGCTTATTATCTCAAATTCCGAGGTGAAACCCTAAAGTGACTGGACTAAATGCATATTTTGAAGTAATCTTTTACAGGTTAGTTACACTCAGTAAGACCAACATACACAAAAATTGGCAGTTGAAATTTCCGCTGGGGCCGCTACTCCATGCTTACCCCGCCATGCTCTTTTCCTTCTGCTTGGTGTTGAGATAGTACGTGGTTTAATAACCAAAAGTGTCTGACAAATGGACCTCGATGTCTTCAAAGGTGGTGGCTCGGCAGGTGAGGGCAAGATAGTCTGCATAGAGGAAGCGGGGCGTGTTCGGGTCGTATGGTTGGTTATTTGGTATAGGTATTGAAGAGGAGCGGTGCCAAGACACTACCTTGAGGTATACCATTTTTCGGTGCTCTCCAACGATTTTTCTCCGAGAGGAGTATTCGAACAAAAAATCCTGATCGCTGATCAAGGTCTGCGCCTTCCACAACACACGTTTGGGGTTGACTGTATCGTAGGCAGCTCATAAGTCAACTAATACAGCACCCGTGACTAGACCTGTGTCGAAACCATCCTCAATGTGTGACACCGTCGTAATATATTTAAGGATAAGAATAATAAACAACAAATTGAACATTCACGGGTAATTTATTTTTATAAAAATATTTTGTACTGCTATTAAAGTAATATAGAGTCAGTCGATACAATAAACTCCATTTTATATATAATATATTATTTCCTTTAAATGGTTTCTCTATAACAATGAAAATATAACAAACATACGTATGAAACTATAAAACGTTCGAAACCTAAATATGTAAATAAATCTTACGTTTTGGCACCATTAGCATTCAAAAGCAAAGTAAAAAAAAAATAGCTGCATATATTAAAAGATTAGATAAGATAAGATTTTTAAATGCACATTTTATTTGTATACACATATGTGTTTCTAATCGTATTTTAACTTCGTATTTCTTTTATTTTATTGTTATCAAGTTTCTTTCATTTAGACAAATATTTTTAACAATATAAAAACGAATTTACTCGTGAATTACTCGTAACTTAACTTCATTGCATACAATTCAAAAGTGCCAATAATGCCTAATACATATTTCTGGAGTTATCAACTCGCCCACAAATAAATTAACTTCGTGCAAGTCGACTATACAAAAAATTCGCCCGTTTCGGACGACTAAATCCGTGCGAATCGACTAATACGCCGACCAAACATTGTCATGACTGTGATACCTGCACATCGTTACAAAATTGTCATGAATGTAAGTACAAAACTGAATATTTATTAAATGCAAGCATTAATTTCACAGTTATTATCTACATATAGTCACAATTTTATTAACATTCTACTAAATAGTAGTAATATCACTAAATAGTAAGTTGCCTTAGGCACAACATGCACTGGGCCCGCGTGGTGGAGTATGGCCTGCTCCCTCTCACAGATAGGACGCTTGTGCCACAGCTGTGGGAACATTATATGCTGATTATGCTTAGACACATTATTGTCTACATGTGCCTTTGTCATATTTGCAAAACATTGGCGGAAATAAGATTGAAAATAGGGAAGAATAATTTAAAGGCCAAAGAACCAACCTTTACTTTTTACTGTGCTTGTGATTTTCATAAAAAATAAAGCTGTTTTATAAAAAAAAAAACAACCGACTTCCACAAAAACGCTACAAAGTGAAATATAACTTTAATTTCGGAAGTCGGTGTCAAAAAACGAAAATTTGGAACCAGCGACACCGACTTCCAAAATTAGTTATTTATCACTTTGCAGTATTTTTGTGGAAGTCGGTTGTTTTTTTTTTTTTTGTTTATAAAAAAGTTTTTATTTTTCACTATTTTAGGGTACAGACGTGATGTTATGTTGTACGATTGCGTAAACAATGCATACATATGCGATAGCAGCAATCGCGGTTGTTTTACTGGGATTTATTGAAGAGTTCCGTTGTCTGTCTCCGAAACTCATCACACGATTTTTACGAAATTTAAATGGGACCATTTTGCAATAAGCCTTTATTGAACAAAAAAGAATTTTGCAAATCCGTCCATATATGACAGAGTTATGCCCGAACATACATAATATATATATATATATATATAAACGTCCGAATGGATATCCTCCTCCTTTTTGAAGTCGGTTAAAAAGGCGATAAAATTATCACGAAAGTTGCAAAAATATTAGTTTTCATTGATCAAACTTAATTTTATATAGGGTTCTATAGTATCACAAAAGGCTACTCATTCTCAATATTCAAATTATGAATTTTGTGCATCGCAGCTTCACAATTGTATTCAAGCATCATTAGATTAGTAGATAAATAAATAAGTCTTTTTCGTAAGCATAAAGCATTTACAAAGAATACGAAATTATCCACTTTTCCTATTCTTTGGGAATAAGGTAACATTGATTATAGACACATCAAAAGTGTCTAGGGATCAAGTACATTATTAATTATAAAAAAAATATCCAATTAATATTTACCAAATCTAGTATTCCAGACTGGCTTCTTACTTTAATTCCTATGTTGTTAAAAGTAAGAAAAAATGCAATTTTTAAATTGTGAAAAATTAACTAAGTTAATGTCGTCAATTAAATGACAAAAAAAGGCAAAAATGGGGATTTTTTACTATAAAGATAAAAAAAAAAAAATAATGTGTTTCCACCATGACACGAATCACACAATCACAGTGATTTGGCATGCTTAAAATCAGTTCATCAAAATCACTTTGAGGAATGGCCGCCCAAGTTCTTTCTAACAAGTCAAAAAGTTGTTTTACACGGCATCCATACTCAGCAGAGCTCTTCTTTGGAGCATATGCCATGCGTGCTCAATTGGGTTGAGGTCTGGCGATTGAGCAGGCTACGGCAAAACGTTGATGCGAGCATCGGCAAGAGTGCGTGTTGCGACTCTAGCCGTGTGTGGACGTGCATTGTCGTGCCTAAACGAATCACCCAACCGGCCTCGAAAAGGATGATCACGTCTGAAACAATCCTCTCCGCATAAATCTGAGGATTGAGGTTGCCCCTGATCCAAATGAGATCGGTTCTCCCACCGGTCAAAATACCGGCCCAAAGCATTATTATTCCCCCTCAATATGAATGAACTTCCTGACAAAATTTCAAACGCTCTTGACGTCCAGAGGTCCTCCAAACTCGAGTACGTCTTGTATCTAGCCTCATACCGAAACGAGATTCATCGGAAAAACAAACACAACGCCAGTCTTCTTCCTCCAAATTTCTATGGTCGCGAGCCCATTGAAAACGGGCCAGCGGCTTTCGGGAACGAAGACCCACTTCACGTAAACAATTTCGGATGGTTTGGTCGCTTATCAGCAAGCCTGAAGAGCTGTGGAGCCTCGTAGCCAACATCATGGCGGTCATGGTACGATTCCGTCGAGCAATATTTTGGTTGTACCGGTCCTGCCTGCGGGTGGTGATGCGAGATCGTCCTCCATGTCGCTCGGCCACGCTGCCCGTGATACGATAGCGTGTCCAGAGGCGGCTAATGACGCTCTGTGTAGTGCCAAGAGCGACAGTCACAGTACACTGCCTGGAACCATCTCGCAACATTCCGACGGCTCTCATCATCTCTTCTCGTGTCAAATGATGCCGTAGCTCCATATCAATGCAATTTTTTTCAGCTCGGATGCCGAAATTGTAATGGTTTTGTAAAAGCGCTATTACACTTTTTTTTTTTGAATCCTGATTGACTCCTGATTTTCCATTTTTAATTCAAATTTAAAGAAAACTTTATTCAAGTAGTAAAATTAACTAAAACGAATTAATAACGATCCAAAAAAGTTAAAATAATAATCCTCAATTGAGGCGATACTCTAAAAACTACTTGATCCCTAGACACTTTTGATGTGTGTGTTGACGTTACATTAAAATGCATGCCAGAATAAATGGTCTAATATATTGAAAACAAACGGTATTACGCTGCCAACCCGCACTGGGGCCGCGTGGTGTATTACGGCCCACCCCTGTGTCCCAGCACTGGGAAAAGCCTGATGAGCAAGTTGCCCAGTTTAAGTATTAAATAACAGATCTAGTCTCAGTTGAAATCATAAAAATCTACCGATTTAACATTGCAGCAGTTAAGATATTTATTCTGATAGATATAGATACTCAATTACTAGATTAGCCATATTACGTATTGGAACTTTAAACATTGACTTATTAATAAGTACATGAATTGATTATTAGGGCAAATAGTCATATTGATACAAAAATACAAAGGCTGTGCCGTCGTCAACTATTTTTTTTTTCTAGACGACTGCACAACGAGGAAGAGATAGGAATGAACACATAAGTATATTGTCTTTTCACCAGACTTCGCAGTCACTGAGTTTTAGTTAATTATTTGATTCGATAAAATATAATAATTTCACATTTAAAAATCTTATTAGGTATAACATTCTTTTTTCCTTAAAACTAATGCACGTTGCCTTGAAACCTCACTCTGAATCCGAATCTTACATAATGGTGTAAGCACTTCCATATTTCACTGACGTTGCCAAGTTCTCTTACATAAATGTATCATCTTAAAATTAATGTCATGAATTCTTCTCGAATATGTGTACTGACACTAAAATTATGCACACGACTGACCACAGCAAGACGAAAATAGCCCATGCAATGTGGGAAAATGGACTTTTATACTTATTGACTACTCCTAAACCTAACAAGTTCGTGCAATGACGCCTCGCAGACACCACTAGAAACGTCGGTATGAAGTATTGGATACCGGTGCCGGCGTATGAACCTGTGAACTCGATAAGTATACTTATATCCTCCAAGAAGTACGTCAGCAATACTGGAGGAATCACTGTAACTATAGGAAATATCACTTTCCTCAAAATAAAATTGTACGATTCGAGTTTCGACATATCTAGGAACAAGCTCTGTAAATTATTTCTTAGCGTAATAGCAATAATTGGGAAACTGGTAGAGAGAGTAAATACTGGGAACAGTGCGAGGAAATACTCAACAGTTTCTAGGAATACATTGTCGCTATCTGTGGGTATAAAGTTAAGCGTGTAAAGATCGTTTAAATGTGCGAAGGCGAACGCTCCAGTGAATGCTAGGAGTAGGTAGAAAATGGCTATGATAGCGTAGTCGAAGAACAGGTGTAGGCCGAGTCTCGTCTTGCCTCTGATTGGTGCGATGAGTCCGGGCAGCGAGTGGTGGCACATGAAGGAGTAGACGCAAGCGCCGAACAGCGTGGGCATGCCGGTGACGTCGAAGGCAGGCGGGTGACCCTGCGGTCCCCGACCCACTAGCAGGTGGATCGCCATTGAGATCATTATCGTGAATGCTGCAACCAAATAATAAATCTTATTATATAAAAATCTCGTGTGAGGGGCCCGTGGCTAAGTAATAACAGCCGCACAAGCCGATCGATCAGGTTAAGCTACACTTGCCGCGGTTGGTCTGTGGATGGGTGACCATCTTTACATACCGAGACCCATCCGTGCCTCGGAAAGCACGTTAAGCCGTTGGTCCCGGCTGTCATTCGTAGATATTTGACAGTCATTACGGGTAATCAGAAGCCCGAAAGTCTGACAATCAGTCTTACCTAGGGGTATCGTATTACCCAGTAACTGGGTTGTGGAGGTCAGATAGGCAGTCGCTCCATGTAAAATATTGGTATTCAGCTGCATCCGGTTACACCGAGCCCAACATAATTAGGAAAAGGCTAGGCCGATGATGGTATAATAATAATAATAATATTCCACAACTTTCACACAACGGTATACATACATGGTGACTGGTAATTAGTGACCGATACTTAAACACATGATTCTACTCATCATTACAAACAACTTTTACTATTGGACCAAATCCGAAATCGCGAAAAAAAATCAGCTGTTCCCTACAGTTATGTTCGTACGAGTCGTCAAAATGTAGGGAACAGCTGATTTTTTTTCGTCATTTCACTTTTTGTCCCATTATAAAACTTGTTTGTTGTCATGAGTAGAATCATGTGTTTAAGTATCGGTCACTAATTACCAGTCACCCTATACATGTATAAAAATCTCGTGTCACATGTTCGTACACGCTAAATCTCCGGAACCACCCAACCGAATTTAATTAAATTTTGTGAATTTGTGTGGTTGTTTCCAGCTTGAGAAATAGTGTTGGACCCGACAGGTGGCGCTGTCGAGATTTGCGCGAGAAAATTGCCAGTAGTTAATATCAGTAACGTACACATCAAAGTTGTGCTACCTGTAGTTATTAGTTCGAAATGCGGATTCCCGTAGGACGTTATGAACACAATAGGCATATTAGATCTGATTTCATAGATTCGCTCAACTGATTCAAGTTATTTCATGGATATATGTATTGTCACAATTTAATATATTTTATTACATACTCAGATTTACTTGGCAAAGCGGATAATCTAATATGTACATTTATAAGTAATATAATTAATTAAGTACGTAAACATTAATCTTCATAAAACATAGTGACCGAGTTACTTCTCGTAAGGGTTTTCCATCCGCGATTGATAAAATTATTGTGTAAGTATTGCAGTTTACATCTACCGGCGTCGATATCAACATAATATTATATTTAAGTACATGTAATTCACTTTATCAGATGAGGACCGGTTATCGTTGGTACTTATAAGCGCTAATTATGTTAAAATAAAAACATGTAAACTCTCGAATTTTATAGGCACACCTATAGCAATTTGGGTATTTTTTTTTTTTTTTATAGTAACTCGTGCATTTGCTCTCGGAAAGCACCATTTGGTGAAGTGGAAGTGATGATGAAAACCACAGATGGCCATCGGAACTACTCAATAATAAGTATTTCACGGGTCGCGATTCGATTGGGTACTTAATGTGGTTGCTAAGCAATTTATGCTCGTCACAATGCTTATGGTGAAGTAGAGCTGATGGTGACTTTTCAATGAGCTCCAGTTCTCCTGGTTGTAATTAGGAGAACTCCTTAACAATTAACGTCCGTGCATCGGGAAAAGTAATATTTTGTAAAAGGTGATGAGCAGTTAGCATTAGGCTATTGTAACTGAGATAAATTACAAACTAACCCATTAAAAAGTGAAAAATAAAAACCTAAAAACTTTTTACAAAAAAAAAACGGACTTCCAAAAAAAAACACTACATAGTGAAAAATAACTTTAATTTCAGAAGTCGGTGGCAAAAAACCAAAATACAGATCCAAAGACACCGACATCCGAAATTAAAGTTATTTTTCACTTTGTAGTGTTTTTTGGAAGTCATTTTTTTTAAGCAAGTTTTTTTTTTGTAGAAAATGATCTGTGGTATGGTGACGACCATATATCATCACATTTGATGCGCGGAGAGGAGTGTGGGACATAAGGTGAGGAGTTTTTAGTGCGAACTAGCTTCCACTCGCGGCTTCGTCTGTGTGGTATGTTGATAAAAAGTATTCGGTCTTTCCCCAGGGTTCATAATATTCAAACTTCATTAAACCAAATTTCATCAAAATCGGTCCAGGCGTTTTAAAAATTAGCCGGAACAAACAGACAGACAACATTTTTTTAATTCTGTTTTTTTTTTATAAGTAAGTAGGCACCTTTTATACTTTATACTTTCCTATGCATTTAGTAAAAAGCTGTTATTTTGACATTACAAAGAGACATTTCAATTTTATTTATTTTTATGTATACAAATAAATAAAATTGAAATGTCTGTTTGTAGTCGAACCCTCACATGTATACATGTGAGGGTTCGACTAGAAAAGTAAAGGCAGGCTAATGAAACCGACGCGACGTATGGATTGTGTGAAAGATGAAATGTCCAGAAAGGGGGTAAATACTATGATTAACGCTGATAAAATCTATGCAAGAAGACATTGCAGGTCTGCTGGGAGAAATTTCTTAAGAAATAAGCAGTACTTTGAAATTATAATAATTATGTTATATCCATAGGTATTTTACTGTGTCATTATCTGCCTAACCTTTTCCCAACTATGTTGGGGTCGGCTTCCAGTCTAACCGGATGCAGCTGAATACCAGTATTTTACATGGAGCGACTGCCTATCTGACCTCCACAACCCAGTTACTGGGTAATACGATACCCCTTGGTAAGACTGGTTGTCAGACTTTCGGGCTTCTGACTACCCGTAACGACTGTCAAAGATCTACGAATGACAGCCGGGACCAACGGCTTAACGTGCTTTCCGAGGCACGGAGGGGTCTCGGTATGTAAAGATGGTCACCCATCCACAGACCAACCGCGGCAAGCGTAGCTTAACCTGATCGATCGACCTGCGCGCCTGTTATTATTTAGCCACGGGCCCCTCAGGTATTTTACTGTGTGCACATAAATAATAAAATAAATAACTTGGTAATGAGGCCGGGTAAATTTATAATGTTCTTAAACAACACATTCTATGGTGTATAAAATTAAAATTCAACCGAAGGAGATGTTTCATTTTTGTACAGAACTTTGGCTAGGACGTGTACATTTCAAAACAATTGAAAAATTTTAATTAGTTTGTACACAAAGGGTTATTCTCAAATTCACAGATTAATATTTTCCCTAAATTCAGGGTATTTACCCCCGTTTTTTGATATATTGTACAAGTGCTAGCCAAGAATGAAATATCTCCTTTTCTTGTGTCATGTTAGGTTTACCAGAGACTACATTGAAGTATTATTTTTAGCTTCCTTTTGTGCAGTAGGTGCCCCCCACATATCCCCGTTATTATGCACTTGCTCCATCAGTCAATCTCAATCAATTGGTGTGAATGCAAGTGGGCTATCATTGCACTTGTCCCATTGACTGAATCAGGGACGTGCAATTTATTAGTTAAACTAGTTACTAGTGTTATGTGGCAAACACGTGAGAGTAATGGATGTCGCTATATCTCAGCACTAAGTCTTGAAAGTAATGCATTGAAATGTGAGCTTTATACGTAAAGTAGCATTCCTGACCACTTTATTTATTTATGAAAAAATTATGCTCAAGTTAAAAAAATACTGTACAAGACGGACTTAATGCCAGAGGCATTTTCTACCAGTCAACCTTAGGGTGGTCCAGGTGCAACATACGGGATAGATAGCTAGGAAATGACTATAAAATACAAGAATGAATAATACATACATACCTACATATAAACAAAATTAACTGTCAGGAGAAAAAAAAATGATCGGTAGAGGAGAAAACGAATCCAGCAAATCAGCGCTGGGATGTCACGGCCAACTTCACTACATAGTATAAAACAAAGTCGCTTCCCTGTCTGTCTGTCCCTATATATCCTTAGATCTTTAAAACTCCGCAACGGATTTTGATGCGGTTTTTTTTAATAGATAGAGTGATTCAAGAGGAAGGTTTATATGTATAATACATGCATAATATAGTAGAGAAACACTGATAATTTTAGAGGTTTCTAATGTGATGTCGTAAATAAACAATTTTTTTGCGCTTACATTGTAAACGCTGGCTGAACCATTCGAGATAGATCAAAATAATGTACTACAGTATTGTACTCCTTAAAAAGCACTACAAAAAAGTCCGTGATGGTATATGTCTATCTCTTAGGGATAGCCCACAATAACCATTTTTTATCTTTAACTTTTTACGAGAAATAATGGCTCTAAAATTACCAGTGTTTCTCTACTATATTAAGCATGTATTATACTGATTATACATATAAACCTTCCTCTTGAATCACTCTTATCTATAAAAAAAAAACCGCATCAAAATCTGTAGCGTAGTTTTCAAGATCTAAGCATACATAGAGACAGACAGACAGCGGGAAGCGACTTTGTTTTATTCTATGTAGTGATCAGCATTGCACCCGTGCGAAGCCGGGGCGGGTCGCTAGTTCATAATATAATAATAAAAATATTAATTTCAGGTAAATAACACCCATTAATAGAAGACACATATAAAAATCAAAACTTTTTAAATGAAAAGATAACCAACTGTTAGATAACTTTCTGTCACATAAAAAGGAAACGTCATTATACGTGAAAGCTCGTGTTTTGCTTATTTATTTTTGGTTCGATAAACTAAAAAAAAAAAGTAGATTTTAAATTATATTACTAAGTACTGGCCACTAGTCCGTAGTAGACCTTCATTAAATTAAGTAATCAACGCTTTTAATTTTACTAACGTAACAATTGCGATAACAGGCGCCCGTTTTTTTTGTGAATTTAATACTTGTTATTATAATTAATAAGAATAACTTTCCACGTTTACTACAGCGGTGTTTATATTAAATAAACTGCTTAATAATCTACACTAATATTATAAAGAATGAAAGATTTGATTGTTTATTTGTATTGAATAGGCTCCGAAACTACTGGACCGATTTGAAAAATTGTTTTACCATTAGAAGCAGACATTATCCCTGATGAACATAGGCTACTTTACTTTACCGCGGGAAAATGATTCATTCCTACGGGAAAACGGGTAATAGGATTTAAACGGCGGGAATTCCGAATTCTACGCAAACGAAGTTGCGGGCGGATGCTAGTATTTTATAAAGAAGTTAATTAGTTTTTCTGAAAATATTTTTTTACTAGACTCACTACTCAAATATTTTTGGTGGTATGGGACTGTTGGTAAATTATACGAATGTACAGACGCCAGCACATCAAGCTACCCGAAACTGTCACATTTTCCCAAGCAACTTTGAACCTTATACTTTAGCGATAAAGTTGAAAATCTATTAAAGAAATGTAACAGATTATAGTAGCTTGATGTGCTGGCGTCTGTACGTAAATTATTCTTCTGCTTGCAAACCTTTTAGCATTTTAGGTTCGGTTATATTTGCTAAGGCCTAGAATGGCCTAGACGATATACCTTATTGAATATATTATGACCACTTTTATAAAACAAAACTCACCCAGCCATCTCATCCCAGAGGTGAACAGCTGCAAATACTTGGTCTTCTGCACGTTGAAAAAGACGAAAGGTCCCATGGCCCCCACGAACGTGAGCAATGCCACCCGGTAGGTGTCCAGACGACTGTAGCCGATGTGTTCCGAAGATGACGCGTTGAAGCAAGGCAGCTCATCCCAGACTTTCGAATCAGTCACGTTCGGAGGGATCGGGGAACTATTGGGTGGAAAAAATAAACTAATTACTAACTAGTAATTATTAAATAAAAAATAAAATACGCTTATCAGAAGGGCAATTCTCGTAATTTTAAGAACGTTCTCAGTCTGATCTTAGTTTCAATCTGTCAAAAATACCTCTAATTTCCCTAAATTTTTGTAAAATTTGGCAATTGTTTGTCGCCCAGATGCCACCGCGACTAGATTTTGAACATTTTAAATTAAGAGAATTGGGCTTCTGGTACGTAGGAATACTGAATGAGTCAGTTAGTCAGAAAGTTGCAGTTAGTTGCCCGTGCCAAGTCCTATGAAGAAGAACAGATAACTCCATCATACTCAACTTTTCACATCTTTTAGAGCAGTGGTATTGGCTGCTAGTTGTAGATCGTAAGTTCAAACCCACAGGCGCTTTACTTTGTGTTAATTATTTCATCACCACTGCTCGCAAGACGGTGAAGGAAAGCATCGCGAGGAAACCGGCGTGTCCTAGAACCAAAAATTCGAAGATATGTGACATCTACCAACCCGCACTGGGCCCGCGTGGTGGTTTACGGCCCGCTCCCTCACAGAGAGCAGACCTGTGTCCCAGCGATGGCAACATTATCGATTGATTATATACCTACTCAACTTTTATTATGTGAAGGTCTATTTCGACTGTAAATGCTGTTATTATACATTAATAACATTTGTGTATAAGGCAGCCCGGGTAAAAATTATTTTCGGTGTGATTTCGGCCTCATTTCGGCGTGTTTTTGGAGTGTGTCGGCGTATTTTCGGCCTGTTTTTGGCGTGTCGGCGTGTTTTCGGCCTGTTTTTGGCGTGTCGGCGTGTTTTGGGCCTGTTTTTGGCGTGTCGGCGTGTTTTCGGTGTCTTGTTCGTTACCTCGGCCTGTTTTCGGCGTATTTTCAGCCCGTATTTTTTACCAGGGAGGATTATGCTGAAACCCAAATTCGTTTACTAATCTATACGACAAATCTCCAATTCAATATATCCATTTTATATTTGATGCTGGTAATTAATATTTTTAATTGGCTTCCCGACAAAAAAATTCTCCACTTAGTTGATAAAGTAACTGAACCTGATAAATGACGTATAATTACACGTCCATCTTTGTTATTGTTTGGACGTTCAATAAATCAGTGTGCAAGTTATATTTAAAGCTGCATTGCACACGCATGAGGACACATATTCGCCCGTGTTATCTCTCCCGCTATTCGAAACATTGGCTATAATTATAATACCTATTACAGCAGTAGTTAAACAAAATATTACACCTGACCAAATATTCGGAACTGTCTGAGATATTTATTGTATGTAAGTTTACAAAACAGCTATGTTAATAAACAGGTGCTACTCGTAGTATCTTTGGTGGTATGTTACGAGTCACATGGAAAATGATATAATACCAGCAATGCTATTCTGTAAAAATGTCACTGTTAGAACTTGGGTGAAGTGAGCGGAAAGTGAGCTCTGTCATTCCGTAATGGTAGGGATTGACACTATTAAGTGCTCACTTCACTTATGATTTCACGGTGAGATTTTTACAGAATCGACCGGCAGAATGTCGATTCTGGAAAAATCGAAAGTGAGCTGTCAGTGGCATCCTACTGATACTAGGGATTGACCAAGCAAACATTTACAATCATAACTAATCGAGATTTTAGTAGTATTTTTTATGCTAATTCTATTGACCATTTTATATAATTTCTAAGCTAGTATTTTAGTTGCCAAAACATCGCTACATAAGGACTAGTCTAGGAAAAAAAAGAAAAACAAAAAAAACAACATTGAGATTCTGACTAAGTTTCTGATTTGCTATTTTATTTTAAAACCCCACAAAATATTAATGTTTTGGCAACTAAAAATGCCACTTACAAATATACGTTTTTTTGCTATGTGGGTAGGCAGAAACTGCAGAAATAAGATCACCAAGAATTTGTACTTTTGGTAAGTGGAATATTATTACATTTTATGGTATGCACTTACATTAAGTATGATTTAGTAAGAAATGTGCAATATTTGACTTAATGCTTAAGTGACTTAGGGTCGGTTCACATCTGACGGAAGATGCGTCGAGCGTATCATCGTCGGTCGCGTCTATTCGGTCAAACAGGGTGTTTTCATATCTGACGGAAGATGCGTCGGGCGTAACTTCGTTTTGCCACATTATTACGCGTCTATTCAGTTTCTGCATTCAGCATCTACAGAGCGGTTGAGTTGTGTGATAATTAATTCTAAAATGAAGCCCATCGAAATAATAGCTATTTGTAAGGCTTTAATCAAAATACACGTGGCGCGACGTTGCCGCTCTTAGGGCTCTTTCCCACGGCAAAATCACGTTTTTTGTAGGTACGGTTTTTTGCAGGATCCCGTTTGAGGAGTTTCCTGTGGAGGTTGTTCGTACCTGCAAAAAACGGGATTTTGCCGTGGGAAAGGGCCCTTCCGTCGGCCGACAATGCGTTGACGGAAACGGAACAGTCGCCTTAGGCTCGACGCACTAACGCATCATCGGTTAAGTGTGAAAGGTTGAATGTTTTCTCATATAATTGACTGTTCTGGCGTTACGCAACCGATAATACGCGACGCATCTTCCGTCAGATGTGAACCGACCCTAAATGCACATTTCTTAATTTAACTTTCTTTCTTACTTCATTTTAAAGTTTGTGATCTAAGTCAACACAGTGTTTAGTGATCGTTAGCAGTTGTGCAATGCGGCCGATTACACGCTTCATTTAATGCGTGTACCTTCCTCTGATTGTCCATTCATTACCCAATGATCATATCGGTCAAGGATTTAGTATAAATAATAATAATAATAATAATAAACAGGTAATAACGAGGTGTGTGACACTGACGCGTATGTTTTTTTTAAAGGTGGAATACTTTGTACGATGAGAGCGATTACAGAGAATTTCTTAAACGGACTAACATTAAGTCACAGCTACGAGTACCAGTATTTTTTTTGGGGAAAATCAAGTCATTTATTCAAACTAGGCTGAGAACGCTGAGGCCCTTTGAACGTCAAAATTCCATAAATCCTAAGCAGACTATCTTAGTCTGCTTAGTGCTTTAGCTGGGAAGAAGTGGCGCAACAAACTCTCCAGTAGCACAGCTGTCCGCTCAGTTAGAAGAACTAGATACATAGATCTCGCGAGCCCAAGCGCAGCATATGAATCGCTTTGCGGCAAAAATCATTCAGGAAAAATCGATCGACTATTATGTAGGGTAAGGTCAAAAGTTGATAATGTCTTGGTCCAGCAGTAGCTAATAGCATGATGACGAAAAAAGTCAAGAAGAGTTACTATGGACAAATAAAATAGATTACTCACCACACTACATCCATAACAGACTTTGCAACAGCTGCTGAGTATATCGACAGGTCTCCGTATAAATAAATACACAATGTGCAGTAGAAGGTAGTCCTGCCGATCTTGTTGAAGAACAGGTTGGCCATCTCCCCCAACTCCACGCGACGGTCTAGGCTGTAGTATCGAGAGGGGATCGTGTCTCCGCAGACCAGAGGTTCTTCGAGGTCCCCATGATTGTTCTGCGAGGTTAATGGGTCATCATCCGATTCGTGGTCTTGGATCTGTGAATTTGTGGTATGATTTAGTTAGGTTCAAATCAAATATGCTGGCTCCTGAAATACAGGTAATCTAGCCTAGCTCTGGAGCCAAGGTCTCAAATTTTTCGTTACCTGTTTATGGCAATAAAGAAAGGAGATGGATACCCCGGTCCCATACAAGCTTTGCCCAGGAATGGACACAAATAAAACAAAATGTATTATGAAACAATAATAGTTTTTAAAACCCTGTATATTCTTTTTTCGTCATAAAACTTGGTGAACCAAGGCCATAACACCCTCCCAAATCTGGTGACCTCAACCTGTCAAAAAAAAAAATACAGACCTGTCGTTCACGGAGTAATACACTGTCATCCAACAGATTGAATTTCAAACCTAATGACTGCATGACAAATAGGGAAATACACATATATACAAAACAATACTATAACTTCAAAAATCTTTAATTAATTGGATAAAACTTTTAAACTAAGATAAAAGAGAAGCACTGTTAACACTTGTATCATGATGCTTGGTTCTGTTCACTTGAACTGCTTCATGCTGTGGAGTGCAACAGTTTACTAATCTCCGATATATGCTTAATCATATATATTTAATATATTATCAATAATGGGAGGTGGACATTTTGGCAAAGGTATAAATATTTAACTTTTTTTTTTAGTTTTAATAGCCCCCATTGACCTTCTCTCAATACTTACACTCTCTCTCTTGATAGTCTGTAACCTCTTCCACTTATACACAGCATTCGCACATGCCATGGTCTCGATGACATATGTAGCATTCAAGAAGCTCATGAATGCAAGAAACATCAGTGATATGGTGCTGAGACCCCATCCTGCGCGTGCGAATGCTGCCGGCAGTGTTAGTGCTCCGGTCCCAACAATCAAGTTGAATATGTAGATTAAACCCACCTGGTGACAAAAAGTATAGTTAAATAGAAGAAATGGCCATAATTATTTACTTTTAAGATTTTTTTATTTCCTTATAATTTTTATTGAACCAACAATTTATTATAAAATGATGTGACTATGTATTTTTAAATGATTTCTTATTTCAGAACCTACACTTTTTTGGTTTTGTTTTTCAGATTTTGTACAAGCTTGTATATCATTGTTTTTATTAATAATTATTCAATGCAATGGTCTCAATCTTTTGCAGAGGACTAAAAGTAGGTAAGGGACAGCTTGTAACGGTATTATTCGCGAGGGAGGGAGAAACAACAGTTTATATAGTAACCAACACAGAACAAAGAACTTCTACATTCAATGCAGAAATCATGTCACCCCATCACAGAACACGTGTTCACACACTGCCCTAACATATGATCACCAAAAAACTAGTTTTCTGTAACATTATATGTGTTTTACACATACCCATACTGAATATTGGTCCCCTGCCTCTGTTATAGGCATTCTTAAAAGCCTTCTTATACCCCAGAAGCGACGAGGCATTGCACTCTGCCACTAAAGGACATTGCTGCCGGATATCTGACACAGTAATGAATGAATTTTTCCTAATCGATCTATTATTAATGTAGCAAATTGATGTTATCGAATAAACACAAAAGATACACAATTATTGCAAATTTTGACAATAACTTTTGACACTTGACAGTTCTACTTTTGACGTAAAAAGGCTTGGTCTGGTCCGGTGACGTCAGTTAATTCCCGATGAACGAAACGCACAAAAGGAAAAAATATACTAACCGGTGCTGCGGTGGGTAAATATTTAATTTTATTTAAGCGCTAAACATGCGGAATTTTATACGACTACTCAAAAACACATTTTTTTTTTCAATATTAGCTATAGCTGTAGGTTCTTGCACATATTCAATGCGTAAAAGTAGCTATTCTATCGACTCAGATTCACAAAACAGGAAAGAACTAAGTCAAAAATGTCCAGATCATCCGTCATTTGTTAACATTATTACCTGTGATGATGTAACTTTGGACTACATGGGAATCTTACGGTCAACCTACAAGATCAACCGCACATCAGTAGTATTACTTGTACTGAGTGTTACTACAATAAGCGACCGCCTTTACTCTCAACTCAGCCTATTGCAGTCCACTGCTGGACATATGCCTCTCCCAGGCTGCGCCACAACACCCTGTCCTCCGTTTCCCGCATACAGTCTGTCCCAGCCACCTTCTTTAGGTCGTCCGTCCATCTAGTCCTTACTGCTACGAGATAAAAGCGTGAATCATGAAGGTGCGATTGACAGTTCCATCCATGATCCTTGATCAATCTGATACCAAAGTGAACGTCGTAGGATGAAAAACAAGTTAAATTAATGATAGAGTAGAAGGAGTACTCGAAGTCTTTAAAGGGTGTTCTCCGTCCTAATCTTTCGCAACAATTACAACGGATATTGTAGGTATATGCATACCTACGGCATGGTATTTTCTACTATTTGCTTCTATATTATAAATCATTCGTTTTCTACGTTTTGTTAATAATAAAAAAATACATGTATTTGTTTATTTTCCTGAGCAAGTCGACGATGCAAGGTTGTGCCAGTGGCCAGTGAATCGAACCGGTACTATATTTTTGGGTAATTTTTGTTTTGCTGCCGGCCTGAATGTAATAGTCTCAAGAGTATAATCTAGTGAGCAGAATTATCTACTACTATGTTGTAGTTTGTAGGGAAAAAATGACCAATTTCACATTTTAGGCGACCACTATGGTCTGTTCCAAAAGTATGCGATGAAACTGTAAACAAACCCCGTTTAGGTTAACTTCGTATGCAATCGCGTTAAAAACTGAAAGCTCGACATAGGTGGTAGCACTGCTGCCCGTCTACAAACTACCATTGTTTTGTTTATGTTTACTTTTGTGTCGATCACAAATTACACGAAAACTAGATAAATATGTATGCATCTTGGCGTGTAGCACTATTAAAATAGGAGCTAAGGAAAAGGCAAGCGTCCACACTTTATGGTGGCTCTGAAATGTGCTAAAGCACTCAAATCTTTAGTGGCATGACACTACAAATTGACATCCATAAATACATACATTTTCTGATCCCTTTGTTGACATTTTCAGTAGATACTTCTTCTGTTAACAGTGCACAGAGACAGGATAAATTAAATATTTATCTTCTGTCCTTTTCTTATTGAAATAGGAAGAAAAAGATGCACTGAACTTAAATTTAGTTTAGTTTGTGAATAGGTGCCATTATTGTTAAATTTCAATACTAGCGATAAGCCTACAGATATTTTAATTAGTTTTCAAGGTCACGATAGTATTTCAATACTATCGAGAGTCTATCGATAGTATTTCAATACTATTGAGAGTCTATCGATAGTTGAGCAACACTAACTGTTAATACATTTTATTCAAGAGAACACACAAAACAGTATCCACATTCAGTCATTTCCAGGGTCTGTCAACTTTGTTCTACGAACTGTATGTAGGTGGGCTTGAAAACAAGAAAAAGACAACGCCATCAGAGTAAAAGAGATGAATATATAATGTTGCCACTAAAAAAACAATTTTGTATTTTCCATAATAATGAGCTTATTATTTGATTTTAAAATAAATTACCCTTGAAAAAACCTTTAGCCAATATTCTGATATTACACAAATATATTTCATTGAGGAATATAACATATGTAATTGATTATTACATAATAAAAAAATGATATGGAGGATAATGTGTGGAAACACTAACGTCCGCACGTCATTATTGATTATGACATTGACCGTTGACGTCACAAGAAAAATGTCTGCCGCCGCTTGCGCACCATTTTATGTTGTACTTGTTTATTTGTAATCTAGTTTCATTTAATTCTACAAACATTGATAGCGTTGAGTCGAGCTTGCTCCTGCGTTCCTGTGTTTTGGTGAAATTAAGTGTGTATTTGTGAGATATAGACTCGGTGTTGAGACAGTGACTCTTGTTTGATTTTGTGTTTAATTTCGCGATGAGTTCGCAGTCAGCAGCAAAAGCAGTCATAATATAATAATTAATCTGTTATTTAAATTATAATTATTCACATGCTAAATAAAAAAGTCAAGTACTAATCTTTGTTTTACTAGACTGCTCTGTATAGATAAATTTTAGCATTTTATGTACAAGTACAGTGTGTTTCTCGATAGTGATTGTTGATGTCAATTATTGCTGAGCAAAAATTGGCCATCTTGTAGGAAACTATCGAGAAACGCACTGTACTTGTGCATAAAATGCAATACAAAGTATCTATAAAATGCACTGTAGTTCAAAATTCGCGCCCTAGCTTCTACTCCTTAGTTTTCGTGGGCGGAATATAGATGGCGCCAGTCGGTAAGGAAATATTTCCTCCTAAAATTTGTACGGAGCAGTTATTCTTCCCTCTGTAGGGTATATATGTTCTGTGGTCATTTCAGTCGGCCAGGATACCAGTACAATACAGTTATTAACTTTAAATAAATGCCTTTCTTCTATATTGTTTAGTTTTTTTCTAGCTTTTTTTTAATTACTACCTCGAGCTACAAACATGTAGGTACCTACCATACCTACCTTTGTAAAATTCTATTCAGAAAACCAACACTTATTAGAACCTAATAACCCACTGTATTCTGATTCAGTATTGTGGGCCGCGTGTAATTAATGTGAAATGAAAAATTAGCAATCGCTGTCACAAGAATGTAAAAATGTTAGCTTGTATGAGTACCTACCTAAGTACTCACCAAGATAATTATTGTTTTGATCGTATGAACTTTTGTTTTTAGTTAGTTATGGAAAGCTTTGTTTCCTATGTTCCCATTTGTATAAGAATATAACCATACTTACATCTATTACCTCTACATTACAGTTTTACACATAGACAGGCATCCATAGTCAATTGACTGTCTATAGTTATAGAAAGATACACTCAGTATAAAAATAGGTATGTATTCGTACGGTATTATTATAGGTACATATTTATAGATAGATACTATAGATAATACCCTCTGCATATTGAATGATAGACGTATGTATAGTAAATTGCTATAACCCGGCCATGATAAAAACCAGGAAACTTTAGAGTTTTCGCAGCGACGAATATGTCCATCTTGTATTGGTAGCGTTTCATAGCTCTTCGTGCGAACCCCGACGACGAAATCATTCCATCCAGCCGTCGAAGCCGTGTTCTCGGGGGTTTGGGATTGTGATTTTGTATAAATCTTTAAGTTATGTGCCAACAACATTACAAAACAGAGGTAAGTGCTAAAATAAGCTAGTTTATAGAAATAGTTCTTTATGTCGTCGTTGATCGCTCTGAGCATTTATGGCATCGCTTTCTCAGGCGTATGTTTGCTCTCCCTCCAACAAACGGGATGTCAGCGACATGTTTAATTTTCTGTCTCATTCCTTCTAGTAATATAACACCGTTGTGCTCGGTCGTGTCACGTAAGATTTTTTGTATTTTTGCCTGATTAGAGTGCAATTTTTGAGCAAGTTTTGTAATATTCATGTTATTTAAGTGTTTGTGTATGTGGAGTACTAATTTGTTTCAAAAATATTTGCTTTATTCCTATGATATGGGTCGTGCTAACTTTCACTCTAGATATAGATAGGTACCGTGGATGATATAGCATAGATAGATACATGTATACGACTGTAGATATTCAACATCGAGTCGTCGAGTCTCAAGGCCGAAACACACAAATATATAAGTATATAATGTAAGAAAAGAATATTGGTATAAAAGGAATGTGAAAATTGTAATGGGAATTGTGTTACTTTAACGTTTTACTCTTTATAATTTCGGTGCGACCGTAAACTAAAGTACTTGCGTCGTATTAGATCGTATACATTTTGGAATGGCGTATTGTGAAACACCATCATGATTTTTGATGAAAAGATTGCTTTTATCTTCGCGACGCAAATCTAAGTGATGTATATTTCGATGTAGCTATTCCTTGTAATGTAGGTACAGTGTCTACCTATGCTATATAAACACTGATCAAATTGACCTTTTTTTAATCCTTGAGATAACCTCAAAAAAAAAGATCATGTACTTATTGTTAAGACCCACGTATTGATTTTTATTGATTGTTTATGCTGATTGTGCCAATAAGAAATGTTAAATATGAATTCTTTGTCCTACAGATAATCTGAAACGTTACGAGCTGACTGCAAAGCTGCTCTGAAGGATCTGCCGAGCCCGCATTATCTGTGATATACAGCTCAGCCTCTCGTCCGTCCTAAAAGGTAAGCAAAATATGGTCAACAACTTGCATACCTACTATTTGCAAATCAACAATCTGAATTGTAGGGATAAATTCTTGCAACATAAATGCTAGCTAAAAGAATGATCACAATTTTTTTTATTCACACCAACAGTTACTTCAGAATAACACATTTAAAGGAGCATTTGTGATACATTGAAATAATCTCATTACATTTTTATACTCGGACTAAATAAGAAATATAATTTTCACCTAGTATTATAACACTCATGGAACATATTTGGACAGGTTTCAAATATCTTGTTTGATGAACAATTTAATAAATAAACTATTTTTAATACAAGTAAAGAAAGAGTAAATAAGAGCAGTACAATTTAGTCAGTGATGCAAAAATTGTTACTAAGAAAATGGGAATGTTTCTTCATAGCCTTTCTTTTCAATAAATAAATTAAAATTTGATTTTGAATCAAGCCTTCATTGTAGAATTTATAGCTTATGAAAATTTGGTTTTGCTTATCCTTGAATGCATTATTATTTATATGAGGCACAAGTTGGCTGTATGCTGATACAATGTTGTGTACTTTATAGGGCTGGGCCAATCGGGGCTAGGAGGCGAGTCCGCAGCAGCTTCCAGCGGTGATCTCACCTTGTCCTCTGCCATAGAGGCACTAAACACTGCTACCTGCTTTATTGACTGCATCACTACGAACCATTGTTACTTAGTCTATAATTGAAACAATATGCTATCTGTGAAAATAAGTATAATGTTAGGTGAAAACTGTAGAAAATTATTCTATTTATAATAATTGTCTGATGTCTAATGTTTCTGTAATATTATGTGTTCGACATCTAATTAAGGATAATTGTTACTCCAATATTAATACTGTTACCGAACCAATGCAATGTAATTACTCCACCTTGATGTTGGTGGTGAACACAAATAATTTTGGTGCTTTTAAGCGAGTCGAGAAGAATGAAAGTCATGAAGCTAGTGTAAAAATGGTAGATTTAAATATTTATAATGTAGAATTTGTTGATAGTGTCCAACAAAACCAAATGATTGGCGATACGCCTAACTACTGCATTCCTTTAACGATTAACGCCATAACAGTCCAGGGTATCTCATACAGTGACCCATATTTCAGTAGCTTTAACTTAAACTATAAGATGGCGTTCGGAGCGCCGGAGCATATGAACAAGTCTGATTACGCTTTTAAATCCTCAGTTTGTATTATACGAGATGAGCCTTGCGATACGCAACTACTAAACGACAAGTCTGCTCATAATATGATATCCAAAACGAAAACTCGAATCATTACTAATGAAGACAAGTCTGTGAAGACATACCATGACAATAATGAATTGGAAGTTGGTTACGACAAACCCGCCAATAAGACGGCTTTGCGAATGTTCGCGAATGGTGATCTCACCTTCGACGCTATGTTGGAACTCACGAAAAACGAGGATCGAATAATCAAGGATATGAAAACAGAAGAGGTTGACAGTTGGGGCGTGCCGCGCCGCCTGCGCCTGTGCGGCGGTGGCGAGAGCTCGCTCAACGCGGCCACCGGCTGGGGCAGCCCTCCCGCCTCCAACAACAGTAAGTTTACCTTTCCTTGCCTTCTTACTAACATCTTAATCCGAAACAGTAGAATAGTAGTTAGTTTTTGATCGACTCTCAAATATTTGGCAGTAACGCGCATGGCCGACATAAGACCTATATTTTAATAGTCGTCGGTGATAAGAGAGTAAAAATAGATCTTTTTTCTTTGCCAGCTGGGAATTGGGGCGGTAATTCCAGTGGCCAAACAAATAATGGGACAAACAATACTCAACAATGGAATAACGCTGCTCAGCGCCCGCCCACTTCTCAAGCAGACAGTAAGTTGTTTTAATATCGTCATTAATGATGGAGTCATCAAAATAAAATTTGTATTTATGTTGGCAAATGATATTTACAGTGATTACAAATTACGACTAACATTGTGGATGTTCGCATCTTGTCTAGGTGCTTATGGTTGGGATTGTTTCTTGCAGTGAATAGCAACAAGGGGAATGGTAATCAAATGCCTCCAACCAGTGGCGCGTCTGCACAAAATTGGCAAAGTTCCCCGCCAAACATGCCAAATTCGCAGCCTAACAACAATGGTGCACCTACGAGCAACGGTTAGTGGACAATATTATAAAATGCATTATAAAATATATGTCTTATTTTTAACTTGGATTGATTTTTTAATTTTTCTTTCACTTAGGTACGAACAACGCGGGTAACGGAAACAATGGCGGTACTAATCCTCCCAATTCAACTGCTAATTCGAATGGGCCCACCTCGGCCAATGGAAACAATGGCAACAACGCCAACAGCACTTCCTCTGCTAAGATTGAGCAACTCAATTCAATGAGGGAAGCTTTGTTTAGTCAAGATGGCTGGGGAGGCGTAAGTGTTCAGTTATCTTATCTAAATGCAATGCAATTTAATAAATAAAGAACTATCTTCTAAGTGTTTATAATTTTTTTTAGCAACATGTAAATCAAGACACCAATTGGGATGTACCTGGCTCTCCTGAGCCTGGACCAGGAAAGACTGAAACCCAGCCTGCAGGGGGGCCACCAGCCTGGAAACCGAATATCAACAATGGTGCGTTCCTTGGAACCGATCTATGGGAGGCTAACCTACGGAATGGAGGGCAACCGCCGCCGCAGCCTGCCGCTAAGACACCGTGGGGCCACACTCCCACCACTAATATTGGCGGTACGTGGGGAGAAGACGATGACGTCGCGGACTCAGCCAACGTGTGGACCGGACCACCGCCGCCGCAGCAGTGGCCCGCAGGACCTCCGCAACACGCGCAGCAGTGGGGCGTGCCCAAGAAGGACGACTGGAACGCGTGGGGAGAACCTCACCGACCTGTCGATCCACGTATTGACCCGCACCGTTCGAGCGACCCGCGCCAGCAAAGCGCTGACCCACGCCACGACCTGCGTGGAGGAATATCTGGCCGCCTCAACGGAGACATGTGGAGCCAGCACCACCAACACACGGCCGGTCCGAACAAAATGATGCCTGGCGGCGTCAACCAGTGGGGCGCTCAAGGGCCCAAGGACCCGATCAAAGGATCAGGATGGGAGGAGCCATCGCCACCGGCGGCAAGGCGCGCTCCAGGAGGATTCGACGACGGTACATCGCTGTGGGCACAGCGCGGGATGGGTGGCATGGCAGCTCGCGGACCACAAGGCCCGCCCGGCCCCCAACGTATGCCCCCAACGCCAACCAAGCCCGACGCCGTATGGGGCGCACACGGTCAGCGCAACGGTTCCTGGGAAGAGCCGCACACTCCAGCCTGGCCCGAACGCGACGCGCCCGCTTGGCCCGATGCGTCCGGACCCGCTCTGTGGCCCGTGCCCAAACCTAAACCCGCTGGACCCGGAACAGCGTGGCCTGATGATATCGGCGAGTGGGGCGGGCCGAAGCCACCGCAAGGCGGCCCGCTGGGTAAGCAGCTACCTAAGGAGATGGTGTGGAACAGCAAGCAGTTCAGGTAATTATAAAATTAATAGAAATGGGGAGTTTACATTTGTTGTAGCAGGATTGTGAAACGTTTGTTTGCTATCATAGGTTCCTCGTTGAGATGGGTTTCAAGAAGGAGGAGGCGGAGGCCGCTCTGCGCAGCCGCGACATGAACGCGGAGGAGGCGCTGGAGATGCTGGCCAGCGCGCGCGGGGACGGCTGGCGGCGCGACGATCACTTCGGCGCCCACCACGGCGGGCCCTTCCAGCCGCCGCCCTCCGTGCCCGCGGTGTCTCCTGCCGTCGTACAGAAGATACTCAACCAGCCGCCGCCGCCCACGCAGCAGCACCACCCGTCTTATAACCCCAACAGGTATGTTACATTGAACAGGCCGCAATTACACGCTAAGAGCGTGTGCTAAACTTGCATCTCTTTAGTTAGACCCTTCGGTGCTGAAATGACCTTGAAAATAAGGTCAGAATGTCATAAAAAAAAGTCATTGTTGAGGAAAAATGTTTATTGTGAATACTGTTCTCAACTCATGGTGTTTACAAATAAAAATTACATAAGGAAGTAACTTGTGTTTGTAAACAGTGATTCATAATCTTCTACGAATAAACATTTGCCTCAAACATTTTAATTTTTTTTTTTTTTTTATTGTTTGTTTAATTCAAAATTAAAATCGTAGCGGTACGGGCAATGGCGGGCAGCCGAGCGCGGCGCAACTGCGCATGCTCGTGCAACAAATACAAATGGCGGTATCTGCCGGATATCTCAACCATCAGATATTGAACCAGCCTTTGGCTCCGCAAACCCTCGTGCTTTTGAACCAGCTGCTGCAACAGGTAATATTTTCTAAAACTTTTTGAATAGTAGCATTCTTTAAATTTAGACCTTTTAACTTTTTGAATGTAGTCTTCTTTGATGGAGTTTTTAAAATG